>CM043699.1:22743137-23150637 GCA_023935145.1 Bretschneidera sinensis | reverse complement strand
ATCAAGGAGAATCAACTATTAGATCTTCTATAATTGTGGGGAATACTTTTGTATAAATATATCTCATTGTAATCATAATAAAATACAGAAAAATATTTTACATGGTATCAGAGCCAACTTCGATTTCCTTCCACTTCCATAGGAATCGAAGCCTTTTTTTTTCTATGCTTTCTTTGATCCTATTGGTACCATTTGGTGAAACGATTTCTTCATCAAACCGTGGGTTCTTTGAATTTTTTTAATCTATTTATGTTCTGCTACAGATCATATTGTTTAATCTGCTTGATTGCTCTTTTTTTTTGGGGCTGATCTTGTTCTCTATTTGCTTTCTATATCATGACTGATTCATCCTCTAGTAATCTAGAAACTCAGACAGGGAAAGAAAAGGCTGATCCCGCTGTCTTACTGCCATTCCATCTATAAGATATGTCCTCTTTGATTACTCCAGAATGACTTGATGGTACTCACTACAAAATCAGTCAAGAGCACCTAGTTACTGCTTCTGGATTTGTTGCCAAGTCAGGCATGACTAACTCTACTATTACTCTTCCGTTTTTTACTGGACATAGTGCTTGGATAATTGAAACGGGTGCTGCTGACCATATGACTTATGATAAAAAAAAAAAAAGGTTTAGTCATTTATCCTCTAGCTGTCCAAAATCAGTCATTACTAATACCAATGGTTTGTTTTCTCCAGTTGTCGGTATCGGCACTGTACCCTTGTCCCCATCTTTATCTATCAATAATGTTTTATTCGTCCCATCTCCTAAATTGTAACCTTATTTTTGTTAGTTAATTAATCAAGTCTCATAATTGTGTTACCATGTTTTTTTCCCACTTACTGTATTTTTCAAGACATCCATACCAAGGAGAGGATTGGAAGTGGTAAACGGCATGGAGACTTGTACTGTTTGGAAGATGGGTTACAACAATCCAATGATGGAGCACTAGTTCATGTTATGGGCGACAACATGCTTAAACAGAAGGAAGAGATTTGGTTATAGCATACACGACTGGGATACCCCTCATTTGGTTATCTTAGGAGATTATTTTCGTCCTTGTTTACTGGTTGTAATCTTTCAGACTTTGTTTGTGAAACTTGTGTAATGGCGAAAAACTATCATTCTGTTTTTTTATTCGCATAATAATAGAACTGATGCACCTTTTGCCTTAGTTCAATCGGATGTCTGGGGTCCTGCCTCACTTTCTACCCATAATGGAATGAAGTGGTTCATTACATTCGTTGATGATTCTACCAGGATGACATGGCTTTATTTACTGAGACTCAAGAGTGATGTATGTGTTATGTATCGTCTTTTCCATTAAATGGTGCTCACACAATTTGGCATATCTATTAAGATTATTCGTTCTGATAATGGGGGTGAATATTTCAATAATGAATTGTCTGGTTTTCTGCATTCAGTTGGTACCATCCATCAAGCATCTTGCTCTCAGTCTCCTCAATAGAATGGGGTTGTTAAACGAAAAAACAAGCACCTATTGGAGGTCACTCAATCTCTATTACTTTGTGGTCATGTTCCATCACACCTATGGAATGAAGCTTTGAGTTCCGTTGTCTACCTGATTAATCGTACACCATCAAGTGTTCTTGGGTTCAGAAGACCTTTAGATGTATTATTTGACCATTGTACGCTTCCCTCGATTGTTCATTCGGAACCTTGTGTCTTTGGATATGTTGTATATGTTCACTTACATACAAATCAACACACCAAGCTGGAACCATGTGCCTTAAAGTGTGTGTTTGTGGGGTATGGCTAAACTCAGAAAGGGTATCGGTGACACCATCCCCCTACTAAGAAGTTTTATGTCTCCATGGATGTCATATTCCATGAAAAAATTCTTTTCTATCCAACGGGGATCACTAATTCCTCACTTCAGGGGGAAGTCTAGAGATAAAGTACAAAATCAGGATGAAATAAGGTTTTTTGAGATAATGAGGCCATCTAGTATTGAAGCTGAGGCAGTCGATACATCCCCCATCGAGTGCTCAGTTGAAGGATGTGAAGATCAAGTCCATGATAGTACATTATCTCATATATCTACAAATCCACTGACCCAATCTTCTCCAGAGGACTCCTTAGAGGTATTACCTGATCCCATTCTTGTTAACTCTAATATTCATGATATTGTTAATATAACTAAACCTGCACCTGAACCATCCCAATATCATCTTCCACCTCGATCTAACCGTGGTCAACCAGCAACTAGATATGAGTCTGACCCTAAATCTAAAGCTAAATATCCGATAAGTAACCATGTGTCCTCCCACAAGTTTTCTGAGTCATATGCATCTTATATACTCCAATTATCCTCTGTCTCTATTCCTAGTAAATTACAGGAAGCTGTAGCAGATTCTAGATAGACCAAAGCTATGGCAGAGGAAATGACAGTATTGGAAAAGAATGCCACTTGGGAACTCGTGCCCTTACCAAAGGAAAAAAATACCGTCGAATACAGATGGGTGTTTATGATCAAACACAAAGCAGATAGGACTATTGAAAGATACAAAGCTCGGCTAGTTACAAAAGGTTATACACAGTCTTATGGTGTAGATTATCAAGAAACATTTGCACAGATTGCCAAACTTAATACTGTGAGAGTACTTTTGTCATTAGTAGCTAATCAAAATTAGCCACTTCTTCAGTTTGATGTCAAAAATGTTTTCTTACATGGAGACCTTACTGAAGAAGTGTATATGGATCTCCTCCAGGTATACCAAAATACTCAGATACAGCAATGGCGTGTAAACTGAAAAAGGCCTTGTATGGGTTGAAGCAGTCCCCAAGGGCTTGGTTTGGTAGGTTCATCAAGTCTATGAGGAATTTCGGCTACAAACAAAGTAACTCAGATCACACTTTGTTTTTAAAGCATAAAAGAGGTAAAATCACTGCCTTATATATATAACGTTAGTTTATTTTATTTCAACTACGATTCAAATTACTCTCTTTATTTAAACACTTAGGGACCAAAAGAAAGGTTGAAAAAGCAAAATTTTGAAGGGAGTTTACGGAAATTTTTTTATAAAAAACCATGGGAAGCTCTAAGAAAAATGGAAGGTAATAACATGAAGTTTATTTTTGAAATTTAACTTACATGAAATTTCTCGGAATTCAAAAGTGAGAATTTTCAAAGGGTATGAATTATGGAAGAATTGAAGAATAAATTAGAAATTTAATATAAATATTATGTCAGGTGTTGACGATCAGCAACCGGGGAAAATTGCTGAGAGGAGCAGGAAAGGCAAAGAGGTGATCCACGAGTAGTTCTAAGTGCAACACGGTGAGTTAGATTTACTTTAAGTAATCAAGATAAATATGAAATATATAGTAATAATATTAGAATAAATTATTAACTCATGCTTTGGTGGTAGATGAAAAATTGGTTGATAGGTATGATAAGAATAATGGATGTGTAGAAAATTATTATATGAGAAGTAAGATTATTAGAATAATGAGTCGATTTAATATTAAAGGTCATAAATGAAATTCTTGACAAGCTATGACGGATGATTTAATATGATTTATGAGGAGAAGAATTTAGTGAAAAATTTTCAAATAATAATTTGTGAATAATCAGGATAGCTAGTTTAAATATCTGAATACATACTTGTTTTTATTTTATTATTCATATACATATTCATATCATTATTCGTATGCATATGAATGAAATAAAAGAACCGAGAGGGCAGCAGGTCTAAATGAAAATAAAAGAACCGGGAAGGCAATCGGTCTAAATGAGAATGAAAGAACCCGATAGGTAGTCGATCTAAGATAAAAACATGTCGACATGTGGGAAGATGTTCCCAATAATAATAACATTTAACTTCACGTATTGCATTTGCTTTAAATATTGATTATTATTGCTTGATATATTAAAGTGTTATTTATGATTGTAAATCTATTGATAGAGGAATGAGTCTCACAGAGAGACAAATATTCTAAGGAAGAAATATGGAAATATGTCTAATGAGTAACTTAAGAAGAGATTGTGTAATAAGGGAATTATGAAATTGAGTAGAGATTACAGAATATTGTTATTGAATTATTTGAGGAAAAAGATGAATGAACATTAGAAGAATTGTTAGAAGTAATTGAATTATAAGATGTAACTGGGAGTATAAAATCGAATACTTCTAGTAAATTTAATTCACTGAGCTTGTGAAGCTCACTCCTCATTGTATAATGATTTCAGGTAGCAGGCATGACAAATAGTTTGGTGAGTTGAAATTCAAACGAAGTCATTATCTGTAATTGTAATGACCCATCCCGGGTTAGCCACCCCCAAGATGGTATCATCACATTTTGAAAATCCTAGCACGACACATATATGCAGCAATAAAGTAAAATAAAACTAAAAAGAATTTTTACTGTAACCCTCAACCCTCAATAGGAGAGGTACATCAATCTGATATAATTCAAACATAATATACAACTTAACATGCATGAATATTTATAATTAAAATTTTTATTTTTCATTTTCTTATTTGTCTGAGGATATTGACACGTATGTGGCTTACAGAAATTTCTTTCGTCTGACTCTTAACCCACTAGACTATTTGTCCTGTCTGCTACCTAAAATCATTGTACAATGAGAGATAAGCTTCACAAGCTCAGTGAATTAAATTTACTAAAAGTATTCTATTTGCATAATCAGCTCATTTAATATTTAATCATTTATTGTTCCTATAACTGAAAAATAATATAATGCTTAACATTTAAATAATCACTATATTCTCATATTTCGATGTCTTTTCCTCTTTTTCTCCATGTAACTGTCTCTCCCTGGGAGACTTATCCACTATAAATAATTTCACCATAATATACCACACATCAGCATTACAATAATGCAATCAATAATTAAAACAGATGCAATACATGAATGCTTATGATGGGAACGTCTTCTCACCTGTCAACAGGTTATTATTATCTTAGACCGGCCCCTTCCTGGTTCTTTCGGTTATATTATTAAATGCATATGCACATGAACAATAATATGAATATGCATCTGAACAAAAAATATAAAAACAACATTAATTCAAATTTTTTTATTCTCATTTAGACCGGCTGCCTTCCCGGTTCTTTTATTCTTATTCAGCCGTATATGAAAACTGATATGAATATGCATCTAAATAATAAAATAGAAACAAACATGTATTCAGACTAGCTATCCTGATTTTTCTCAAATTATATAAAAATTTCCACATAATTCCTTTCATCCCAAATCACATCAAATCATCCATTAAAGCTTGCCAAGATCTACTAAATTCCATCCCAAATCACATCAAATCATCCCTCAAAATTGGTTAAGATCTACTAAAATTCATCTCCTCAAAATTCGTATCAAAACATCAACCATAACTCATCAAGAATTTCACTTATCGCTTTTATTATTAAATCAACTTATTATTCCAAAAATATCTATTTTCATATAATACTATTCTACATACTCAATATTCATATCATATCTATCAACCAAATCTTTATCTACCACTCAATCATATGCTAATAATTAAGTTTAATATTATCATCAGATATTTGATTTTTCTTTAGACTACTTAAAGTAAATCCAACTCACCACGTAGCTTTTAAAGCTACATGTGGATCACCTCCTTGCATTTCTCGTTTCTTTCAAAAATTTCTCCCAGTTGTAGATCGTCAACACCTGACATCGTATTTATATTAAATTTATAATTTATTCTTCAATTCGTTATAAACCACACACTTTGAAAATTCCCACTTTGAATTCAGGAAAATTTCATAATTGTCAGAAATTCAAAAATAAACATTATATTATTACTTTCTATTTTTCTGTTCATGACTCCCTGTGAAATTCTGTAATAAATTCCTTCAAAATTTTACTCTTTCGACATTTCTTTGAGTTTTCAAATATTTAGAGAAAATAAAAATTCAAAAGGAAATGTAAACAAAATCGTATAAGTAATATATATTAGTATATATACACTATGTTTCTTTTATTTTTTCCTTCAGCACACTTCACCCTCCCCCATTTCTCAACTGCCACGATTTTATGTACGTGGCATTCATGCAAATTTTGGAGTTGGCAGCAGGCGCCACCTGCTGCCACACTTTGGCTATTTTTTTTTAAAACCTTTTTTAAAACTTTTTTTTATCTTTTCTTTCTTCTTTTTTTCTTCCTTCCTCTGCCTCCTGAACATTCACGTTCAAAATTTATTTTTTTCTTGAAAACGTTCTTTTTCTTCTTTTTTTTTCACTATAATTAATTTTTTAATTTAATGATATTTTTTTTTCTTCCTTTCATTTCTGGACATCTTGCACGTCTTTTTTTTTAAAAAATACAATTATTATTTTTTTTTATCTTTTTTTCATTTCTTTGTAACTACATCTCAATGCGTCCTTTTTTAAAAAAAAATTATTTTCTTCAATACTAAATCTTTTGAGTAAATATATTATTTAAATTTCATGTCATATTATTAAATTACTTTTTTTAACCCTTACTTTATGATTTCAGGTATTATAATTCTACTCACCTTACAAAAATTTCGTCCCCGAAATTTTCGTACTTATAATCAGAAAAGAGTTGGGGGTAATCCTTCCTCATTCTTGTTTCATTCTCCCACGCGACTTCTTCAACATCTTTATTTCGCTATAATACTTGAATCAACAGAATGACTTTATTGCACAAGACTTGTTTATTTCTGTCTAGGATTTTGACCGATACTTGTATAAAAGTCAAATCTTCCTGAATTTATATCGCCTGATTCGAGATACTATGGGATTCGTCGTGTAAGTATTTTCTCAGCAGTGACACTTGAAATACGTTATGTAGTTGCTTTAATTCCGGAGGTAAATCCAATCGATATACTACTAGCCCAATTCTCTCAATCATCTCAAAGGGCCCTACAAATTTCAGGCTCAGCTTTCCCTTCTTTTTAAATCTCAACACTCCCTTCCATGGAGATATCTTCAAAACTACTCAATCACCAACTTGGAACTCGAGAGGTCTTCTCCTATTATCAGCATAACTATTCGGTCTACTCTGTGTTGCTTTACAGTTCTCTCTAACCAATTAAATCCCTTCAGTTGTTAACTCAATAATTTATGGACCAGATATATTCCTCTTTACCTTTTTTTTTCCCAACATCTAGGAGTTCTACACCTCCTACCATACAATGTCTTAATAAGTGTCATCCCAATATTAGTTTGATACTAATTATTATAAGCAATTTTCAATTGATGGCATGTAAGCATCCCAACTTACTGAAAAACTCATCACCTTTGCCTTTAACATATCTTTTAGTACTCTAATAATCCTTTATGTCTAAGCATGAAAAATTTTAATAAGTTGCAACTATGCACCCGTAGCTTTCTGAAAGCCTCTCCAAAACCAAAATATAAATCTAGCATTTCTATTTAACTGGTGCTCCATACGACCTCACAATCTCAACTACATCCCTTTTTAATCCTGACCACCAGAAATTTTGTCTAAATCCTCTACACATCTTATTGTGACTTGGTTGCATCGAATATACATCATCATATAGCTCTCTTATTATCTTTTTTTTTTTCAACTTCGCATTTTTGGGAACATAATTTCCAGTTTCCAATACTAAAATAACCTCATTTCAAATTTTGAACTCATATTGCTTTCTAGTAAACACTCAATGCTTAATCTTTTCTATCTCTTCATCTCTACCTTGCATCTCTAAAACATTTACTATGAATGACAATACAACCATATTCGTTAACCATGATCTTCTATCACTGGTATTCAACTTCATTCTTATCTCTTTTAAATCTATCATCAATTTCACATCAGGACTCCCCATAGCAGTTAACCTTCTTGTAGACTTTCTACTCAATGCATCAGCTATCACCTTCGCATTTTCTAGATAATAGTGAATTATACAATCATAGTCACAAACCACTCCATCCACTATCTTTGCCTCAAATTCAACTCTCTTTAGGTAGGTAAGTATGTCAAACTCTTATAACCCATGAATATCTCACAAGTGACTCCATACGGATGTTGTCTTCAATCTTTAAAGTAATCACTATGGCAGCCAACTCTAAACTATGGGTAGAATAATTTCTCTCTTGATTTTTCAATTACCTAGAATCATGCGCCACAGCTTTCCTATGTTACACATATCCCAATCATTGATGTGACGCATCACTATACCCCACAAATCCTTCCTCACCAAAAGTAACACCAATACTGGAGCTGTAGTCAATTTCTCCTTTAGTAATTGAAAATTTTTCTCATACTTCCCTTACCAAACAAATCTCACATCTATCCTGGTCAATCTATTCAACAGTATTATAATAATAATAAAAATTTTGAAAGAATCATCCATAATAACTAGCTATTTCTAATTCCATTCACATTAGTTGGTCTCTTCCAACTTAATATTACCTCTATTTTTTGTGGATCAACCGTTATACTATTTTCTGATATTACATGTTCCAAGAAAGTTATTTCATTCAACCAACACTCACACTTAGAGAACTTTGCATATAATTTCTCTCTTATCAGAATCTCCAACACACTATCTTATGTGTCACATGTTGTTCTTCCTTCTTAGATTATATCAAAAAGTCAAATACCACCATAAACTTGTTAAGGTATAGTTTAAACACTCTATTCATCAAGTTTATGAATGTTTTTGGAACATTAGTTAATCCAAATGACATTACAAGAAGCTTATGACCATAACATGTCCTAAAAACATTCTTAGGCGTGTCTCCTTTCTTTATCCTCAATTAGTGATAACCTAATCTCAGGTTTATCTTAGAAAACACTCTCACTGCTTGCACTGCTCAAAAAATTTATTTATCCTAGGAAAAAGGTATTTGTTTTTATTCAACTATTCATAGTCTATACACACTCTTATCGTTCCATCTTCCTTCTTCACA
Source organism: Bretschneidera sinensis (assembly GCA_023935145.1). Taxonomy (NCBI): domain Eukaryota; kingdom Viridiplantae; phylum Streptophyta; class Magnoliopsida; order Brassicales; family Akaniaceae; genus Bretschneidera; species Bretschneidera sinensis. The sequence continues at coordinate 23,141,722 of CM043699.1, read as the reverse complement.
AACAACACATGGGGCTCCCCAAATGCATTAGGTCTGATAAATGGTTTATCCAAAAATTCTTAAAATGGTACGTTCAACTCTCTCAATTCAATTGACGTCATTCTATAGGGTGCTATAGATATATATGTTAAACTCAAAATCACATCTATAGGAAACTAAATCTCCTTACTGGGAGACAATCTGGACAACTCTTCATGACACACACCATGAAAATCTTTCACTACAAGATTTCTTTTAACTTCCTATTTTCCTTTTTAGAATCCATTATGTATACCAAATACTCCTCACATCCTTTCTTCAACCATTTATTAGTAGTCAGAGTAAAATAAGATAGTTTGAGAGTATTTTATGTTCTCTCTGAAATTAAACTCCTCATGTCCATATCTTGAACACTATCTTCTTTCTGGAACAATCAACCCAAGCGTAATATGTCGACAACCAATTCATTCTCAAAATTATATTATATTCAAAGATAATAAATCAGCTTCAGATTCTCTATCACTGATAAGAATCACACAACCCTTGTAAACATTTATGATTATCACTTTATCTCTAGTGGGAACTTCAACAAAAATATTTTGCATCAAAAGACTAATATATACTTCAATAGACTTCATATGAATATTGAATACAAAATGTAGATCGAGGTTTCAACCCAAGAGGGGGGGGTGAAGGGTTTTTTAAAAACTTTTTGCGGAATTAATACAAGTTTATAAAAACGAATAAGCAGCAAGCAATTAAAACAAGTAATGTGCTGTAAATAAAGAGTTTAGAGAGAAGAGGATGCAAACTCAGATTATAGTGGTTCGGCAATATCAGATTCGTTCCGACCCTACGTCCACTCTCTTCAAGGAACTCCTTGAAGTAATCCACTAAGTAACTTAGTCGTACAACTTTCCCGGTGTTGTACAAACCTTACAATCCCTTCCTCTTGGAAGCTATCCCCTTCCTCTCGGAAGTAATCCCTTTACAAAGATGATGTAAAGTAAATAGAGAAACAGCTAATGGAAGCTTATACAACTGAATAATGTCTCTCTTTCAAAGTGAAGCTTGAAGAATGGCTCAATAAAAATATTTCAAAGCTTTTTATGTTTCAAGAGTATAAAAACTTGATTGTGTGAGATCAACTCTTTTTGAATGTATGCAGCTTGTTATTGAATGCTTAAATGAATGGGTTTATATAGCAATCAATTAATATGGCCGTTAGGACTTTAATTTGAAAAAGATTTGCTTTAAAACGTTCAGATTTGGAGTCCAACGGTCATATTTTTGAACTACCAGTCGACTGGGGTCACTTGGAAAAATCACGTTTTCAGACCCTCTAGGTATCCAGTCGACTGGTATTTTTCATCCAGTCGACTGGGGACTTACTATCCGTTTTACAAGTCAACTGGTATGAATGACCCAGTCGACTGGAGACATACTATCTCATATACCAGTCGACTGGTATATGTACCCAGTCGATTGGGTTGTCTTCCAACCCAGTTTTTTTGTTTTTAAGATTAAAATGTTTGTGATAACATGATCGGTTTAGAAAACCTTTTTTTTTTTGTTCGGGCCATTGAACAAGCTATTACAGTGTATAAGTGAGACTTACATTGGTTCTAAAATGTTAGACCTATACAAGTTCTTCAGTCTTCACTTGATACTTTGATTCGGTTTGAGTTCTTGAACTTTGATCCTTCGTTAAATGCTTTTGTTGCTTACTACACTTAGTTAATATAATAACAGTTGTGTTTTGTCATCATTAAAATACGGGTGAGGGTCAACAATCTCCCCCGTTTTGATGATGACAAAACTAATGATGAGAAAACAGATAAAAAGGCTAAGTGTTTGATTTTTACGAAAAATCGGACAGAGTCTCCTCTGTTTTTCGAATAAAACCACCCTGTAAATAGACAAACACAGTTCATATATATTTCAACTAATCACAATTAACTCAACCAATCAAAGAATAAGTTTTGGAGCAGTGTTCCCCCTAAATCTATGCATTGGTTTCTTTTATTTAGTTTTCCTCGGTTTTTCTCCCTCGTTTTGACAACAGCAACCAAATGGGCTAGAAATCAAAAAATAAGTTATTAAGCCACTACAGTCATCTAGAGAATGATTAAACAAACCTGCACGCGAAAACTTGGCTTTATTTGGATTTGGAAGCCTTCTCGGGAAGAACCAGAAGTTTTCATTCAAGCATTATCAGTTTCATAGTATTTTCGTGAATAAAAACAGTTTGAAACTATGCAAACATATCACAAATAATGTAAATAGATATATGAAATATGGCTAATAGAAACATAACATCATATATAAAAAGTCAATACATGAACGGGCTTCATAGAGTCATAACTAAGACAAAATTATACAAAATATGTCCGTGCTATGTGATAAGAGCTGGAAAATCCTAAGTACATAATAAGGAAATCAAAAACTCAAGGAGCGGAAGAGTCTGAGCCATCACAAAGAAGTTCTATAATCTCAGCTAGGGAACCCTTGATGTGCTCTCGATATAACTCGAAGTCGTCCCGTAAGTGGTCGATGGAGGAGCTCAATCTCTGGTACTCCGACTGCATGGACTGAAAACCAGACTCCATCGTCATCTAAAGGCTCGAGATAGCCTGAAGTATGTCTCCGTATCTAGTCTGACCAGTACTCGAGTCACCAATCGGAGGTGCTCAAGTGTCAGTGTCCATATTAGTATAGGCAGCAGCCTCCTCCTCCTCATCGTCATCACTCTCATCTCCTCGTATCCGTAAGCGCTTCCCGGCTTTTGGATAGAGGAAGCCGTCTCAAACCGCACATCCTATCTTCTTCAGTGATGAGACATTGATGATGTCCGTCGGTCCAATATCCTGAGCCTCGAAGGCTGGCAGAGGCACCCGGAAGTGCTGGAGTATGAGTGTAATGAGCATCCCGTAAAGAAGACACCCAGAGTCGCTCACTTCGCCATTTATCATGTTGGTGCGCAGCAGAGGATAAATATTGAAGTGGTGCCCAGATTTAAGGCACCAAATCAATACCGTATCTATCTTAGATAGATACCCTCGACTCTCAAGTCTAGGGTGGATAGTCCAACTGACAATCAGCTGAAACATCTTTGAGTCGAGGGGCATGTCACTACACGTGTGAAATATAGTGGGTCTGTACACATAGTTAGGGTCTCCCCTGACTATCTGACAGGCCGCCTCGACGTCAAAGCTGTCTGGTTATCCATCCAGACTCCACTGAATCCCCCTAACTGGGATTCTCAGTATACTCATTAAGAGGTCAGTGTTGACTTCAAACTCCATACCACTGACTCTGGTTCTGAATCTCAGAGCCAGAGGACTGAGTTTTACCAAGTTCGCGTAGAACTGGTGAATCAGTTACGGGTAATATTTTTCATGTATTCTGACCAGTAGGGTCAGATTTATTGCCTCAAATGCTAGTAAAATATCAAAATTTCCATGATGAATAGAGTCGAAATCAACAACTCTACCCGTCATGATCTTTTTATTATGAATTACGGAGTTATACCTCGTATGAGCGTTGAACTGGAAAACAGAGTTTCCTCCAACTCTGTTATGGGCGTTCTGCTATATGAGTCTAGTGCTCCCTTTCCTCGCGAGTCCAATGCCGAAGGTTTTGAAGACCTTGGCTTTTTAGGCGCATTAGGTCCACTTGATGTGAATTTTGCACGGATTTTATCGCTCATTTTGAAGAAAAAAAGAGTTTTTGGGTAAAAATGATTTTGGTGAAAATAAGAGATTTTAACCGTAGAAAGTCAAAAATCTCTTTGTGGATGAGTAGATCGGTGTGTTTAGATGAAGTTTGAATGGTTTTGGATCAAAATGGTGAATTTTTCTAGAGAGAGAAAACAGGGGTGCTTGAAAATGGCGTAAAAAATCAGAAAAATGAACAGTCGCTTATATAGAATCGCGATACCAGTCGACTGGGTCGAGTTACCAATCGACTGGGTAGCTTTGGAAAGATGAATAGTTTTCATACCAGTCGACTGGGTTTATGAACCAGTCGACTGGGTGAACTGACAGTATGATTACAGTCGACTAGATTGAATTGACCAGTCGACTGGATGACAATTGATTTTCAAACAATTGGCTCCAAACTAGGTCTACAGATACCAGACTTCTGGACAATATTTACCAGTCGTCTAGAAGAAGAGACAGAGACTTACCAGTCGACTGGGTCAAACTTACCAGTCGACTAGATGAAAGGGCAGTGACTTACCAGTCGTCTGGTATAGATTCACCAGTTGACTGGACCCTTATGAAAAATTTCTAGTCTTGAAATATAGCACGAAATTTGTTTATCTATGACATCTTGAGTGAGGGAGATATTTAAACAAGAATTAATACTCTTTCACTAGATGTCAAGCATGCAAATAATGAATTATGAAGCAATCAGATATTTAGTTTATCATAATCCAGCAATCCCATTAACATTCTTATCTTACAGAAACTAGCTTCACCTAGAGGTTTTGTAAGAATGTCAGCTATTTCATCTTCTGAGGGTATGAATTCTAGTCTTATGTCACCTTTTTTAGCATGGTCTCTTAAGAAATGATGCCTTGTTTTTATGTGCTTTGTTCTAGAGTGCTGAATAGGGTTCTTGGTTAGGTTGATAGCACTAGTATTATCACAAAATATTGGTATGTTTTTTAGGTTCATGTCATAATCTTCTAGTTATTGTTTCATCCATAATACTTGGGCACAACAACTTCCAGCTGCAATGTATTCCGCCTCGGCGGTGGATAGTGCAACGGAATTTTATTTCTTGTAAAACCAAGAGGTTAACATAGCTCCTAAGAATTGGCATGTACCACTTGTGCTTTTTCTATCTAACCTACATCCAGCAAAATCAGCATCTGAATAACCTACAAGCTCAAAAGATGAATCTCTAGAGTACCATAATCTTATGGTTTGGGTTCCTTGTAGATATCTAAGGATTCTTTTCACTGCAACTACATGTGATTCCTTAGGATTAGCCTGAAATCTAGCACACATGCATATACTGAACATTATATCAGGTCTACTTGCAGTCAAATAAAGTAAAGCACCTATCATGGTTCTATAATATTTAGAATCTACAGTTTTACCTTCTTCATCAAGATCAAGTTTAGTAGTGGTGCTCATAGGCGTTCCAAGTGGCTTTGAGCTTTCCATCCCGAACCTCTTTAGTAGGTCCTTAATGTACTTCTATTGATTGATGAAGATGCCTCCTCTTAGTTACTTGATTTGAAGTCCAAGGAAGTAGGTAAGTTCTCCCATCATGCTCATTTTAAATTCACTTTGCATGCACTTTGCAAACTCTTGACACATAGACTCATTAGTAGCACCAAATATAATATCATCAACATATATTTGAACTATCAAAGTGTCATTTTTATGAGTTTTTGTGAAGAGAGTTGTGTCTATTCTACCTCTTACAAAATCATTGTCAATCAAAAATTTACTTAATCTTTCATACCATGCTCTTGGAGCTTGCTTCAACCCATATAGAGCTTTAGAAAGCTTGTAGACATGATTTGGAAGACTAGGATTTTCAAATCCAAGAGGTTGCTCAACATAAACCTCTTCTTCTATAAAGCCATTTAAAAATGCACTTTTCACATCCATTTGAAATAGCTTGAATTTATTAAAGCATGCAAAGGCTAATAACATTCGAATAGCTTCTAATCTAGCTACGGGAGCATAGGTTTCTTCAAAGTCTATTCCTTCTTCTTGATTATATCCCTTAGCAACTAGTCTAGCCTTATTTCTAGTTACTATTCCATTTTCATCCATTTTATTTCTATATACCCATTTAGTTCCAATTATTGAATGATCTTGAGGTATTGGAACTAGTTTTCAAACATTGTTTCTCTCAAATTGATTTATCTCTTCCTGCATTGCAATTATCCAATCATTATCTTTTTCAGCTTTTATAAATGTCTTAGGTTCTACTTGAGACAAATAAGCTACAAAATTGCAAATATTTCTAATGGAAGAGCGAGTTCTTACCCCTTGAGAAGGATCACTAATCACTTGATCAATTGGATGATAATTTACATACCTCTAATCTTTGGGTAGACTTTCCTCTTGTTGACTTGAGGATGGTTGATCCAAATTGGGAGTTTTCATCTCTTCATTAGCTTGAGGTGAACTCTCTTTTGGGTCATCAATGAGAGTAGGAGTTTCCATTCTTGGAATAAAATCTGCATCATCTTTAAAGGAAACTTCTCTACTACTCACTGGGTTAGATTCATCAATAGTTACATGCACAGATTCTTCTACCACTAGAGTTCTCTTATTGAAAACTCTATAAGCCTTACTAGTAGTTGAATATCCTAAAAATATTCCTTCATCGGTCTTAGAATCAAATTTACCAAAGTTAGTTTTATTGTTATTTAAGATGAAGCGTTTACTACCAAAAGCATGAAAATAGGAAATATTGGGCTTTCTCCCTTTCCATAGTTCATATGGAGTTTTATCAAGCAGAGGCCTTATCAAAATTCTATTTAATATATAGCAAGAAGTATTCACGGCTTCAGCCCAAAAGTATTTTGGTAAACTATTTTCACAAAACATAGTTCTTGAAAATTCTTCTAGAACTCTATTTTTCCTCTCAATAACTCCATTTTGTTGAGGAGTTCTAGGAGCTGAAAAGTTGTGATTAATTTCATTTTCATCACAAAATTTTGAAAATCTTTGATTTTCAAATTCTTTGCCATGATCACTTCTTATGCTTGAAATACAAATTCTTTTTTCATTTTGTACCTTTTTGCAAAACTTTTCAAATCCTTTGAAAGCTTCATCATTGTAAGCAATAAAAATAACAAAGGTATATCTTGAATAGTCATCAACAATAACAAGAGCATATTGATGGCCACCTAGACTAATGGTACTAATTGGACCAAATAAGTCCATATGCAAAAGCTCCAAAGGTCTAGTAGTTGAGACTATGTTTTTTGCTTTAAAAGAAATCCTAGTTTGTTTTCCCATTTGACAAGCATTGCAAACTTTGTCATTTTCAAAATTGATTTTAGGAAGTCCAATAACTAAATCTTTTCTTGAAACGATTTTTAGCAAGTTCATGTTTACATGACCAAGTCTTCTATGCCATAGCCATGGATTTTCACTAAAAGCAGGAAAACATTTTTCATTTTCAGAATGCAAGGATTTCAAATCAATTATATAGACATTTTCATGTCTATGGCCAATGAATTCGATCTTGTTGCTCTTGATGTCTATAACTAGACAATGAGAGGTCTCAAATGTGACTTTGTATCCTTTGTCACATAATTGAATAATGCTAAGTAAATTTGGCTTAAGGCCTTGTACTAGCAATACATTATCTAAGGTTGAGAAATCATTACCGACTTTTCCATGCCCGATGATCTTTATTTTAGTATTGTCTCCAATGGTCACAAGTCCACCATCTCTTAGAGTTAGCTCCTTAAATACACTTTTATCACCGGTCATGTGCTTCGAACATCCGCTATCAAGGTACCAACAGTTACCTTTCTCCTTGGTGTGGAGGCAAATCTACATCACACAAAGATATACGATAGCACTTTTAGGTACCCAAAATTTCTTGGGTCCTTCGGGGTTAGTCCGAGAAAACACGGTCCTTTTGGAACCCAAACTTTCTTAACAGTATATGGTGATCTATGGACATAATGATGATGCACAATCCTAGGATGATAGTAATTAAAATTTCTAGGATATCTTACATATGCATTCCTATAATCCTTAGGATAATAGTTCCTAGGATACATGTTTCTATGGTAAGGAGTATGAAAATGCATGTCATTTCCAGAAAATGAATGATGATGCATTCTAGGATACATGCTAGCATGTGTATGCAAATTATTTCTAAGATAACCATGATGGTAATTTCTAGGATGAGCATGTGCATAATTCATATGTTGATTATGTACATGTTGGTTATTTCTAGGATGTGTATAACCATTTCTAGAGTGTGCATACATATAAGCATGTGAATTTCTAGGTTGCTTCATTTTTGGATGAACATTTGAATTACTAGCATTTAATAAGGGAGTGCTTTTAATCTTGCCAGGGTTTCTTGAAGTAGAGGCTTTATTTACACATGAGGTTTTCATGAATAAGCTTTCTTTTGATTTTTGCTTTCCCAAAGGAAAGTATCCGACACCAGATTTTCCTCAACTTAATCTTTGGGAAGAAAACACTTCATCAAGTTTTTCTTTACCAAGCATAAGTCTTGATATAGTGCTATTCAATTCAGAAATTTTATTTTTCAAATTCTCATTTTCATCTTTGAGAAAATCTATGAGAAGAATCATACAGTAAAGATGATAATTTTTCTTTTTCTTCTCTAAGACTTATCATCTCTTTAGAGAGAGATGATACCTCTTTCTTGAGAACAAAATTTCTAGAATCAAATTTCTTCAATTCCTCATGCATTTCATTTATTGCTTCTAGCAATTCTTCACTACTACTCACAATATTATTTTTAGAAGAAGGAGAAGATGTTACCTCACTTTCATCGTCGATTGCCATCAAACAAAGGTTGGCAATTTCCTCGTATCCGATTTCTTTGTCTGATGACTCATCTTCTTCGTCATCGCTCCAGGTAGTTGCTACCATGGCTTTCTTTTTGAAGCCCTTGTATGGTTTGTTTGAAACTGGACAATCAACTCTAATGTGACCGGGCTTCTTGCAGCCATAGCACATAAGCGGTTCCCTTTTCGAAGTGGGATCTTTTGTGTAAGGTTTCTTGTTTTTCTTCAAGAATCGGTGAAATCGTTTGGTGATCAATGCCATTTCACCATCTTCCTCACTGCTCTCAGCTTCTTTTTCTGATTCCATTTCTTTGCTGCTCGTAGAAGCTTTGAGAGCAATATGTTTTTTCTTATTCTCATCATTATTGACGATGGGTGTCATTTCTTCCATCTTATACGTCAATAATGACCCAAGTAGTGTCTCAACATCTAGTTTGTCAAGATTTTTGGCCTCCTGTATGGCTGTCCTCTTTGGTTTCCATTCTGGTGGCAGAGATCTCAAGATTTTTCTGGTTAGTTCAACCTCCTCAATATTCTTACTAAGAAGTTTTAAACCATTTATAATAGTGGTGAACCGTGAGTGCATTTCAGAAATAGTTTCGTCAGGAGACATTTTAAAGGCTTCATACTCAGAAATTAGCATGTAAATTTTTGACTTTTTAACTTCACTAATTCCTTCATATGTGACTTGTAATTTGTCCCATATCTCTTTAGCAGAAATACATGTAGATATTTTATTATATTCAGAAATATCTAATCCACATTGTAACATACTTGTTGCTCTGCTATTGAGAGACATCGTTTTACAATCCTCGTCAATGTACTCAGTTTTGAGTTTAGGTATTGTATGAAGAGTCTCTCCAATAACTATTTCTTTTGAAGGAATTCTAGATCTTTCTTCAATGATTCTCCATAGATTGTAATCTTGTCCTTCGACAAATATTTTCATTCTGTCTTTTCAATAGTTATAATTGGAGCCATTGAACAAAGATGGTCTAGTATAAGAGTGTCCCTCAGAGTAGCTATTTGCTGCCATTGGATCAACTCAAGGATTTTAAGCCTAAAAATGAGAACGAAGCTCTGATACCAATTGTAGATCGAGGTTTCAACCCAAAAGGCGGGGTGAATTGAGTTTTTTAAAAACTTTTTGCGGAATTAATACAAGTTTATAAAAATGAATAAGCAGCAAGCAATTAAAACAAGTAATGTGCTGTAAATAAAGAGTTTAGAGAGAAGAGGATGCAAACTCAGATTATAGTGGTTCAGCAATATCGGATTCGTTCCGACCCTATGTCCACTCTCTTCAAGGAACTCCTTGAAGTAATCCGCTAAGTAACTTAGTCGTACAACTTTCCCCGGTGTTGTACAAACCTTACAATCCCTTCCTCTTGGAAGCTATCCCCTTCCTCTCGGAAGTAATCCCTTTACAAAGATGATGTAAAGTAAATAGTAGAGAAACAACTAATGGAAGCTTATACAACTGAATAATGTCTCTCTTTCAAAGTAAAGCTTGAAGAATGGCTCAATAAGAATATTTCAAAGCTTTTTGTGTTTCAAGAGTATAAAAAAATGATTGTATGAGATCAACTCTTTTTGAATGTATGCAGCTTGTTATTGAATGCTTAAATGAATGGGTTTATATAGCAATCAATTAATATGGCCGCTAGGACTTTAATTTGAAAAAGATTTGCTTTAAAATGTTCAGATTTGGAGTCCAACGGTCATATTTTTGAACTACCAGTCGACTGGGTCGTGATACCAGTCGATTGGGTTCACTTGAAAAAATCACGTTTTCAGACCCTCTGGGTATCCAGTAGACTGGTATTTTTCATCAAGTCTACTGGGGACTTACTGTCTATTTTACCAGTCGATTGGAGACATACTGTCTCATATACCAGTCGACTGGTATATGTACCCAGTCAACTGGGTTGTCTTCCAACCCAGTTTTTCTGTTTTTAAGTTTAAAATGTTTGTGATAACATGATCGATTTAGAAAGCCCTTTTTCTTTTTTTTGTTCGAGCCATTGAACAAGCTATTACAGTGTATAAGTGAGACTTACATTGGTTCTAAAACCTTAGACCTATACAAGTTCTTCAGTCTTCACTTGATACTTTGATTCGGTTTGAGTTCTTGAACTTTGATCCTTAGTTGAACGCTTTTGTTGCTTACTACACTTAGTTAATATAATAACAGTTGTGTTTTGTCATCATTAAAATACGGGTGAGGGTCAATACAAAAGAATGGATTGCACCAAGATCAACCAACATTGATACAAAACACTTCAAATTAGAACGATTATGGGATAAATATCTTATCTGAATACATCTATAACAAACTTATGTCTCGCAATCATACATTAGATTACCACTTTCCCTTGGTGGCATATTTACTTTCTCTACCATGACTCCCAGTTCCCATAACTTGTCTCCTAAATCTAAGGGTCCCATCAATAGTATTCTGAGCTACAGAAGTAGTAGATCCTGCTTGCCTCTGACTCTGTACTTCAGTTCCCTATGACAAGGAACGCCTCATCTAGGTGGTCTCCCAACCTGCACACTCATACTGGTACCACCTCTAGGTTCCTCAAATCTAGACCTCTTCCGTCAATTCCTCATACTTTTAATTTTCATCACATCCTTCTCAACCTGAAGGGTTATATCCACTAATCTGATATAAATCACATGCCTCATGTGAGATAGCTTTGATCAAATCTTAAAACATAGTTCATCATTAAACATCTTACACTTTTTCTCCTCCAGGTCTACCATTTTCGGTATAAACATTTGATAAGACCACAAATCTGCTATCATACTGAGCCACAGTCAACACATTTTCTCTAAATAAATAAAATCTCTATCTTGTTGGGCACTAGAGGTATAAGAAAAATATTTATCAAGAAAAACCTCCTCAAATCTATTCCAGGTTAAGGGTCTATCAATATCTGAACTTATCTTGTGAAGAATGTTCTCCCACCATTCTAGGGCCTCTCTCTCTAACTTAAACGTAGCAAAGACGACCTTCTGCTTGTCAGTCATTAGTAAAATATCAAAAAAAATCTCTCTACATGTTTTCTCCCAAAACTTAGGCTTAAAAGGATTCATAGATCCTTTAAGCAATAAGGCATTCAACTTAATATATCTCTTTGCATCTCATGCATAAACTCACTTTTCCCTCTTTTTTAATTGTCTACCATTACTGGATTAACAACCTTAAGCACTGCTCTAGCACGTCCACGTGTCATCCTCAGACTATTCATTAAAATATAATTTATTTTAATCTTCCACTTTCTTTCTTTTTATGCAGTCTACAAAATCATAAAACCTAATGCTCTGATACCAAAATTGTAATGACCCATCCCAGGTTGGTCACCCTCAAGACGGTGTCATCACATTTTGAAAATCCCAGCACGACACATATGCAGCAATAAAGTAAAATAAAACTATTTTTTTTTTACTGTAACCCTCAACCCTCAATAGGAGAGGTACAACAATTTGATATAATTCAAACATAATATACAACTTAACATGCATGAATATTTACAATTAAAATTTTTGTTTTTTATTTTCTCATTTGTCTGAGGATATTGACACATACGTGGCTTACAGAAATTTCTTTCGTCTGACTCTTAACCCACCAGACTATTTGTCTTGTCTACTACCTAAAATCATTGTACAATGAAGGATGAGCTTCACAAGCTCAATGAATTAAATTTACTAAAAGTATTCTATTTGCATAATCAGCTCATTTAATATTTAATCATTTATTTTTCCTATAACTGAAAAATAGTATAATGCCTAACATTTAAATAATCACTATATTCTCATATTTCGATGTCTTTTCCTCTTTTTCTCCCTTTAACTGTCTCTCCCTGTGAGACTCATCCATTTATAAATAATTTCACTATAATATACCACACATCAACATTACAATAATGCAAGCAATAATTAAAACAGATACACTACATGAATGCTTATGATAGGAATGTCTTCCCATCTGTCGACAGGTTATTATTATCTTAAACCGGCCCTTTCCTGGTTCTTTACAGCTTATCCCGGCTGTCACGGAATTTATTTCCAGCATACTCTGGCTGTCACGGTGTTCCTTTTTATTTCTATCATATACCGGCTGTCACGGTTGTTCCATTAGACCGGCCTCTTCCCGGTTCTTTTGGTTATATTATTAAATACATATGCTCATGAACAATAATATGAATATGCATCTGAACAAAAAATATAAAAACAACATTAATTCAAATATTTTTATTCTCATTTAGACCGACTGCCTTCCCGATTCTTTCATTTTCATTTAAACGGGCTGCCTTCTTGGTTCTTTTATTCTCATTCAGCTGTATATGAAAACTGATATGAATATGCATCTAAATAATAAAATAGAAACAAGCATGTATTCAGACTAGCTATCCTGATTTTTCTCAAATTATATAAAAATTTTCACTAAATTCTTTTCATCTCAAATCACATCAAATCATCCATTAAAGCTTGCCAAGATCTACTAAATTTCATCCCAAATCACATCAAATCATCCCTCAAAATTGGTCAAGATCCACTAAAATTCATCTCCTCAAAATTCGTATCAAAACATCAACCATAACTCATCAAGAATTTCATTTATTGCTTTTATTATTAAATCAACTTATTAATCCAAAAATATCTCTTTTCACATAATACTATTCTACATTCTCAATATTCATATCATATCTATTAACCAAATCTTTATCTACCACCCAATCATACGCTAATAATTAAGTTTAATATTATCATCAGATATTTGATTTTTATTTAGACTACTTAAAGTAAATCCAACTCACCACGTAGCTTTTAAAGCTACATGTGGATCACCTCCTTGCATTTCTCATTTTTTTCAAAAATTTCTTCTGGTTATAGATCATCAACACCTAACATCGTATTTATATTAATTTATAATTTATTTTTCAATTTGTTATAAACCACACACTTTGAAAATTCCCACTTTGAATTCAGGGAAACTTTATAATTGTCAAAAATTCAAAAATAAACATTATGTTATTACCTTATATTTTTCTGTTAGCTTCTCGTGACTCCCTATGAAATTCTGCAGTAAACTCCTTTAAAATTTTACTCTTTCAACCTTTCTTTGGGTTCCCAAATGTTTAGAGAAAATAAGAAATCAAAAGGAAATGTAAACAAAATCATATAAGTATTATCCTTTCATATTATTAAAAAAAATCGACCTTTCTTGAAAACATTATTTTTTTTTTCACTATAATTAATTTTTTAATTTAATAATATTTTTTTTCTTCCTTTCATTTCTGGACGTCTTGCACGTCTTTTTTTTTATAGAAAAATATAATAATTATTTTTTTTATCTTTTTTTCATTTCTTTGTAACTACGTCCCAACGTGTCCTTTTTTTTAAAAAAGAATTATTTTATTTAATACTAAATCATTTGCATAAATATATTATTTAAATTTCATGTCATGTTATTAAATTACTTTTTTTTACCCTTACTTTACGATTTCGGGTATTACAGTAAGCCACATGTGTGTCCACATCCTCATACTAATGAGAAAATAAAATAAAAATTTATTTGTAAATATTCATGCATATTACGTTGTATATAATGTTTAAGTCAAGATCAGAATGATGTATCTCCCATGTTGAGAGTTGAGGATTGATGTAAAAATTTATGTTGGTATTATTTTTATTGTTGCATATAGTGTTATGCTGGGATTTTCAAAACGTGACCACAATGTCTCGGGGGTGGCCAACCCGGGATGGGTCATTACAATTTTAGTATCAAAGAATTAGGTTTTGTGATTTTGTAGACTGCATAAAAAGTAAGAAAGTGGATGATTAAAAAAAATTATATTCAAATCAATAGTCTGAGGATGACACGTGGACGTACTAGAGCTAGAGTTGTTGATTTGAGAGGGCGTGGTAGGCCCACAATATTTTGACAAGTCGAGGTTGAGTCTGAATCTATGGTTCCTAGAAAGGAACATATTGACAGTATAATCAATATTAGTAGGGGTATGAAAGAATCTAGAATTGAAAGAGATGAGTTAAAAGAAGTTATTGCTTATGCTCTTGAGCAAATGAATGTAACACATGATAGAATTGATAGTCTATAGCATAGACTTGATGAACAGATTAGAGTAGTGCCTGAGGTTGTTATAAATCCAATAATGGTAGTCATAAAGGAAAATAAGTGTAAGAAGTTCCTAAATGGATTATATTTTAAGATTTGATCGAAACTATCTTATATGAGGCATATGACTTATGTCAGGTTGGTGGATATAGAATTTCAGATTGAGAAAGATATGATGGATTTTAAGGGAAAGTGAAAGAGTGGTTAAAGAGGCTTAAACACAAAGGTTTTAGAGATAGTGGTAGTATGAGCGTACAGGGTGAGAGATCACCCCAGGTGGGGCATTCCTTGTTACAAGGAACTGTAGTACAGAGTCGAAGGTAAGCAAGATTTGTTGCTTCTGTAGCTCAGAGTACTATCGGTGAGACCCTTAGATTTGGGAGACAGGTTATGGGAACTGGGAGTCATGACAGAAGAAGTAAGTATGCCACCAAAGGGAAGTGGTAATCTGATGTATGATTGAGAGATAAAAGTTTATTATAGATGTAGTCAGATAAGATATTTATCCTAGAATTGTCCTAATTTGAAGTGTTTTTGTATGTAGAAAAGGTGGACATATCAATGTTGGTTGATCCTGGTGCAACCCATTCTTTTGCATTCAATGTATTTATGAAGTTTATTGATGCATGAATCAGTTCTTTGATGCATAATAGTATTGCTGAAATTCCCAGTAGAGATAAAGTGATAATCATAAATGTTTACAAGGGTTGTGTGATTCGTATCAGTGATAAAGAATCTAAAGTTGATTTATTACCTTTGAATATGATAGATTTTCATTTGATTTTGGGATTGAATTGGTTATCGACGTATTATGCTTAGTTTGATTGTTTCAAAAAAAAATGTAGTGTTCAAGATATGGATAAAAGGAGTTTAATTTTTCGTAAGATACTCTCGAACTATCTTATTTTGTTCTAACTACTAGTAAATGGTCAAAGAAAGGATGTAGGGGGTATTTGGCATATGTGGAGAATTTTAGAAATGATAGTAGAGAATTGGAAGAAATCTTAGTAGTGAAATATTTTTCTGAAGTATTTCTTGATGAGTTGTTTAGTTTACCTCTCAGTTGGGAAATTTAATTCTTTATTGATACGATACCAGGTTCATCACATATATCTATAGTACCCTACAGAATGACACTCGTTGAGTTGAGAGAATTGAAAGTTCAGCTTCAAGAGTTGTTAGATAAACAATTTATTTGACCAAGTGTGTCACTATAGGGAGCCCTTATATTGTTTGCAAAGAAGAAAGATAGAACGATGATGTGGAAAGCAAGGGAGTTTTCTAAGATAAACAGCCGAATAAGATCTCCGTTAAGAAAAAATATCTTTTGCCAAGGATAAATGAATTGTTTGAACTGTTGTGGAAAGCGAGGGTATTTTCTAAGATGAACCTGAGATCAAGTTATCACTAGTTAAGGATAAATGAGGGAGATGTGCCTAAGATTGCTTTTAGGACACGTTGTGGTCACAAGTTTTTTGTGATGCCATTTGGTTTGACAAATGCTTTAGCAACATTCATGGATTTGATGAATAGGGTGTTTAAACTATTTCTTAACAAATTTGTGGTTATAATTATTGATGACATTTTGGTATATTCTAACAATGAGGAAGAACATGTGAAACATTAAAGAGCGTGTTGGAGATTTTGAAGGGAGAGAGATTGTCTGCTATAATTTTCTAAATGTGAATTTTGGCTTAATAAAATAACTTTCTCGGGACATGTAATATCTGAAGATGGCATAACAGTTGATCCACAAAAGGTAAAGGCAATGTTAAGTTGTGAGAGACCAACTAATGTGACTGAGATTAGAATCTTCTTGGGGTTAGCTGGTTATTATAGATGATTCTGTCATAAGTTTTTTTTATTATTGTAGTACTATTGACTAGACTGACCAGGAAAGATGTGAGATTTGTATGGTCTAGGAAGTGTGAGAAAAATTTTCAATTACTAAAGGAGAAATTAACTACAGTTCCAGTATTGGTGCTCCCTTTTGGCGATGAAGGATTTGTGGTGTATAGTGAAACATCCCATCAAGAGTTGGGATGTGTGTTAATGAAACATGGGAAGATAATGACATATACTTCTAGGCAATTGAGGAATGATGAGAGAAATTACCATACATATGACTTAAAGTTGGCTACCATAGTCTTTGCTTTAAAGATTTGGAAGCATCATCTGTATAGAGCCACTTATGAGATATTCACTGATCATAAAAGTTTGACATACTTACCTACCCAGAGAGAGTTGAATTCAAAACAGAGACGGTGGATGGAGTTGATTAGTGACTATGATTGTGTAAATTTGCTATCACAGAGGAAAGGAGAATGTGGTAACAGATGTATAGAGTAGAAAATCTACAATAATATTAACTGTTATTGAGAGCCATGATATAGAATTGATGATAGATTTAAGAGAAATAAGAATGAAGTTGAATATCCATGATAGAGAATCATTGTTAGCAAACATAGTTGCATAGTCATCCACAGTAGAATGCTTGTTAGAGATGTAAGGTAGAAATGAAGAGATAAAGAAGCTTAAGTAGGAAGTGCTTAATAGAAGGTAATATGAGTTCAAAAATTTGAAATGATGGTATTCTAGTCTTGGAACATAGATTTGTGTTCCCAGTGATGCAGAGTTGAGAAATGAGATAATGAAAGAGGCTTTCAGAAAGCCATGGGTACATAGTTACAATTTAATATAGCTTTTCATCATCAACAGATGGGCAGAAGGTGCAGAACTCCAGTATGTTGGGAAGAAGTGGGAGAGAGAAATATATTTGGTTCATAAATTATTAAGTTAACAACTAAGATGATCAAACTGGTTAGAGAGAACCTTAAAGCAACATAGAGTAAACCGAATAGCTACGCTGATAATAAAATGAGACATATTGAGTTTCAAGTAGGTGATTAGGTGTATTTGAAAAAAAAATCTCCACGAAAAGTTGTGTTGAGGATCAAAAGGAAATAAAAGTTGAGTCTGAGTTAAGTGGGACCCTATGATGTTATTGAGAAAGTTAGGCTAGTTGTGAATAGCCTGGATTTGCCTCCAGAGTTGAAGCAGTGATATAATGTATTCCATGTTTCACTTTTGCGACAGCGCTTACATGATAAATCTTATAATATTTCGAGCCAAGCTGTAGAAATTTAGGAAGATTTGACTTTTATACAAGTACCAGTGAGAATTTTAGATAAAAAGGAACAAGTCTCGTGTAATAAAGAAATTCCATTGGTTCAAGTGTTATGGCAGAACAAATACGTTAAAGAAATTACTAGGGAGTATGAGGCAATAATGAGGAAAGAGTACCCCTAGCTTTTTAATGAGTTAGGTAAGGAAATTTTGGGGACAAATTTTTTATAAGGTCGGTAGAATTGTAATACCCGCGTTCCTAAAGTAAGGATAAAGAAGTAATTTGATAGATATTATATTGAATTAAATTATGCAGATATGAAAGATTTATCATTAATTTGAAATAATAATTGAAAGATGACATTGAGAATTTTATTGAAAAAGATAGAATTTTTTTTTAAGAAAAAAGTACTAAAAATTATGAAATTTCAAGTTAAAATGAAAGAATTTTGAAGAAAAATGTATAATGAGGTTGAAGAAAAATTAATTAGAAAATTTGTTGGAAAAAAAAGCAAGTTTCTAAATATTTTTTTATAATTTTAAAAATAAATAAATTTTGAGGGAAGAAAAGATTAAAAAAATTAATTTTTAAAAGGAATGGTAAAACTATAAAAAAAAAAAAAGGGGTAAGGACTAGGGCAGAACTATAAATAAAGAATAGCAAAAATGTAAAAATTAAAGAGTTAAGGACCGGTGGCAAAACTACAATTAAGTAATGGCAGAATTGTAAATAATGAATGACAGAACTGTAAATTTAATAGGCTGATGGCAGAATTTTAATTTTAAAGGTATATATATATATATAAAACCTGGACGCCTGGAACGTCCAGTTCAGGTGTCCAGGTGTAAATTTTGTGATTTTAAGGAAAAAAAGGGGGCCAAGAATGAAACACCTGGATGTCTAGGTGTGACTTCCAAAACATGCAAATTATGCATCTTTAACACGTAAATGGACAGCAAGACGGTGGTGGTAGGGAGAGTTGGTATAAAATGAATTTTTTAATTTTGTTTTATTAGTTTTACCAAATCCTGTTTGGTTTTCTCCATTTTTCAATACAAATTACTCTCTTTCTTTAAACACTTGGGGACTGAAAGAAAGATTGAACGAGTAAAATTTTGAAGGGGTTTACGGGAGAATTTTATAGAGAGTCACGGAAAGCTTTAAGAAAAACAAAAGATAATAACAAGAATTTTATTTTTGAAACTTAGCATACATGAAATTTCCCGGAATTCAAAATGAGAATTTTCAAAGGGTGTGAATTATAGAAGAATTGAAAAAAAAAATTAAAATTTTTAATATAAATATTATTTCAGTTGTTGATGATCAGTAACCCAGGAAAATTGCTGAGAAGAGCAAGAAAAGCAATGAGGTGATCCACAGGTAGCTCTAAGTTCTACGTGGTGAGTTAGATTTACTTTAAGTAATCAAGATAAATATGAAATATATAGTGATAGTATTTGAATAAATCATTAACTTATGATTTGGTGATAGATGAAAGTCGGTTGATAGATATGATAGGAATAGTGGATGTGTAGAGAATTATTTTATTAGAAATAATATTATTGGAATAATGAGTCGATTTAATAATAAAAGCGATAAGTGAAATTCTTGATGAGTTAAGGTTGATGATTTGATATGATTTATGAGGAGAAGAAATTTAGTGGATCTTAACAAGCAATGGTTGATGATTTTATATGATTTATGATGAGATGAATTTAGTGAAATTTTTGAAATAATAATTTGATAATAATCAGGATAGCTAATTTAAATGTTTGAATTCATGCTTGTTTCTATATTATTATTCATATGAATATTTCATATCATTATTCATATGCATATGCATGAAATAAAAGAACAGGGAAGGCAGCCGGTCTAAATGAAAGTAAAAGAACCGGGAGGACAGTCGGTCTAAATGAAAACCGTGACAGCCGGTATATGCTGGAAATAAAAGAACCGGGAGGGTAACCGATCTAAATGAGAATAAAAGAATCGGGAAGATAGCCGATCAAAATGAGAATAAAAGAACCGGGAAGGCAGCCGGTCGAAATGAGAATGAAAGAACCGAGAAGGCAGCTGGTCTAAGATAAAAACATGTCGACATATGGGCAGACATTCCCTAATAATAATTCATACATTGCATCTGTTTTAAATATTGATTTTATTACTGAAATGCTAAAGTGTTGTTTTGTTATTGTAAATTTATTGATAGAGGAGTGGGTCTCACAGAAAGACAAATACACTAATGAAGAAATATGAAAATATAATATAATGAGAATTGTTTGGGCGAGTTATTATATGTTATGAACAGGTAAATGATGATGTTGAATTAAGGATTTAGAGATGATTAAATATATGATTGAAAGATTGATATGTCTGATGAGTAACTTAAGAAGAGATTGTGTAATAGGGGAATTATGGAATTGATTAGTGATTACAAAATATTGTTATTGAATTATTTGAGGAAAAAGATGAATGAATATCAAAAGAATTTTTTTGAAGTAATTGAATTATAAGATGTAACTGGGAGTATAAAATCGAATACTTCTAATAAATTTAATTCACTGAGTTTATAAAGCTCACTCCTCATTATACAATGATTTTAGGTAGCAGGCATGACAAATAGTTTGGCGAGTTGAGATTCAGATGAAGTCATTATCTGTAAGCCACGTGTGTGTCCACATCCTCAGACTAATGAGAAAATAAAATAAAAATTTATTTGTAAATATTCATGCATATTACGTTGTATATAATGTTTAAGTCAAGATCAGAATAATGTGTCTTCTGTGTTGAGGGTTGAGGATTGATGTAAAAATTTATGTTGGTATTATTTTTATTGTTGCATATATGTGTCGTGCTGGGATTTTCAAAATGTGACAACACCGTCTTGGGGGTGGCCAACCCAGGATGGGTCGTGACAATACAGGTTTAATTAGGTTTGGAAAATCATAAAAAACAGAAGAGGTGCTGTCGATTTTTTTAAAAAAATAGAATTAAATTTCAATCTATTTAGATTTGTGGAATATTAACTATACTACATGATAAGTATAATGTGACTTGTTTTTCTGGTTAGGTTAAGAAATGGACAATTCATACCATAATAATTGTGGTAGCCAATCTAATTTATCAAGTTCGCCCGCTGAAGATGATTATGAAATGCTCTCATTGTTAATGCTTCATATGTTTGCTGAATATGACGAAAAATTTATGAACAAATTACCTATGCAGACATCACGACTCAGTGTATATGAATATATAACCAAATTTTTAAGAGGTAGTTTATGAATTGTTTCGCATGGACAAGGAAACATTTATTCACTTATGTAACACATTGAAGCAATATAATTATATAGAAGACTCAAAGGGTGTCACAGTAGGAAAAGATGTCCATTTTCTTGTTTATTGTGGGACACAATGTGGGGCACAGAGTTGTAGCTGATTGATTTCAATATTCATTAGAAACAATTAATCGACATTTTAAGACAGTGATGAGAGCCTTGAACAAGTTTGCAAAGCAAATAATTTGTCCATTGAATGATCACGTGGTGCCTCCACAAATTAGAGGTGATTGAAGATTTTACCCATTTTTTTAAGGTAATGTATCTTATGATTGATTGTTAATTTATTAGTTTAGTTGCAGTATGTAATACCAAACTGATTCTAATCGTACGCAATTTAATGGACGCAGAAATGTATTGGTGCAATTGATGAAACGCACATAAGTATATGGACACCAGAAGAAAAAGCTACCAGTTATAGAGGTAGAAAATCGGTTCACACAAAATGTGATGTGTGCATGTTCATTCGACATGAAATTCACATACATGTATAGTGGATGAGAAGGTATGGCTAACGACTCACGAGTCTTTTTGGACACCTTAACTCGATCAGATGCTCAATTTCCTTGGCCTACTAATGGTAAATTTATTTTAGTACTAAGTTGATATTATATACTAATTGATTGATATGTACTAAGAGAATTTGTATGATTTATAGGTGAGTATTATTTGGTGAATTCCGATTATCCATGTACAACCGGGTTTCTTCCACCATTTAGAGGTGAACGGTATCACTTAATGAATATCAAGGTAGAACACGCCAACCGACAGGTTATAGAAAACTATTTAACTATAGGCACTCATCTTTACATAATGTTATAAAACGTTGCTTTGGGGTCTTAAAGGCGCGCTTTCCAATTTTAAAAAATGATGCCTAGATTCAAGCCCGCTAGACAACCTCTTATAGTTGTTGCTTGTTGTGTCGTACATAATTTTGTAAGCCAATGTTCTCAGAGTGATCAATTGTTTAATGAATGGGAAGCAGATGGCCATGATGTAGAAAATGAATGGGGGTTGAGCACATTTACAAATAATCATACAGTTGATTTATCTAATGCGTGTGCAGCAGCTATGGCTGCGTTTCATGAGCTTATTGCCAATCAGATGTGGGCAGACCGTTTTGGTATTTGATTGAATATCTAGTAATAATAGTATGATTTTTTGTTAAGAGTTAGTTAATTTACTGTCCTTCTTTGTATTTAATTTAATTTTTTTAGTTACTAAATTATTTTTGTTATTCTTAGGAATATATTTCACATATTGATATATTATTTGACTTATAGGGTGTGATGATGGCAAACCAACCAAATTGGCCAATTGAGGCAAACCCTTCTGCAAGAAGAATTTTGGGTCGTTCATTTCCATTTTATCAATTTCTCAAAGTTGTATTTGATCAATGAATATTGTATCTTAAAGTTATCCTCAACTAATTTATTTTGAATAAGAAAAGTATGTCATCTTTTAGATATTGAACCATTTTGCAAGAAGAATGATGAGTTGGTTGTTCACATTTTATCAAATTGTGAAAGTTGTATTGTATTTCTTAATTTAATTTTTTTAGAATTTATTTAACCAACATACGTGACATGGCTAGGGGGAAGAGTTTGGTCATATTTGATCCATGGTATATAAAAAATACTATCATTTTAGCAATAAAATAATATTAATTATTTTTAAGTATTTGGTGTGTGCTAAAAAATGTATTTAGTAAATATGAGAAATAAAATTAATATTAGATTTCAAATTTAAATTGAAAACTGAAAACTAAAAACAATTACAAGAAGGTATAATCCAAACAGTTTTCTATTTTCAAAATAAAATTATCCAAACAACATTCATTGTTTTCTATTTTGGAAACAGTTTTCGAGTTACAGTTATCCAAACATGTTTTCTTCAGAAAACATCAGAAAACTATTTTTAGTTTTCATTTTCTAAAACAGTTTTTGAACACTGAAAACTAGAAACTGTTACCCAAACATGCTCTATGTTTTCTTACTCTTCTAAGGCAGAATGACTCAAGAAATAAATAAATAAACATCCTTAGATTTAACAGAATGAAAAAATATTTTGAAAGTCCTCATACTAAGAAGGACAAAAATAAACATCTTCAGACTCTTTCGAAAAGTCCTCAGATTTAGTAGGACCTTTTTCTTTTTAATTTGGAAGTTTGATTAATACAATTATGACTTGAAGAAGATTGAAGCAATTCTTCAAGAGACAACAGAACTAAATGCGTTACTGGAAATTTCGCTGCTATAGAGAAAATGAGTTACTCCATGTTATGAAGCATATTTCCCAAATTCTATTAAAGTGGATTGGACAAATAGACAAGCAAACAAATGATGGCCAGGGACAATTAACAAGTGGCACACATGCTATTGTTGGAAAAATTATATAATTCGTGATACAAAATTAGAAGACAATTTTGGAATATGATTGTGGAATTCAAAATAATTTTAAAACAACATGAATAATAAGGTATAAAATAAAATAATATAATTAAATAAAACTGAGTTATAAAAAATAGAAATAGAGTTAGCTGGCTTGTGAGTCGTTGAAAACCATTATGCTAAAACCATTATAGTCTCCTTATGTGCAGGTACGAATGGCTATGACCGACTCCAAGATAAAACCCAAGTACTCCCAGTTTTGCCTCTTACAATGTGCAAGTCCATTGGAAAGTGGGTTTGAACCGACCTGATCAAGGTTGCCTAAAGAAAAAAATATACTAGAAAATAATGGTATAGAAAGAACAAGAAGAATCAATAATTTTTTATGTGCCATAAGCTCTTGAAAAGTTTGGTATTTATAGGCATAAATGAGCCTAAGAATTTAATTTCAAAATCAAAATGAATTTATTGAAAATAATCACAAATTTGTAACTCTCAATTTATTGAAATTAATCACAAATTCATAACTTTCAATTTATTTATCATATTAAAATAGCCAAATAATGCTATTAAAAAGCCAATATAATTGCATGTGAGAAATTTAAAACTTTTTAATAATCCTCTACAAGTTTTAAAATTTTGAAACAAAATAAATAAATAAAATATTAAATATTAAATATAAAAAAGTATATAAGAGCAATTTTAGTACTATGCAATAGGTGTAAGAGTATTCAAAACTTGAGCCTACATTTAGTGTTGACAGTATTCATCTGAGGGAGCCATAATGGACTACGCCTTGAATTAGGTCCTTTGATCAGACTTCGACAAATCATAAACACAGTACTTGATATAGGGTCAAGTTCGCGGGTTAATGTTATTAATAGTCATGCGCTTTTATCTTGATTCTCATGACAATCTCTAAGGAACAGTCCAATCTCATAGTCGCGCCATCACTACAACTATCACTTAAATGAGCCTCCAAGGTTACGTGTGACAAGTACCTCACAAAAATACCCGTCTTAGTCTTATTAATGGTAAATACCAATCCTGAACATCACATTAATAAGCACTATCACATTAATGATGGGAAAGATAAGCTCTCATGGAGACATGCTCCTCAAAATTAGTGTTAAAAATTGAGTCACGCGCTGCAAATTATTCCTACCCATTGAACATTCTTTATAAGATCTCAAATTACAAAGGTTGGGTTACCTCTATTGGTGACTCCCTACAGGCAAAGCCCATCCCCCTCGATGCATCAAGTATATCTCTCATAAGTAGACCTTTAGTCAAGCTGTCAACTATGTTACTTTCAGATTTCACAAAATCTAGAAATACAACACTTCTACTCAACAGTCCTCTGACTGACTTATATCTCACTTGTATATTTTTGTTCATCTTCTTATTAAAATAAGATTATCGTATAAGATCTATCACAACTTTACAATGACAATGTACATGTATGGATGGCACAAGTTTGCTCACAATAGGAATATCCATCAATAGATTTTTTAATCATTCAGCCTCTATACAAGTTGTATCTTGAGCTACTAACTCAACCTCAATAGTACTTCTAGTTATTATTTTTTTTTAGATACCCAAGATATTACTGCACGCTCCACCTCCTAACATAAATACATATCTAGTTGTAGACTTTACATCTAAACTATCAGTAATGCAATTTGCATCATTATACTATTCTACCACATTAAGAAAACCTTTATAATATAAAGAGTATCCCAAAGTTCCTCTAATATATTTTAAAATTCTTTCCAAGGCAATCCAATGCTCTCTACTAGAATTGTGAGTATATATGCTAAGTCTCCCAACTACATAGGCAATATCGGGCCTTATTCTATTCGTAAAGTATAATAGTGATTATATTATTTGAGAGTATTTCAATTGAGATATAGGTTCCCATAAATTCTTCTTTAAACTTACACTCGAATCATACGTAGTAAGTAGCTACAAACTTAATATTATAATATCCAATTTTTTAAAGTGTTTTCTCCAGAGTTTTAGATTGAGATAAAATTATCTCTTTTGAAGTTCTTGGATAAGTAGGACTTTCCATTATTTGTTACAACTAAATTTGTCATAAAAATTAAGATATCATCAACATATAGACATAAAATCACATATTCTTTGCTAAAATCTTTATAATACAAACACTTATCATGTTCATTGATCATGAAGCCATAAGTCAAGACAACATATCAAAATTTTCATGTTTTTGTTTAGCAGCTTGTTTTAAACCATACAATGATTTTACTAGTTTACATACTTTATGTTTTTACCTTTAACTTTGAATTATTTAGGTTGTTCTATATAAATCTCATCATCTAAGTCTCCATTTAAAAATGTTGTCTCAATATCCATTTGATGTATTTCCAATTTCCAAGTCATGTATAGATGCTAGTGCTAAAAAAGTTCTAATAGTAGTGATCCTAACAACCGGTGAATAAGTAACAAAATAATCTATCAATTCATTTTGTGTAAAACCCTTACAACCTATAGACTTACTCCCAGGAGGTAAGTCATATAAAACCCAAGTATTATTGATTTGAATTCATCATCAATCGCTTTTTAAAAAAAATATGAATCTCCACAAGACATAGCCTCACTATAGGTACAAGGTTTTCCTTCTACTAAAAACAAAAAGAATCAATCTCTAAAATTCTTTTCAATTCTAGCTCTCTTAGTGCATGTTTGAATAGGCTTTTCAAAAAGAGTTTTATGTTTTCAAAATCTAAAAAGTTGTTTGGCTATAACATTTTAGACCTGATTTTTGAAAACCATTAAAAAAAAACCAGTTTTTGAAACCCATTTTTGAAAACAACTAGAAGCGGTTTTCAAAAATAGTTTTGGTTTTAAAAAACAATCACCTATAGACTCGCCACTGCCCGCCGCCCAGGACCGGATCTGACACCATTATCATGACCGGAGTACAATTTTCGATCAAACCCCGAAGTTTGGCTTCGATCTGACCGAAATTGCACTAGGTCAGATCTGACTCGACTCCCCGACCCGTTCCCTTTCCACTCCCATTCTACCTTTTTTGGGCAACCAAACTCCAGATCTGATGCTGCCATTGTGATCGGAGTACAATTTCCAACCAAACCCCGAAGTTCGGCTTTAATCTGATCGGAATTACATTGCATCAGATCCGACCTGACTCCTTGACCCATTCCCTTTTTCATTCCTGTTCTACCTTTTTTTGGCCACCAAACGATGGATCTGACGCCGACATCGTGACCGTAGGACAATTTTCGGCTAAACCCCGAAGTCCGGCTTCGAACTGATTGGAATTGCACAGGGTCAAAACAGTTTCTAAAATAAATTATCCAAACGAGTTTTTACTGTTTTCTGTTTTTGAAAATTGTTTTTGAATTACGGTTATCCAAATATATTTTCTTAAAAAATATCAAAAAACTGTTTTCTATTTTCATTTTCGAAAATTGAAAACTATATCCACACATGGGCTTACTTTTTTTAGGTTTAAAAAGTTTCAAATTTCTCTCATAGGGATGATCTTGAAGATATATCATTGGATCTTGAAGGTTGAGCCAGTCACTTAATTTTAAAAGAAAAAATATCCTCAAAATATATTGTATTTTTAATTTTTATTATAATGTTATTGATATTTTATTTATTTTATAGTTTATCATTAAAAATAATGGTTATTGAAAAGGGAATATAAATAGCACGTGAGAAATTTAAAACTTCTGCTTTACATTAACATCAAAATGGGTCAGTGGCATGAAAGTTACGAATAAAGAATGAAGAAAAGAAGGAGCGGTAATGGTCAAAAGAAGGAAAAAAGAAGAAAAAGATAAAGAAAGAAAGGAGCTGCATGTGGCACCCAAAAGTGAAATAAAAGAATAATAAAAATAAAGTTGAAATGATGATGACTTCCTTAATGGTCATACAATTATGAAGAAGATTTTGCTCAAGTCCTGTAAATACCTGTGCGCAGAGCGTGGAAACGATAAAAGAAAAAAAGAGAATAATTAGAGAAATCACTGGAGGAAGCAAGAGCAGGAAATAAACAAAGATTGCAGAACATAAAATTTTTAAAAAAGTCTGGACATGAAGATTGAGCTGAAAATTCAGTTAACTTAACCAACCGTTAGACAGGTGGTTACTTAGATAGGACCAATACCATGTGTTCACTTTTTGAGTGTTGACATTCGCGTCAATTTGGTCAAACTTCCTTTCATTTATTTATTTCTCCACTTTCTTACTTCCCAAGAATTGCCTCTCCACCACGGTCACCACCTTCTGAAACTTAAAAGTAAAACCTTTTTTTTTTCTCTTCACCTTTATTCTAGGATTTTTCTTTTTTGATTGAACAAGTAAATACCAATTAGGTTTCTTGTTGTACAAGAATTTAGCTATAACGTCACTCACTTTCTCACTAAGTCACTGACTCTGTTTCTTCCTCATTCCTCCCTCTCTAAAAATTAGTAGTATAAACCTTTTCATTTAGCTTTTCTCTATCTAGTAAGTAGTAATCCAAACATCAAGAATGATGAGTGAAGAAGTTAACACATTCAGCGATATCTCGTCCCCCAATCAACAAGGGGCTCCCACGATCGGGTCATCGGTAATTCCAACGATCAACAAGCTGCAGGACATCATGGCGCCATTCGGCGGTGAGCTGTCTAGGATCTCGCTGCCGCAGGTGGCCGTGGTGGGTAGCCAGAGCAGCGGCAAGTCAAGCGTCCTCGAGGCCCTTGTGGGCCGCGACTTCTTGCCCCGGGGATGCGATATCTGTACCCGCAGGCCGCTCCGGCTCATGCTGGAGCACCGTCCCCATAGAGCTGACGACGATGGCAGGGACTGGGGTGAGTTTCGCCACTTGCCCCGGAAGCGCTTCTATGATTTCTCCAAGATTCGTCAAGAAATTCAGGTATTTCTCGTTGTGGTTTCATTTCGCTTTTATTTGTTCTGGTTTTATGGGCTCTTTTGAACTTTTGTGTCATTTTAGTTTTCTTTTATGGGTTTCTAGTTTCTTGTGAAAGTTTTTGCGCACAGATTCAGATTTGTTAGTTTTGTTGAGTTTTTGAGAGGTCATAGGTAGTTTGGTAGTCATTTTAGTGGCCTTTTGGGTTGGCAGGTCTTCAAATCTGGCTTTGTCTAGTTACAGACCGCATGATGACAGTAGTGCTTGTCGGTGAGCTCATTTTGACAGTGAAGTTTGATCGAGTAAATTATGTAATTCAAAGTGTGTAATGTATTAACAGCAAAAAAAAAAATGTGTGTAATGTATTGAGCATTGTAGTTGTTATGCTGCCCTTAGTGCTGTGTAGAAAGGGTCGTCAATTTTATAATGAGAACTGAAATTTATTTATTAATATAACAATTGAATAGGCTGTCCAGTGCTGCTTATCGGACAAATAAATTGATAAGCAGTGCCATTCAACCCATCTTAGTCTCAAAAATTGAGAATGCAATACCTCGAACAAACTGTTTTTGAGCTTGTTTTCTGTTAGTGCAGGCCGAGACTGAAAAAGAAACAGGTTATAACAAAGGGGTTTCTGATAAGGAGATTCGATTAAAGATTTCCTCTCCAAATGTTCTTAATATGACCCTCATTGATTTACCTGGAATTACCAAGGTTCCTGTGGGAGATCAACCTAGTGATATAGAAACGCGAATTAGGACAATGATAATGGCCTATATCAGCGAAGAGAACTGTATCATATTGGCAGTTAGTCCGGCAAATTCTGATTTGGCTACTTCCGATGCACTTCAGATAGCTAAAGCAGCTGATCCAGTAGGTAGGTAATTTTTTTCCTGGTGATTAACAGGTAGGTAGTAATGGTTGCTTTTGTGGACATCTTTTGAAATTTTAGTTGCTAAATCATATGTACTCACCAATTGGAACTTAACAGGTTCTCGGACTATCGGTGTGATCACCAAGGTTTGTGTTCTTCGTATATAATAATAGTCAGCTTTTTCCCTCCTTCGTTGTAGTTGTCATCTTGACTATGTGTTTGAGTAACAGTGTTATGTGGTACTTTCTTTCTGTCTGTAGCTTGATATAATGGACAGGGGCACTAATGCCCGCAACTTTTTGCTTGGAAAAGTTGTTCCACTTCGTCTCGGTTATGTCGGTGTTGTGAATCGTTGTCAGGAGGTAAGAGTTGTCAAAACTCATCTATGGTAATTTCATTAATATACACTTTATGGTTTTTTTTTTTTTTTTTTTTTCCCTTGATTTGTTTGTTTCTCTTTACTGTAGTTTTGATGTCAGTAACATGGACATTTTATCATTTATTCTAGTGATGTCTGAAACATTAATTGCACAAGTGATAGACTGTTTTGCTTTTCAGATGTTCACAACCTTAGAACCATTTATAATGCTTGCTATAGGGAATCTTTTCTATGTTTTTAAAGATATGAGTAACGTTAGACTTATGAAAAAGATATGAGTAGCATTAGACTTATAAAAAAGATAAGAGTAGCTTCGGGAGTGGCAATATTGAACACGACATGAAATAAGTGTGTTAGTGTTGACCCTAAAGGGGTTCATGTTGTAATCGTGTCGACATGATTACACAATTACAACACGAAATAATCGTATCGTGTCACATGTTGACCTGCCAACCCGAAAGTGACACCCTAATGACCAGTTTAATTCCGCTTGTCTCACAGGTTGTGTTGACACGGGTATGACTCGTGATCCGCTATGACTCATTTAATTAGTATATATTTTTAAAATGTAAACATAATATCCAGTTACTTATTTTGGCCTTATAAGAATATTAATCTCTACCCAAACATCGCCTATTTTAGAGTTGTTTTAACCTAAGGCTAAAATAGTCTATTTCATCTTTTTAAGTTAAAAAATGTTGAGTTATAAGTGTAAAGATAAGCCAAACCCTAATTTATTCTTCATTTCTTCACGAGGTCCAGCCATCCAGCCGCACTCTTTCATCTTGGTATCCCCCTCCCTCTCTCTTTCGACTCTTGGCCTCTCTCTCACCAGTCAGCCTCTCTCTCAGCCGCCTACGACAGTGGCTTATCTCTTGGCAGTCGGTCAGTTGCTCTCTTTCCCTCTCTCTGTCACTGTTCTTCCTTTCCTTGTTTGGTTCCCTAGAAACTGAAAGAAATTTTTGTTTTGGGAGTTAATTTTAACATGATTTGAGCGTTCTTGAAATTTGAAAGCCTTGAAAGTTTTAGATCGAGCTTTGTAATTTGTTTATGTCGGACAATTTCTTAATTTGTTTATTTGATAAATTCGAAGGAATTTACTTGGGGATTTTTTGCTAGGCAATTTGTTTTTTTTTTTTCTCGTCTCAATATTCTTGTAATCAAAATTGGGGTTTTTGTTGAAGATTCATCAAGGAGAGGAAAGAAAAAGACTCAGAAATGGAGGTTGCTAGTACCTAATCATTTGTTTAAATTGATTTTCAAACATGGAGTATGGGGAAATGAAGGTTATTCAGGCCTAACATCATTGTTTCTTGGTATAAATACATTTTCCCCTCGAGGTTTGGCTTAATGTACACTTACCCTTTTTGTCTTATTCATACTTTTGATTTTACGAGACATTTAAGTCATCGCCGTCAATAAATCTGTTAGTCAACCATTTAAAATTAGTCAATCAGTGTGACATGTCAGCTTTTATTGGTTTAAATCGAAAATGCCCTTCTTAAATTGACTTCCCTTCTCTTCATCGTCCTTTTGTCTTTACTCTGCAAATACCAAAAACTCAAATAGAAACACAAACGAAATCGTGGAGAGAGAGTCCAAAATCAAATAGGAACATAGACGAAATCGTAGAGAGAGAAAGTCAGAGCATGATGGACTTCTAGGGAGTGGTTCTTTTCCAAGACCATCTGGATATGTAACATGGGCATCTGCTCCAAGGTTTTATTTTCTTCTAAAATTGGCCAATAACGAGCTTTGTTGACAATCAAACTCAAGTTTAATATTTACAACTTTCTCTCAGTTTCCTTAGTTGTTGAGGAAGGAACAGAACAAAGCATTTCAAGAAAAGCTAAAGTTGAATCTAGAAAGGCGTAAAGAAGGCTTTGATATTACTAAATTGTTTGAGGAATCGAAAGAAGAGAAGGAACTTTTGAATAGGGGCAACGAAGCAGATGAGCCTGTGGCGCTGCCTGCTTCAGATAATGATTCTAAAAAATCTTCTCTCCCCTCGCAAACTCCTGCATCCAGACCACTTGTGCCTCATGGTTTTACAAGCACAATTTTGGAGAGGACAAATCTCGTCACGAGATAGAACTTCACCAGGAATTAAACCGTTCAGATCTCATCACGTCTAGATCTGGTTAGATTTTGGGGCTAGGTCCAGATCTCGTTAGATTTTTGTGCTAGGTCCAGATCTCGTTAGATTTTGGGGCTAGGTCCAAATCTCGTTAGATTTTGGGGTTAGGATTTTGCAAGAAACGGTGGATTCAGATGAGACATTTTGGGGTTAGGTTCAAATCTCGTTAGATTTTGGGGTTAGGATTTCGCAAGAATATAGTGGATTCAGAAGAGAAAGGAGAGAGAGGAACGCTGAGATGAGAGAGAACAGGGATGCGAAATGGGGTTGTTTGTATGAAACTGTGTTTATATGATGGATATTTTTGTCATTCAACCTTTTTCGTTTAGAATTAACGATTTTCATCCGGTCTAAGGGGGTAAGTGTTTTTTCTAAAACTACGAGGGGGTAGGTGTACATTAGGTCAAACCTCGAGGGGGAAAGTGTATTTATCCCTTTTTTCTTTGAACAACTTACTTCATATAGCAAGTAGAATTGGATGTTTACAATCATGGATGGATGGTTGTATTTGTTTATAATTTTATGTTGGATTGATCATTAATGTTAGAATAATAGCTTAAACAGGTCGTGTTAAGCAAGTAGTATCAAGCGGGTCATGTTGTGTTAAACGGGTCGTGTCGTGTCAAACGAGTCATATTGTGTTAAACGGGTCGTGTCGTGTCAAGCGGGTCATGTTGTGTTAAACGGGTAGTGTCGTGTCTAACACGGCCTGCTTATTAAACGGGTTAAGTGTATTGTGTCGCAATGTCGTGTCTAACAAGACCCGTTTATTAAACGAGTTACGTGCGTCGCGTCGTATTACCCGTTTAATTAACATGTCGTGTTCATGTTGGGATTTTTTGACACGATTAATAATTGTGTCATGTTGTGTCAACTCATTTTGTGTTATATCCACCTTCGACACGACACAAACACAACATGCCAACCCGAATTGCCACCCTTGGTAGCATGATTTAAGATTAAGTACTTTTGTTTGATTACTTACAAATACATTTTACTATCTAAATGATTTTCTTGAACTGTAAGCGCAGCAGGAAACAGCATGGCTGGATATTATAACCAATATTTTTTTTTCATTCTCTACCAAATTGATTATCAATTAGATTAAATGATAAATAATCAATTTATGATTTTGTCACATTTTTCTTTTACTTATAAAAAAAGAATATCTCGTCTCATTTGAGACTAGATCTATCAAGTATACAAAAACTTGATCTACCAGGATCACATTTACCTCTTTACGGATATAGTAATTTTTCTGAAATATAATTTTCCCATTGCTTTAACTATGCCAAAAAAATCATTTAATATTGTGAATTTAATGAGTATAGGTTCTGCAATCCTACGTGCATATGTAAATGTAACATGGATTTCATCTCAGATATATTGCCTTTACATTGAAAGTTGTTTCTTTCCTTTGGATTCGGTGGAATGATGTAAGTCACATCTATCTTCATTGTGTTGCAGGACATTAATAAAAACCGGAGCATTCAGGAGGCACTTGCCTATGAAAAGCGCTTTTTCCATGAACATCCTGTACTTCTGACTTCATCAATTTAATATTTTTCTCAATTGTCACATATGTTGAGCTGAACCGAACATTTCATTCTTGTTCAATGACGTGTTGAAGGTTTATAATGGTCTCTCTGATCGTTGTGGCATTCCCCAATTAGCTAAGAAGCTGAATCAGGTTCGTTTTACCCTGCTTGCTTTCTGGTGTCAATATTAGCACTCATGAATATATAAGCTTCTTACTAACGTTGCAGTGAGTTATGAGTAGCTTATCATGCCTTTACTAGCATTACAATTGTTTGTTTTCTTAACAGGAACATAAGCTTATCCTAATTGAACAGGAATGAATAATTAGTTAACACTTGTTTAAGTATCAGGACAACAAGAGTTAAACACTTTTCTTAATTCTCATTGAGGTTCATGTAGCTCAATCTTACAGATCTTAGAAAGTGGACAGAATCAAAGAAGTTGAATTGTAACTACTTTTTTTTGGTTCTTTATCACAATTTCTTTGTCCTCTAATATCATCTCTCGCTCTTTATTCTTATTTTCTGATAAGTAAAAACTAAAAGTATATTAAAAACGTACCAAGAGGGTGCAACCCATTTACAAAAGACTATCTACAAAATAGCAAGTTTATAAAATCATGGAACTCTTCCTCATGTAGAAAAAAATTCCCCTTAAACCAAAAACAAAAGGTATTTAACCATTTGCTTTTAATGGTATCTATTGAACTCTCTACACTCTCAAATGCCCTGTTATATCTCTTTTTACACACTATCACATGATAGAGAGAGGAATCATAGAAACAACCTTCCTCATCTCCTTAGAAGCTTTAATTTCGCTCCACGCCCAAATCTTATTTTGAATGGAGCCGTCCAAACCCTAGTTAACCCCCACCACACACAACACCATCTCCCAAATTTGCTTCGAGAAAGAACATTCCAATAAAAAAGTGATTAACATTCTCGACCTTTTCCTTATAAAGATAGCACCCGTTAATAAACACCATGCCTCTCTTTTGCAAATTATCAATGGTCAAAATCCATTCCCAAGAAGCGTCCCAAGCAAAGAAACAAACTTTCTTAGGAGCGCTCGATCTCTAAATTGTTGTCCAAGGAAAGACCAATCTTCGCTCACAAAAAAGGGCCTTGTAAAAAGACTTAACATCAAAATCTCTTCCCTTATTCAAAACCCATTTAGGCCTATACTCGCGATGCAAATCAAACATCACTTGGTAGATGCATTCAAAGAAAACCCCTACACTTTCAAGCTCCCAATCATGCATATTCCTAAAAAGGAATATCCCAAGTGATGGCACCGTTGGTGAAAGTAACACACAAGCTAATCAAAGCATCTTTCTCCCACACTATCACATAAATCTTCGGGAAGTGCTTCTCAAGGCAACATCCTCGCACCAAATATTGTGCCATAATCGAATAGAACAACCATCTCCCACCTCAAGCATCACAAAAGGAATGAAAAAAATCCCATCCCATCCTTTCCGAATCCATTTCCGTACCCCCACTCCATAAGCCCCATTCCTCTTTGGAATTTCACTCAACCCCATATTTAGCACAAATTATATCTCACTACAATTGCTCCTTTTTCCTAATAAATCTCCATAACCACTTCCCAAACAAAGCTTTATTAAATAAATCAACCCCAAAGATTGCTGGACCACGCCCCATTTAACCAAATGATATTTATACTCATCCACCATATGCCCCCAAAGAAAGTTATGTTGGATGCTCTTCAATCTACTAGCAACCAAACTTGAAATAGGAAAGAAAGACATGAAATAGATGGGAAGACTAGCAAGAGTGCTTTTAATAACGGTCAACCTTCCCCCCTTTGATAAATACTTCCTCCGTCCCATATATATTGGCAAGTATTCCATATTGGGATGTCTCATATTGTTTGTCCATTTTGAAAAGTAAGTTTCCTAAATTACCCTTAAGTTTAGGCTTCCTAAAAGACTCTAACATTAAGTTTAGGTATTAAATAAGGGCATTTTTAGAAAGTAAGCTATAATTTAATGAGTTGTAGCATTGGTTCCACAAAGCTTTACTTGGGAAATGGTTATGGAGCTTCTCTAATGCAAATAAGCAACTTTGGAGGAGTTCTTTGTGCCAAATATGGAGAGGACCATAATGGGTGGATTTCTAAAGGAGTGAGGGGCCTTATGGGGTAGGGGTTTGGAAGTGGATTAAGAACGATTGGGATGTGTTAGAGTATAAGGGTATTTATGTACTTTCTCATTATTCCGTTATTTATAAATATTAGGGTTAGTAAGCTATTCACTCTCATAAATCATATTGTGGTAGCTTGATTTGGACCCTAATTAAAAAAAAGAAAATTCATCACGCCTTCTTCCAGGCGCAGCAACCAGTAACCCGCAACCCTTGAAACCATCCTCAACACCCAATCCTTTTTCCGACCACCCTTAGACCCTTTTCCGGCCACCCCAAGCCTTTTTCCGGTGGGTTTCTTCCTTTTTTATCTTCGAAGATTTTTTTTTCAGATGCAACAATTTGTGTTTTTCTCCTGCGTTCATCTTCTCCGATGTCATCTTAGGCCAGCGCGTCCTTTCCTATACTTGCCCTGCTCCGACGAGCATAACCCCATCGCCGTCGAGCTAATCCGACACCTGTACAATGTTTTATTAGCTTTGACCTGGTTCGTGGTTCGTTTCTACATGTTTGATTCTGTCTAGTTCATGTCAAAACAGACACGCTCTGACTCGTTTTCTGCCCCGAATTTTCAGATCTGTTAGAACCAAGCTGGATCTGTGCATTTTCTGTTTTTCTTAATTGATGATTCTATATTTCATGTGTTTGGTATTTATGTTTGTTGAGCCAATTTTTTGTCAATTCGATTGTGTTGTTGCTCTCAGTTATGGATTCTAAATCTAGTCATGTATTGACTCTCCCCATCATTATTCGTTAATTGGATGGTACCAATTATGCTCAATAGGCCACCGCTGTTCAATTATATTTGATTGGTGAAGATAAAGAAACTCATTTTCTTACAGAGACTCCTCTTGATGATCCGATGGATCCGAATGTTAGTAAGATTTGGAGGTGTGATGATGCTAAGTTGATAGGTTTGTTGTGGAATTTTATGGAGCCACTGATTGCTAATATGTGTTCCCACAAACGTACAAGAAAGTATGAGATTACTTATGGTTCTTGTATTCTAGTAATCTTACTCGGATGTATGACTTGTGTGCTGAGTTCTTTGGAGCCAAAATTGGTACTAAGACCTTTCTTGAGTATTTCATTTATGTGCGATGGGTTTATGAAGAATTACATTCTGTGATGCCTCTATTTACTAATCTTCAGGTTATACAACGACAGCGAGAGCAAATCGTAGTTAAGTTTTTGGTTGTTTGCCACCTGAGTTTGATTCTATGAGGTCTCAGATTTTGTCTAGTTCCGAGCTTCCATCCTTTATTGAGACTTACTTTTGCTTCACGTAGTCTCTCATCTCTTGACATAGATATTCCTACTTTCAGATTTGCTTTAGTCACTAAGGCTAGTTGTACTGATTCTATTAGTGGTCGTGGTCGTGGGAGTCAGGGTTTTAGTTCTCACGGTGGTAGAGGAGGTCGTGGTGGCCGTGGTAGACCTAAGTGTACTCATTGTCAGCGTGATGGTGATACTCGTGAGACGTGTAATTAGTTGGTTGGTCGTCATTGTACTCATTGTAATCGGGCTGGCCATACTCGTGATACTTGTTATAATTTGGTTGGGAAACCTCCTATTGCAAATGTTGTGGCCGTTGATGTGACTGAACCTCCTTCCACCTTTGCTGAGCGGCAATTTAGAACTTTTTTCGAGTATGACAATGCTCAGTTCTCTCGGTTCCTTCGCTTTGAGGCAGATGAGGCATCTCAACCGACCCTTTCCTCCATTGTTTTCTTGGCCCAGAAAGATAATCCTATGGTTTGTCTATCTTCTGGTTCCTCATCTAGGCCTTGGATTATCGATTCTGCTGCTACTGATCATATTTCCGGTACCACTAATGTCTTTTCTAGTTTTTATCAGTCATCTTCCTTATTTGCTGATGGTTCACAAACTATTGCTAATGGAATAGACATTGCTCAACCTAGTCCGTCCATGTCTTTGTCATCGGTATTTTTATCTCCCTCATTCTAAATTTAATTTATTATATGTCAATCAACTTACTAAATGTCTTAACTATTGTAACATTTCTCTCTAATTCTGTTGTGATTCAAGATCTGAAGATACAAAGGATGATTGGTGGAGGGCATAAATACAACAGAATTTACCACTTTGATCCACTTTCTCAACCTGTGTCTCCTTTTCAACTTCATTGTCGCATTGGGCATCTTTCCTTGGAGCATTTTAAGCTCTTAATTCCTAGTTTAAGTCATGTTAAAGTTTTAGAATATGAGTCTTGTCAATTGGGAAAACATCATCGTGTTTCGCTTGCTTTTTGTGTTCACAACAGAGTTTTAGTCCTTTAAGTTAGTTCACTGGGCCTTAGTCGTGTGTCTTCTAATCTTGGTTTTAAGTATTTTGTCACTTTTGTGGATGATTATTCTAGACTTACTTGTATTTAATGAAAGATTGTTCTGAACCGTTGTTCATATTTTGTGCTTTCTGTGATGAGATCAAAACAAAATTTAATTTACCTGTTTGCATTCTTCGTAGTGATAATGCACACGAGTATTTCTCTGAACCATTTAATTTTTTCATGATGTCTTTTGGCATTATTCATCAATCTTCTTACTCTCACACCTCCCCACAAAATTGGGTTGCTTTGAGAAAGTATCGTCATCTTTTGGATGTTGCGCGCACTCTCCTATTTCATACGAATGTGCCTAAAATGTTTTGGGTGATGCTGTTCTTACTGCATGCTATTTAATTAATCTCATGCGTTCATCTGTTCTTGTTGGCAAGTCCTCACACTTTGTGTTGTTTACACATGATCACCCGTTTCCTTTACCACTACGTGTTTTTGGTTCTGTCTGTTTTGTTCATCAATTTGCTCATAGCCTTGACAAACTTGCTCCTCGTTCCATTAAGTGTGTGTTTCTCTACTACTCTCGTACGCAGTAA
Organism: Bretschneidera sinensis; assembly: GCA_023935145.1. Taxonomy (NCBI): domain Eukaryota; kingdom Viridiplantae; phylum Streptophyta; class Magnoliopsida; order Brassicales; family Akaniaceae; genus Bretschneidera; species Bretschneidera sinensis. The sequence continues at coordinate 23,103,315 of CM043699.1, read as the reverse complement.
GGATATTGTTGTTACAATCCGTCCTTGAAGCTTTTCTTTGTTTGTGTTGATGTGACCTTCTTCGAGTCCACTTTTTTTACTCAAAGTCTCATTCGATGTCATATTTGGCCGTTTACCTTTCGTTTTCCCCTCCTAACTCTTTTAAGTCAGATCTGTCTATATCTCCTCCACCCTTGCCCGCATTTCCCACCCTCTACCTCTTTCCTCATCCCTCCCTCAACAAACCCTAGTCCCACCCGATCGTTGCCTACAAGTGTATTTTCGTCGACTGAAACCTACATGTCCTCCTGCTCCTCCACCAGTGGTTCTTGTGTCTACAGATCCAATATCTCCTGATACTTCCTTCACTGAGGACAATCGTCTGGTTGCTCTTTGCAAAGGTAAGCACTCATGCACTGTTCATCCTATTGCCTCTTATATTTTTTTTATGATCACTTGTCTCCTACCTATACTTTATTTTGTTGCCTTTGTGTCCACTACCTGTCTTACCAAGTCTCTTATAGAACTTTTGTCCCATTTTGGGTGTAAAGTAGCTATGGAAGTTGAAATGGATGCCTTGGCTTATATTGATACTTGGGAGTTGGTTTCTCTACCTCCACATAAATCTGTTGTGAGATGTCATTGGGTGTATGCTATCAATTTCATTCTAATGGTACTATTGATCGGTTGAAGGCTCAACTGGTGGCCAAAGGGTATACCAAGGTTTATGGCATTGCTAATTCAGAGAACTTTTCTTTGGTGGCCAAACTTACCTCTGTTCGTGTGTTCCTCTCATTGACTGCCACATTTGCTTAGCTTTTACATCAACTTGATGTTAAAAATGCTTTACTTCATGATGATTTGCATGAGGAGGTTTACATGGAGCAACCTGGGTTTGTAGCTGAGGGAGTCTGCCGTCTGGGTTAGTATGTCGGTTGAAGAAATCTTTGCATGGATTGAAACAGTCTCCTAGAGCTTGGTTTAGTAGGTTTAGTGAGGTTGTGATTGATTTTGGTCTTACTAGATGTGAATTAGATCACTCAATGTTTTATAAACATAGTGCGACAAGTAAGATTCTTTTGATTGTATATGTGGATGATATCGTCATCACAGGAGATGACAAAGATGGTATTCAAACTTTGAAATAATTTCTTGGTAGCAAGTTTCAAACCAATGATCTTGGGCAATTGAGATACTTTCTAGATATTGAGGTTGCCTCGCTCTTTTCATGGTATTTCTTTATCTCAGCGAAAATATGTTTTGGATGTATTGAGCGATACAAGGATATTGGGTGCAAGTCCATACATAATCCTATGGATCCTAACACAAAACTTTCGGTTAATCAAGGTGAGTTGCTGACTGGCCCAAGACATTATAGAGGCTTGGTTGGGAAACTGAATTACTTAGTTGTCACTAGACCTAATATTGCTTTTGCTACGGGTGCGGTTTGTTTGTTTCTTGATGCCCCACGGACTAGTCATTGGATGTAGTTATCCGCATCCTGAGATATCTTAAGAATGCTTCCGGTCGTGGTTTATTATATCAGAATCATTGTCATACTCAGATTGAAGGATATATCGATGCAGGTTCTCCATCAGATCAGAGATCCACCACAGGGTATTGTGTGATTGTTGGGGTAACATGGTGTCATGGAAAAGTAAGAAGCAAACAGTGGTTGCGAGATCTAGTGCAGAGTCAGAACCATGGCCCACACTACCTGCGAGTTAGTTGGGTTGAAACAGGTTCTAGCTTAACTCGGTTTTACACAATCTCGTCCTATGAATTTAGCCCTTGATAACCAAGCTGCTATTCATATTGCAACTAATCATGTAGTTCATGAGAGGACAAAACACATTGAGGTGGATTGTCATGTTGTTCAAGAGAAACTGCTACAAAATGTGATTAGCACGTGACATGTAAAGTATACATATTAGTTAGCTTATTTGTTCACTAAACCCTTAGATGGTACTCGAATTAGATCTATATGTAACAAGTTGGGTGCTGTTAACAAAAAGAATTGAAAAGAATTATGTATTATTGGTTTTTCTGAATACAATTCAACAGTTATATGTATAGACTTATGAATATCAAACCTAATAGGACTAAGAGACATAATTAGATAAGATAGATATAAAATAGATAAGATTTACGAAACCTACTATGATACATAATAAGAAACCTAATTAGAACTCTCAACAACCTAATTAAGACTCTTAACATAAACCTAATTAGGACTCTCAACACTCTCCCTCAAGCTGGTGAATATGCATCCTTCATTCCCAGCTTGCATATAAGTCGTTGGAATGCTTCACTGTTCAATTCTTTTGTAAGTACATCAGCAAGTTGATTGTTTGTTGGGATGTACAGTGTGCAGATTAATCCGCTGTCCAGCTTCTCTTTTATGAAATGTCTATCTACCTCAATATACGTTGTCCGGTTATGCTGAACGGGATTATGAGCGATGTTGATAGTCGACTTGTTGTCACAAAATAACATAGGTCCATCCCACTTAATCTTTAAGTCTTCCAAAATTATTTTGAGCCACAGTAATTCACAAACTCCTTGCACCATCGCCCTAAACTCTGCTTCAGTACTTGATCTTACCACTACATTCTGCTTCTTACTCCTCCATGTTATAAGATTGCCTCCTAGGAAAGTGCAATAGCCTGTCGTTGACCTTCTATCAACCGGTGAACCTGCATAGTCAGCATCTGTATACGCTTCAAGGACTAACCTCGTGTTTCTTCTAAATAGAATCCTTTGTCCTGGATTAGCCTTTAGGTAATGTAGTATGCGATGGACAACTTGTAGATGAACTTCTCTCGGGCTGTGCATAAATTGGCTGACAACACTCACGGCATAAGCAATGTCTGGCCGTGTGTGGGCAAGGTATATGAGCTTCCCAACCAGTCTCTGGTACCTCTCCTTGTCCACGGCTGGATCATCTTTTGCTTCTCTAAGTCTATGATTTTGTTCAATCGGTGTGGAAATTGGTTTACATGCCGACTTTCCTGTTTCCTTGAGGAGATCAGTCACACATTTCTGTTGTGAGATAAAGATTCCTTCCCTAGAATGAGCTACTTCAATTCCTAGAAAGTATTTCAACCTCTCAAGTTCTTTTATCTCAAATTCACTGACAAGATATCTTTGTAGAGTTTCCTTCTCCTTCTCATCATTTCCTGTGACTATTATTTCATTGACGTACACCAAAAGGGCCGTTACTCCCCCTACATCCGAGTGTTTTATGAAGAGTGTATGATCTCCCTGACTTTACTTGTATTCGGTGGCTAGCATCACTTTGGTAAATCTTCCGAATCAAGCTCGTGGAGATTGTTTTCGGCCGTAGAGCGCCTTCCTTAGCTTGCAAAATTTGTTGCCTCTCAGTTGCTGCTCATATCCTGGAGGAATGTCCATGTATATCTCCTCTTCTAATTCGCCGTGAAGAAAGACATTTTTTACATCAAATTGCTCCAAATACCAGTTGAAATTAGCAGCCAGTGACAACAAAACTCTCACCGTGTTCATCTTAGCTACTGGAGCAAATGTCTCTTAATAGTCCACACCGTAGGTCTACATGTATCCTTTCGCCACAAGTCTGGCTTTGTATCTTGCAAGAGAGCCATTTGATTTGTATTTTATGGTAAACACCCACTTGCAGCCCACAGCCTTCTTTCCAGGTGGTAAGTCAACTATTTCTCACATCCGGTTCTTCTCTAGTGCCTGCATTTCTTCACTCATGGAATTTCTCCAATTCTCATTAGATAATGTCCCAGATAAAGTATTAGGAATATGAATAGAATTTAGACTAACTAGAAAGGTCTTATGTGAGGGTGAGAATTTCTCAAAAGAGACGAATTTTGCCAAAGGATACAATGGGTGTTTTGTGCATTCTCTTGTGCCTTTCCTAATAGCAATTTGGAGATCATGGTCTGGTGTTAATTGAGATTGGTCAGAAATTGTATTTACCTCATTCTCAGGATTAGTAGTTGAAACTTGGACTTGCATGGGATTAGGATCCGAGTCTCTTCTCCTTGAATAAGCCTGCACAAATCGCATAGAGTCATGAAGTTCATTATGTTATGTCATGGGTCTAGTGTGGGCGGGTGTGGGTGTTGACACCGACTGGAATGGTTCGACTGATATAGGTGGGTCAGTTGGAGTTGGTTCGGCTGGAATTAGATCAGATGGGGCTGATTCGGTCGACACAACTGACTCACGAGTAGGTGGATTGAGCAGAAACAGATCTCTATCCTTATCTTCACTAAATGAAGTCTCCCCCCTGAAGATAAGGTTGGATAAAGTATGGTTTTGTTTCCTCAAAAGTGACATCTATGGAGACAAAGAATTTATGTGTAGGTGGATGGTAGCATTTGTATCATTTCTGGGTGGACGAATAACCTACAAGCACACACTTAAGAGCTCGTGAATCTAATTTTCCTCCATTTCGACTATGAACATGGACAAAGACAGTGCAGCCGAAGATTCTTGGAGTGAGGTTATTTGTTGTACGAAGGTCGGGATAGAATTGGGGCATTGTTTCCATTAGTGACTTAAACCCTAGCATCCGAGAAGGTAGACGATTAAGCAGCTATGAGTACGGCTTCCCCTCAATAGTGTTTTGGAACATTATGGTGAAAGAGAAGGGTTCAGGTTGTGGCTAGGAAGTGATCATTTTTCCTCTCTACCGCTTTGTTTTGTTGTGGAGTATCAATGCAAGAGGATTCATGGATGATTCCCTCTTTTTGAAAATATGGAGATAGAACTTGATTAAAATAATCCCTTGCATTGTCTGATCGGAATCGTGCATATGAAACATATGCTCCAACTTGAGGGGGAGTGTTAGAATATAAGGGTATTTATGTATTTTCTCATTATTCTGTTATCAATAAATATGAGTGCTAACCTTAAGGTTAGTAAGCTATTCACTCTCGTAAATCATAACACACTATGTATGGATGGTATGAACTGCCTAAACAAGAATTTTTTCCCAAATGTGCATTTTGAGGTGGGATAAGGTAACTCTATTAGCTTTTGGCATGATGTGTGGTGCGAGGATACCACTTTGGAGATTTCTTTCCCTGATGTTTATGCGCTTGCAAGGCATAAAGAAGCTTTGATTTGTGATTCTGTCTCTTAGAGTAATGGTGTGGTTGTTTGGAATATTATGTTTCTCCACAATGTTCATGATTGGGAACTCTAAAAAGTTGATGAGTTTTTTGAAAAAAATTACCAAGCAAAAATTGACTTTCAAAGGGCGGATAAAGTGAAATAGAGGCTTTTGGCGAATGAGGAGTTTGGGATTAGGTCCTTCTACAAGGATATTTCTTCCCCTTGTCAAGGAAATGCTAATTTCCCATGGAAAGCTATTTAGAAGACCTGAGCTCTTTCTAAGGTGACTTTCTTTGCTTAGGAAGCTTCATGGGGAAGAATTTTGACTATTGACAATCTCCAGAAAAAAATGGAAAATTTTGGTAAATCGTTGTTACCTTTGTAAGGAGGAAGCTGAATCTGTTAGCCACATTTTGCTTTTTTGCTCTTGGACACGTCACCTTTGGGACATGGTTGTTGGGCTTTTGGGTTTGTCTTGGGCGTGTGCTGGTTCCATCCTTGATGAGCTTTGGGCTTGGTGTGGTATTCAAGCCTCCAAAGAAAAGAGAAAAGTGTTTGCTTTGATCCCCCTCTCCATTTTGTGGTTGGCTTGGTTGGTGAGAAACAAGAGGGCTTTTGAAAATATCGAGAAAAGTTACGCATCTTTTAAAGAGAGTTGGCTTAACCTTCTTATTTTTTGGGTTAAGGTAGATTTTTGTGTAAATGATCTTATCTTGTAGAGTTTATAGTCTCTTTTTTGTTCCTAGCCTTCTTGTAAATGAGTTGCACCCTCTTGGTGCTTTTGTTTTTAAATATACTTTTACTTATAAAAAAATGAGTTGTAGTATTAATTATTATCTCTATAAATAATATGTTAGCAGGTGAAGGGTTAATTGAATAAACCCTAAACCTTTCTTCTCCATCTTCTTCTCTCTCTCTCACATATCTAACCTAAACCCTAGATTACAACTCAACTTGGTATCAGAGCCTCCTAATCGATCCTTGTGTGACAAATCTGAAGAATAGACGAGGAGCACAGCAAGAAATCATCAACACAGATCTGCTAACGTCATCAACGTAGATGTTGCTGTCAGCATATGACGTCAGCAAGGTAAGTTAATCCCTCCAATCTGGTCGACTCACCCAAGGAAAATTTTTGGTGAAATTTCGTCGCGATCCGAGGTCGTTTGGTATGGTTTTCGAATTTTTCTTCCGTTTTTCCAGATTTTAGTGCAGTTTTTAAAAACTCCAGTTTTTGGGACTTTGGATCGACTTTGTTGCTTGGAGTAGTCTTTATGGGTGCCGACTAGGTGATTCTTGAGTGGCTTTGGTGTTGTTTTGATGTTTGGATCACAATTGGTTGTTTTTTTATATGATTTGAAGAGTTGGTTGTGTTTTTTCTTGAAGTCTGGCCTCTGCTTTCATGGTTTCGTGCTTTTGCTGCTTTGGTATGGTAGTTGTAGCCTTGCTCTAATTCATCTTGTTGTGTAAAGAGAGCTGTTTATGTGCCTTTCCATCAGTTTGTTGATCTTCTTATGGATTTCTCAAGTGTTTTGAGAGGTTTGCCTTTTTCTCAAGTCTGTTATTGCTTCTTTGACTGATTTAAGGGTCTGTTGGTTTAGTATCAGATCTGTCTTTGTTGTTTGAACCTTGTGTTTGAGATGGCAGAAGAGAAATCTAGCACTAAGATTGAAGACAACCCATTTTTAATGTTAACAATGATTTACCTACATCTATCACTTCAAAAAAGTTGAATGGTCTGAATTACATGGCTTGGGCACATGCAGTTAGAGTTTATTTACGTGCACATCGAAAGTTGAAGTATTTGACCGACAATCCTCCTAGTGCTAGTGATCCAACTTATGAAGATTGGATTTGTGAGGACTCCGCTGTTATGGGATTGCTATGGCATAGTATGGATCCCGATATTGCTACCACCGTTGAATTTTGTGACTCCAAGAAAATTTGGGACTCAATTGCAGATTCATTTTCTCATCAGAGTACTGTTTCTCGTGTGTATGAGCTCTAAGAGAAAATTTTCATCACCAAACAGTCTGGAAAACCTTTAGCCGAGTATTATAGCACACTTAAGAATTTGTGGGATCAATTATTGCAGCATAGGCCTTTTACCACTAATTTCGAGCAGTAGAAGAAGCAATAGGAGGAGTTTATGATTGCTAGCTTATTGTCTGGTTTGGACTCTGATCTCGTGGCTTTAAAGATCAGATCCTTGCAAGTGAGACCTTGACTACGGCTGCTAATGCCTATTTCCGGCTTTTGTGTTCTTCCCTAGGACAACATTCTCCCTTGATTAGTTCCCCTATTAATTCTTCAGAGACTACTGCCTTGGTCTCTAACAGTGGAGGCCGTGGAGGATTTCGTGGTGGTTTTCGCGGTGGCTGTGGAGGCTGTAATTTTCGTGGTGGTTCTCGTGGTGGTCGTGTTGGTGGACATAGTGACAGGAAGTGCAATTATTATTGGGGTACAAATCACACTGAACCTTATTGCTTTCAAAAATATGGTAAGCCGAATTATGTGAATCAAGTCAGTGATGGTGTAGCACAGTCTCCAAGTATGGTACAGTCACAACCCACCTCTGTTGGATCTGCTTCTTCTAGTTTTGGTTCTTGTGATACCTTCAGTACTTAACTTGGCGAGCTTCTCGTCTAGCACTTACGCATTACAATTCCTTCTTTACAGCCTTCTTCCTCCTCTACTGCTAGCTTAGCCAATTCAGGTAATATTGCATGTGTCGCTGCTTCTCCCTCTTCATGGATTATTGATTCTGGTGCTACCAAATATTTCTCTGGTTTATCATCTTGTTTTTCTGATTTAACACCTGCTAATCATCATGTTGTGTTAGCTGATGGCTCTTCTCGGCCTATTCATGGACAAGGTGTTCTCCATCCCACCATCTCTCTCTCCTTATCTTCTAGTCTTGATATTCCTAATTTTCCCTTTAATTTACTCTCTGTTAGTCAGTTGACAAAAGTGTTACAGTGTGAAATTCTTTTCACTCCTACTTCTTGTATTTTTCAGGACCTCAAGACCAAGAAGAAGATTGGTTCGGGGCATGAGAAGGACGGTCTCTATCTTTTGGATCCCGATGAATTCCTATCTCTCAGTTTATCCACTTTGTCTGCTACAGTTTCTCCTCTTCAGTGGCACTTTCGCTTGGGTATCCATCTTTGGCTAAATTGAAGACTGCTATTCCCTTATTGAGTCCTTTGTCTAAACTAGAGTGTGAGGCATGTCAGCTAGGGAAGCATCACCGTAGTTCTTTTCCTAGTAATACTCATGATCGTCAGTTTGAGTCATTTGCTTTGGTTCATACAGATATTTGGGGTCCATCTCGAACTGCTACTTTGAGTGGTTTTCGTTATTTTGTTATTTTTGTTGGTGATTATTCTCGAATAACTTGGTTGTTTTTAATGAAAGATAGGTCTGAATTGCCTAGAATTGTTCTTCAATTTTATAATGAAATTCTTGTTCAATTTAATAAGTGTATTAAGATTTTTCGATCTGATAATACCTTAGAGTATACCCAGACCATTATGAATTCATTTTGCATTGATAGAGGCATTATTCATCAGACTAGTTGTTCTCACACTTCCCAGCAAAATGGTGTGGCTGAGCGGAAACACCGCCATTTACTTGATATTGCTCGCACTTTAATGTTCAATATGAAGGTACCTAAACATTTTTGGGGCGATGCTGTTTTAACTGCTTGTTATCTCATTAATCGCATGCCTTCTACTGTTTTGGATCATAAGTCCCCTTTTTCTCTTGTTTATCCTGCTCAGCCTCCTTTCTCCCTCACTCCTCGGGTTTTTGGATGTGTTGCTTTTGTTCATGTGCTTGATTTGGGTCAGGATAAATTATCTCCTCGCGCTCGGAAATGTATCTTCCTTGGGTATTCCCGTACTAAAAAAGGCTATCGTTGTTACAGTCCTGATTCTCGTATTTACTTTGTGAGTGTTGATATCACATTTTTTGAGTCTACTTCATTCTTTTCCTCCCAAGGTGAGAGTCTATTTTCAGATCTCATATCTTGTCGTGAGGGGGAGCGTTCTTTTCCCTCTCCTACTCTTCCGATGCCCATGTGTCCACCCATGGTCACTTCTCCGGTTTCCTCAGCTCCTTCTAACCTTCCGTTGCAGGTATACAACCGATCTTAAGATAGGCGTGTTATTTCTTATGGCCTTGTTCCTACAGCTTCAAGGTCTAAGGATCCTGTTTTATCTCCTTCCTCGAACACCAATGATTTACCTATTGCTCTATACCGAGGTAAAAGAACTTGTACACAACATCCTATTACTCATTTCTTGTCTTATAGTCGTCTTTCACCTTGTTTGCAGTCTTTTGCTTGTTTTTTGTCCTCTATTTCTGTTCCTTCATCCTATAAGCAGGCACTATCTTCTTCTGGTTGGAAACAAGCTACGGACGAGGAAATGAGTGCTCTTCACAAGAACCACACCTGGGAGCTTACTCCCTTTCCTCTAGGAAAACAGACAGTGGGTTGTCGTTGGGTTTATACTGTTAAGTATCTTCCTGATGGTTCTATTGAACGTGCTATACCCAAACCTATGGTGTTGACTACTTGGAGACCTTTTCCCCTGTTGCTTACCTAAACTCTGTTCGCATCTTGCTCTCAGTGGCTGTTAATCGTTCTTGGCCTTTGTATCAACTTGATATCAAGAATGCATTCCTTCATGATGATCTTCAGGAGGAAGTGTATATGGACCAACCACCAGGATATGTTGTTGCTGGGAATGGCCATCTTGTATGTCGTCTAAAGAAGGCTTTGTATGGTTTGAAACAGTCTCCTCAAGCTTGGTTTGATCGATTCAGTGTTGTTGTTCTTGCATATGGGTTCCAACGTTCTACCTCTGATCATTCCGTCTTTGTTCATCATTCCACTGTTGGCACCATTGTTTTGATTGTTTATATGGATGACATTATTGTTTCTGGGAGTGATTCAATTGGCATTGCTGATTTGAAGTGCTATTTGGGCCAGCAATTCCATACTAAGGACTTGGGTGCTCTTCGATATTTTCTTGGGATTGAAGTTGCTCGCTCTTCTCGGGGTCTTTCCCTTTCCCAACGGAAATATGTCCTTGACCTTTTGTCTGAAACTAGTCTCTTAGGCTCACGCCCTGTGGATACTCCTATGGACTTTGCAGCAAAACTTGATAGTGAACAGGGTGATCTGTTTGTTGATGTTGGTCGATATCGTAGGTTGGTTGGAAAGTTAATCTATCTTACTATTACTCGCCCTGACATTACCTATGCCGTTGGCGTCGTTAGTCAATACATGCATGCTCCTCGACAACCTCATTTTGATGTTGTTTGTCGTATTCTCCATTATCTGAAGGGTACACCTGGTAGAGGCTTGTTGTATAAACCCTCTACTTTTCTTTCTATCACTGGCTTTAGTGATGCTGACTGGGCTGGTTCTCGTTCTGATCAGCGGTCTACGTTCGGTTATTGTACCTTTGTTGGTGGGAATTTGGTTACTTGGAGGACTAAGAAGCAAAATGTTATTGCTCGTTCTAGTGCTGAGGCTGAGTATTGAGCTATGGCTCATACGGCTTCTGAAATGTTGTGGGTTCGTGCTCTCCTTCGTGACCTTGGTATTGATGTTTCTGTTCCTCTAGAGATGTATTGTGATAATCAGGCTGCTATTTTTATTACTAATAATCCCATCTTTCATGAACATATCGAGCATATTGAAGTGGATTGTCACTTTATTCGGGACTTGTTGCTCTGGAAGGAGCTTATTACTCCACATGTTCGTTCTGGTGATCAGCTTGGTGATATTCTCACAAAGCCTCTTGCTCGTACATCATTCCAGCAGTTGTCTTCCAAGCTGGGCATGTTTGATTTGTATGCTCCAGCTTGAAGGGAGTGTTAGAGTTATTATTTTTATTTCCTTTATTTTTCCTGAAGGGTAGTTTTGTACTTGGACTTATCTATTTCATATATAAATAATATGTTAGCAGGTGAAGGGTTAATTGAATAAACCCTAAACCTTTCTTCTCCATCTTCTTCTCTCTTTCTCTCTCTCATATCTAACCTAAACCCTAGATTACAACTCAACTTTATACATACCAATATATATGGGATGTAGGGAGTAGTTCTTCTTCCACCCGGCTAACCTTTTTTCAAACCTTTCAATAATAGGATTCCACATACTTTTCTCCTTGACTTTTGCATCCAAAGAAAACCCCAAATAAGTGATAGGGAGAGACACCAAGTTGCAACCCAACACATAAGCTTCTTACTAATATTGCAGTGAATTATGAGTAATTTATCATGCATTGTCTAGCATTACAGTTGTTTGTTTACTTAACAGGAACAGAAACTTATCCTAATTGAACAGGAATGAATAATTAGTTAACACTTGTTTTAGTATCAGCACACAGAACAAGAGTTAAACACTTTTCTGGTGCATGAATTCTCAGGAAGCAATGCCCCTTCCCTCTATCAATTAAATTCTTCTAGTCGTTTAGTGGAAGCTACTATGGCTCGCTGAAATGAGATAATAAAAGAAGAGTCGTTTTGAATTATTAGAATATTTTTGCACTACATCACTGAACTTGTAAAAGATGTGAAGGAATGGGTAACGTGCTGCTTGAGTAATTAGGGGCATGTTTTGATTTGTTTTTTATTTTCTGTTTCCGGAAACGAGAACAGAAAACATTTTCTGTTGGTTTTCACTAAAAACACATAACTGTTATTTTATAGTTTTGTTTTTTAACACTTTCTTTGTAATGTGCGACATTTGAATGAGAGAAAACTTATTAACCACTTTTAAATGCATTTTCTCATTGTTTTCTTTAAGTTTTTGAAAAACAATTATAGAAAACAACAGGAAACATCAAAAAGTTTTCAGAAACAAGCCCTATTTTTTAAAACAGATTTCAAAATTTGTTTTTTCTGAAAACACTAACCAAATATATTTTGGACATCAAATAACTGTTTTTTGTTTTTGAAAACTACCAAACATGACCCGCATTCTGTATATGTTGTCAGCTACTTCTTATGTTTCTTACTCTTCCTTTTCTGTGTGTGGTGTTGATTTTCTGTTTCAGATCTTGGAGCAACATATCAGAACTGTTTTTCCGGGTTTGAAGGCTGAGTTGAATTCTCATATGTTTACCATTGTAAAAGAGCTGCAAATATATGGAGAAGTTATGGACTCAGAAGTAAGTTTTGCTTTATAAATTGGACAAGATGTTAGATTATCTGAAGCATTTTCTGGTTGATAAAGTGTGGTTAGGAAAGTGAGGTGAACCAATGTTCTGTTTATAGTTGGGATGCCACTATTTCACTTATAGACCCTAATCATTATCAAAGTTGCAGCTACTAACTAGTGACTGCCAAAGTTGTAGATATGACTGTTGCATCCATATGATAGTTATTGTATTTTGCATTCTAACACTTAATTAGACTTTGTAAATCATGTGTACCATAAGCAAATCACTTATCTCTCCCTCCCCCCCCCCCCCCCCCCAAAAAAAAAAAAGAAGAAAAAGTAGTAGCATTTATAATAAAATTATTAGTTTTATTGCTTTAATCTATCTAATCATTTTGTCACATGCCGTTGTCTAGGTGGAACAAAGAGCGATCTTATTGAACATTTTAAGAAGATACTGTGAAGGTGAGATTTCATTCTATGATATAATTCCTGCTCTAGCCGTTAATATATTTAACTTTTCAGAAGATATATAACATTTTCACAATGATTTCTTTCTCTTTGTTTCATACTTGATTGAAGAATTTTGTCTGACAAGTGCAACTTTCTTAATTGTTTCCTTGAAATGGAAACATCTCTGAGTTCTCTCTCTGTGTATGCATATGTAGTGTGGATGGCATAGGTTGTAATTCAAATCTTCATTTATACTTGTTTCTTTTGTTATGACTTGACAAGTGCTTCCTTTGTTGTTTTTCTTCGTGTTTTCATTTTCTTTTTGGTTTTTGGGTCCCTATTTTGCTAGTTTTAGTTTTAGACTTGTAAGTTGGCTTATTGATTTTAAACTGTTCATGTCTGTACCAATCATCTTGAACTTTTTAACATAGACTGAAGAATGAAACATTATCAGTTCAGTGGGAGTTTCATTGCTTTTTCCCCTTAATTTTCCCACGTAATATTTGTAAATTTCAATGTTGTTGTTGGGTTTATCTTTCTCATATTTGATCCATCAATTTCTATACATGTCTAAAACTTCTTGGCATCCTTTTTAAGGAGTTCAGGTGCTGCATCAATCATCTACTTATTTTTATTCTATATTCAATTGAGTTAATAACTATATCTCCAAGAAGTCTGTCTTCCTTGTATTTGTTTATTTTACCTCATTCTTTTTCTTATATGAAAACAAATTTATACCGTTCATTACGTGCTGATTTCCACAATGGTTAATTGTTTGATTTTGGTTCTTTCTCAATTCACTGGATTTGTAATCGTTTAGTTCATTTGAACGTTTTTGTTCAGTTCATGTCCTGCTTTTTTCCCTTTTCATGAGTTTGATGTCACTGCTACTTTTTTGGTTTCTTTTCTGTTGATTAACAGAATTTTCTACTATGGTTGATGGAAATAGTCGGGAGATGTCGACTAGACAGTTGTGTGGAGGAGCCAGGATTCACTACATTTTCCAATCGATTTTTGTTAAGACTTTGGAGGTGATTCAATGAGCATACCTGAAGCCATTCTTAAATTTTAACTTATAATATTTTCATATGCTTGTAACCTGTACTACTTTCTTCAGCTCTTTCTTGCTATTGTGTTGGTATGTATTCCCTACGGAATTTCTTAAGCTGGAGGAACACCATTGTTTATAGTGTTTCTTTTGATAATTTTTTCTGTAATTGATCTTACAGTCTTATCATTTTTCTTTTTCACTGAAAAATAAAATCAATGGAAATAGGATGTTAAAAGTTAAAACTGCCATATTTCTTTCAGGCACTGGACCCTTGTGAGGATCTAACTGATGATGATATTCTAACGGCCATTCAAAATGCCACTGGTCCAAGAAGTGCTGTATTTGTACCTGAGGTGAATGTAATCATTGTTACATATGATGCCCCCTGTTTTGCAGATAAAAAATTCCTTGATCTTACACTTCGTTTTTATCACTCTTGCAATTTCTGGTATTGATGTTTCAGGTTCCCTTTGAAGTTTTGGTTAGAAGACAAATTGCTCGGTTGTTAGACCCTTGCCTGCAGTGTCTACGATTTGTCTATGATGAACTGATAAAGGTGAAGAAACTGTTGTGAACGATGCTTATGATCTTTAACATAGTGTTATTTTTTATAAAAATCGCATATGGGAAAATAAACTTCCTCCTACAGATGAGTCGTGCTTGTGAGAAGACTGAATTGCAGAGGTTTCGATTCCTTAGAAGGCGTATAGATGAAGTCATGGGAAAGTTTTTGCGTGATGGTGTGAGGCCTGCTGAGAGAATGATTGGAAGTCTTGTTGAGATGGAGGTAATTTCATCTCTCTTTCATTTCTTTGGATTATATAGTTAATTTGCTAGCATTAAAATCTAGGTGGGTACATACTTATATGGATGGCAAAGTTGGCAGAAAATATGTTTAGTTGCAATTATTGTGCATTTCTTCTTGTTTATGTCAGAATTTACTTTAACTATCAAATTCTATTATAAATCTTAATTGAATTCGATCTGAAGCTATGGAGTATGAGTACTGCCTCAGATCTGCAAATCCAATTACAACAAGATACAAAGTATGGTGGATGTGGTTGGGGATACAAATGCATATGTATACAAAGGCTACTTGGTTCAGAGATTGGGGAGATGTTTGTTTACTGAGTTATCTCGGAACCTTCCTGGATGCTACTTGAACAAATTATTTACTGATTCTGTTTCTCATTTTTATAAACCTGCTAGCCTTCAGATGTTCATCTTCCTCTAGGGCAATGGAACATATCTATTGCATGGTGATATTAGTCAAATATATTATGCGTCTACGCTTGCTAGTTTGCAATCTTTTTTAACATTCTTATGCCGAAGAGTTTTGGTCCTTAAAATGATTAATCAATGCCAAAAAGTTCCAGCCAGCATGCGACGCCCAGCAAAAGACCAGCATCTCCATCTCGATTAATTTCTGTATTCTGATTCCTTTCCGGTTGGAATATAGGATAGACACTTGAAATTACAATTTCACCCTGATTGAGCCATTCTCCACCATGTTTACTCTAGATTTAGCTTCACTTTATACCTTCTCTCTCTTCTATTTTCTCTCATGTAAATCTTCTATTTTTCTACTCCATTAAAAGAAAGAAACTGACTACGTTTTCTTACTCTCTCTCCCTAGCTACTTCTCTACTGTATATATGTTTCTCTTTATCTCTCTATTGAATATCCTGATGTTATCTCTTTCTCTACTGCATGAGTCAAAATGTTGTACGTTTATGGAGCATTGCATTCAGAAAAGGTGGGTTTATGTGTCAAGAAAATAATAAGTCTACTTTTTTCTCTTTTTTGGAGGTTACATGCATATGAAAATACTAGAAGTTAATGACTTCAGCTATGCACATCTAATCACCTCAAAGTCTTAATACAAAAGGTTATATATAAATTTTAATTTTAAGTTTTATGGGTAATAACTCTAGAATTTTGAAAATATATAAACTTTAATATAATTATATCTACATAAAAGTATGTTGATAACTAGTTATAAAAACCTATTATCTTTTTTTAGTTTCAAAATTAAAATATAGGATAATTAAGCTGAGGGGTATTTATGTTGTTGAGAATTATAGTTCCTAATTACATATGTATCATGTGGTCTAGTATGTATTAGGTTTCCTAGTCTACTTAGTTTATGTTTTCTATTCCTATTAGAATTTATATCCTTAGGTCTATATATATATATATGGTTGTTGGTTTGTTCACAATAAACATCAATAATAATAAAAAGTTTTACAATATTTATTTTCAATCTTTCATCTCCTCTCTTTGTTTAAACCCTAACCTAAATCTCAACATGGTATAAGATGTTAGAACTTAAGAGAGTAAAGAGATGTGAGAATTGAAGAGAGTAAAGAGATTGTACAAATGCTTACTTGAGTTCATATCATTGAGAATACAATTAAGAGTATATATAGGTTGTTAAAGGAAAAAGACATTCCTTAAAACAAGGAAGGAAACATGGTCTAAAGTAAGCCTTAAAACAAGGAAGGAAACATGGCCTAAAGTAAACCTTAAAACAAGGATGAATATATGGCAAGTGTGGGTGAAGTGGAATAGTTAGTGACCCTAATTAAAGAAAATAATATGGACTTTGCCATCCATTGACAGCCCCCCTCAAATTGATGCAGGTTGATCAATAAGCATCAATTTGCTGCTTAAGAAGCAATGTCGATGGCGAGTGAGCGCTTTGGTGAAGATATCAGCAATTTGTAGGTCAGTGGAAACATGTGGAAGAGTGATAACACAAGCTTCAAATGCTTCGCGGATAGAGTGACAGTCGACTTCAATATGCTTCGTGCACTCATGATAGACAGGATTAGCCGTGATCTGAATAGCACTTGTATTATCAGCATGTAGAGGTGTAGGATCAGTTGCAAAAAAATCTAGCTCAGCAAGCAAACCTCGAAGCCAAATAATTTCGGAACAAGCAAGAGACTTCGCCCGATACTCAGATTCTGTAGATGACTTAAAAACTCTGTCTTTCTTCTTACTCTTCCATGAGATCAATGCATCACTTAAGAACACACATCAACCAGTAATGGAGCGACGTGTATCAGCACAACCAGCCCAATCAGCGTCGCTATAAGCAGTAAGTCGAGGAGAATTGCCTGCAGGAAAGAATATGCCACGGGCAGAAGTTCCCTGAACATAGCATATGATCCTACGGACAACAACCAAATGAAGGTGACGAGGGGTCTGAAGAAACTGGCTGACTTGTTGTACTGCAAAGGAAATGTCCGGTCTAGTAATGGTGAGGTAGACAAGACTGCCCACTAACTTTCGGTATAAACTAAGATCAGCTAGTAAATCACCCTCCTCTTTGAGAAGCTTGACATTCAATCCCATGGGAGTATCAACAGAAGTGGCCTCCTGTAGGCCTGCTGTAGCCACCAGGTCATTAGCATACTTATGTTGATTGAGTGAAATACCCGACGGACTACGATGCACCTCAAGACCGAGAAAATATGTAAGAGACCCAAGATCTTTCATATGAAAGGACTTGGAGAGATGGGTCTTGAGCCGGCCAAGTAAAACAGAATCGGAACCAGTAATCATAATATCATCAACGTAAACTAAAAAAACAACAATATCCATGTCTGATTTTCAAAGAAACAAAGAAGTGTCATACTTGCTCTGCTTGAATGAGAATTGTAATAAATTAGTTCAAAATTTATCAAACCAAGCCCTTGGAGCTTGCTTGAGACCATAAAGGGAGCGACGAAGCTTACACACATGTGAGTTTGGAGAAGGAAACAATCCTGGGGGTGGCTTCATATAAATACACTCTTTAAGATCCCCATGAAGAAAAGCATTCTTGACATCCATCTGATGTAGTGGCCAATCATTGGAAGCAGCAAGAGCTAGAATCATACGAACAGTGGTCATCTTAGCCACAGGAGCAAAGGTTTCTTCATAATTAACACCATATTCCTGTTTATTTCCAAGTGCAACAAGCCGAGCTTTATAACGATCCAAACTTCCATCATTGAACCTTGACGGAGTAAACCCATTTGCAACCCAGGGGGACTATAGTGGAAGGACAAGGTGCAATGTCCCAGGTGTGATTGGCCTCTAAAGCAACAATTTCTTCCTGCATAGCTTGTCGCCAACAATCATGCTTGACAGCATGTGAGTAGCATGTGGGAATATCAAAATTGGACAATGCAACAGTAAGAGCAAAAGCAAACCACCCATACCTATCCGGAGGTAAAGATATTCGAGAAGAGCGACGTACCAAGTGTTCTGAAGGTGCTGCAACTGACTGGAGCATGGTAGGATCAGATATTGGTTGAGCCATCGGAAGAGACTGTGGGCGGGAGCGTCTCGTATATACAATACCTGGTTTAAAGCGAGAGCTGACTTGATGAAGATCTGAAAATTGTTGCTCAAAGGAGGGGAGGACCACCGTAGAAGAAGACAGCTCAGAGGACATAGTAAAGAAATGTTGATTTTCAAAGAAAATAACATTCCTAGAAATACGTGTACGATGTAAGGTAGGATTATAGCAAACAAATCCCTTTTGACACACATTATATCCCAAGAATGCACATCTAACAGATTGAGCAGATAATTTATGTCGCTCATGGGGAGGTAAATGGACAAAACATACACAACCAAAGATACGGAGATTATCATAACTAGGTTTTTTAGCAAACAAGCGGAAATAAGGAGACTCCATGTGTAAGATTTGGGAAGGTAAACGATTAATCAAGTGAGTAGCAGTTTTCAAAGCCTCGACCCAGAACATTGATTGAACAGATGATTCTAACAAGAGAGTACGTACCACATCAAGAAGATGACGATTTTTGCGTTCGGCTACTCCATTCTGTTGGGGAGTAGCAGGACATGAACGTTGATGAATAATACCTTTAGAAGCCAAGAATTCCTGAAACTCAGTAGACAAATATTCACCACCAGAGTATGTGCGTAATGTCTTAATAGTCGCAGAAAATTGAATGTCAATATACACTAAAAATTTAGTGAAAGTACGAAAAACCTCAGATTTAGAGCGAAGAAAATAAACCCAAGTGAATCTGCTATAATCATCAATGAAAGTCACATAATATTTAAATTTTTCATGTGAACTAACGGGAGAAGGTCCCCAATCATCACTATGGATAAGATCAAAGCAGTGAGAAGCTCTGCTAGCATGTAAAGGAAATGGAAGAATTTTGCTTTTACCAAGTTTGCAAGAATCACACTTAAGAGATAAAGAAGAACGTTCTTCATTATCAAGAAAACCATAGTGCAATACATGAGATAAGATCTGAGTATTGGGATGGCCTAAACAACGATGCCACACCATACTCAGATTTGGAACATTATTGCAAGCAAGAGACTTAATAGACGAAACTGGAGAAATTACTGGGACAGATAAAAATAGTGGAAACAAGCGCCCCACTTTAGGTCCCTTCGCGATCAGCTCTCCCGTTATCTGGTCCTGTACAACACAACCATCACCAGAAAAGTTAACAACACAATTGTTATCAACTAATTGACCAACAGAAATAAGGTTCGTGGAAAGTTGAGGAGCAAGAAACACATCAGTGAATTTAGAAGAGGCATCTCCGACAGCAGCAATTGGTAAAGAACTGCCATTGGCAGTCTGAATGGCAGATGGACCAACATAGGGTCGAACATGACACAGAGCGGTGGGAGTATTCGTCATGTGATTAGAGGCCCCCGAGTCTACGTACCAGAGTTTGGTAGAATTTTTACCTTGAAACCCCATTGTAGATAATGCTGAAATTAACATCTGTTGCACTATTTCGGGTGTGCAGTAATTCGCTGCAGGAGGTCCCGGAACTGGAGAGGCACTGGAAGAAGAGCCAGGAGCTGCGGAGGGTACAATAACAGAAGTCTGAAATGCTTGAGCCTGACGATTCTGTGGGCAGAGACGACATTCTTTGATGATGTGACCCTTCTTCTTACAATAAGAGCAGTATTTCTTGGGACAATTGGCAGCAATATGCCCATATTCCTTACAGCAAAAACACTGCAAGTTTTTAGAATGCATAGGCGGTCTGCATCCTTGGGCAGCATAAGCAACAGTTCCTGGACTGCCATAAGATTGCTCCAGAGTGGCTTGAGTACTAAGATGTTGTTCTTCACGAAGTAACTCACCAAAACAAACATCAAGAGAAGGAACAGAAGATCTATTCAGCAGAGAGGAGCGAATAGATTCATATTCTGGGCGTAGTTTCATAAGAAATTGATCACGCCATCTAGTCTCGTGGAGTTGCTGAATAGTCGAAAGAGTGGCAACAGGAACAGCCGCTGTAACAAGATCAGTATAGTCAGTCCAAAGAATCAGAAAGGCCGAGTAATAGTCTTGGATGGAAAGACTGCCATGTTGAAAGGTGGCAATTGCATGCTCTAACTGAAAGCGATAAGCATCATTATCTTGATGATAAACCTTCTTCAGATAAGTCCACATGGATTGAGCAGAACAATGAGTACGCAAGTTGGTGACAATATGTGGCTCCACCGAACCAAGAAGCCAAGACATGATCCGAGCATCAAGCACAGTCCAAGAAGGAGAAGACCTAATATCCTTCGATTGGTCTGTATTGGATGTTTGTGCAACATCCGTGCCATCGATATGGCCCCAAAGTTCTTTTCCCTTGAGGAAAATTTCAAACTGAAAAGCCCATGTAGAGTAATTTTTGCCCGTAAATTTGACACACACAAGTGCAGAGTCCATTGCAAATAAGTGCAAAAAAAATAACCTGACAAAAAAAAATGCCGAAACCACCCAAAGCAGAAAAAAAACAAACTGCCAAAGAGATCTGAGAACAAAAAAACACCGAGAAATCTGAGACCCAAAGCCACAAAACACCTCTCTAAAAATAGAGGATGTTGTGAATGCCGAAACTGCTCAAACCAAAAAAATAGGAGGTGCCGACAACACCAACCCAGAAAGAGAAGACCGAAAAACAACAAAAAAAACTTTCACGTCGGGTTCACCGAGAACAACACAGAACACGCCGAAACACAAAACCAAGAAAAATTACAAACGAGAGAAGAACCTAAGCAACTGGCTCTGATACCATGTTAGAATTTAAGAGAGTAAAGAGATGTGAAAATTGAAGAGAGTAAAGAGATTGTACAAATGCTTACTTGAGTTCATATCATTGAGAATACAATTAAGAGTATATATAGGTTGTTAAAGGAAAAAGACATTCCTTAAAACAAGGAAGGAAACATGGTCTAAAGTAAGCCTTAAAACAAGGAAGGAAACATGGTCTAAAGTAAGCCTTAAAACAAGGATGAATATATGGCAAGTATGGGTGAAGTGGAATAGTTAGTGACCCTAATTAAAGAAAATAATATGAACTTTGCCATCCATTGACATAAGAGCCCATGGTTTGGGATCCCAGTGGTGATACGAGATAAACACCATTAAAAAAATTTAGTTTAGAATCTCTTTTTCAGTTTCTGTTTTGTTTTTCTGTCTACTTCTTTGGCATCCTTTTCTGTTTCTGGTGGTCTGTCTTCTTTTCCGCATGTTGTTTCTATCTTTTCCAGTTTTCCAGTGTTTTGGTGATCGACACCCACTATCATACTTGCCACAGATATGTGGTCAGTGTGGCTGTGCGACGTCGGGAAGTGGCAAATCAGAACCTCTGTGTTGATGTTGTTGACCCGATATTGATGTTGTTAACTCGATCCGACCTGTGTTGATGTTGTTATCCTCCTAACTTATTGATTGCAGTCTATTTAAGTCAAAGTCAAAGTTAATAAAAAAAAAAAAAAAGACAAAATGTCAAAGTCTTGTTGATCTGATGTTTTCGGATCTTGTCTCGTTAGGTGGTGCCAATGTGGTGACCTAACTGTTTGTTGTGGGTATGGAGCCTCAACTTGTTCTTTTGGGTTATTGTAATTTATGGGTTTGGGTTTATTTGTTTCAGATTGGATCAGATTTGTTATTAATATGAGTTTATTTGTAACAAGTTGGTGCATGTGTATTCTACAACTTGAGGAGGAGTGTTGAGAGATATAATTTCCTTTTGCAATACTTCTATTCAATCTCTCATCTCCATCTCTCTGTTTAGACCCTAAACTAAATCTCAGCATATTTCATTCAATGTTTTTATTCCATTACCTAATTTTTATCTTTCCAAACACAATAATACAATTATTTACTTTTGTATTCCATGCAATAGGATTCCAAGGAAGAGGATTCCTAATCCTATTCCCCTGTTGACAAACCAAATGGGGCCTAGCTATATTATGTTTCTTTTGTAGTAATTTTTAACTATATTATTTTTCTTATGACTTATAATAGCTTCCAGGAGTTCTGACAATTTGCTGCTTTGGCCACAAAATTCTGTTGAAATTGAAGTAGTTGATTATTTTTGGTGTTTTTATTCTGTCATGGAAAGCAATTATGTCAATTGATATGGCATATTTTCATGCTTCCTTACTAGTGCACCTTGTAGCGTATAAAGCTGCCATATGTTTTATGGTTTCTGTTTTTAGACAGGAGCTATTTTATAGATTATGCATGTTGTAGTCATCCATGATTATGAATTCTTTGAGTTTGTAATATTTGCTCAGTTTTCAATTGATTCTTTCATCTTCATATTTTCTCTCTTCATGCTTTTTGCTGATTAATTGACCTTCCTTGAAAATTCAGATGGATTATATAAATTCTTCACATCCCAATTTCATTGGTGGGAACAAAGCTGTTGAGCTTGCTATGCAGCAGATGAAATCACCACAGGTATCTGCCTGGATTTTTATATTTTTGGAATATTATGTAACCTACAGCTTTTTTCTTTCTCCTTCTATATATATATATATATTAACTTATAGAAAGCTTTTTCTTTTCTTTTTTTCCCCCTTCTTTTTTGGGGGGTAAGGGGAAGGTGGATAATCTTGGATCTCTGTCTCTATTTTGATCACCACTCAGATGGAACTTCAAATCCTACTGCTGAAACTAAGTTTTAAGCTTGAAATTGAAATGGATGGACACGGACTGATTGTATTCGAGTCAAATCTGACTGATAATTAAATATTTGGAATTCAATCCAGATGAGCATTATTATGTCTTTGGGGTTTTCTTTTGTATGTTAAAATATTTGTCAAGCATACCTGTCTCAGAGAACAATAACATGCAGTCAAATATATGAGCATGAAGTATGCTAGCCATTTGGTTCTAAGTAGTGTTCTTGAAGTAGAACTTCTACATCTGTTTCTCTACCAAATTTATATTCCTGAATGCTCTAGTCACTTCCTTTATTTACCCTATGCATGGTCTTTGTCAGGGAAGCGGTCCTCAGTTGAATAACGATAGGCATGTTTCAGCTGGTATGTTTTGTCTGTTGATATTTCTGAGTTCATCTATCATTCTTTACTTTCAGGAAAATATCACACTAGTTGATAACATACAGAACAATGGGGCGTGGACTTGTATTTTGGGGGGACTTTCCAAACTTTGTAAAATTAATAATTGTCTGCAAAGAAAATATCTTACTGTAGGATGTTTACACTGATTGCTCAAAGCTGCATGCATGTTTGTGGTGTATACTTAATATGGATGGCTACGGCCATCTAACATGATGACAAAAATGTACTATATGATATCATTGTTTGCAAGCAATAACTTTTGTACTTGTGATGTAGGCAGTAATGCGTCCACAAGAACTTGGGGTATTTCATCAATTTTCGGTAGCAGGGCATCATCTGAAGACATCCCAGATAGCAGATCTCCCATTGAAACTCTTCATGACACAGAGCAAAGGTCATCAACAATCCAACTGAGGGAGGTATTACCATGCTTTACGTTAACTTATCTGTCTTATCTGCTTTATCATTTTTAAATTCAATTAAATGAATTTCTTTGCCCTTGCTAATGACAGCCCCCATCATTTTTAAGGCCAGAAATGACAGATCATCATGATAAAGTGGAAATATTTGTAACCAAATTGCTCGTGCGGTCCTACTTTGACATTGTCAGGAAAAATATTCAGGACTTAGTTCCAAAAGCTATAATGCACTTCCTGGTAATCGTCCATTTCACATTTTAACTTGAAGGTAGCCTCCTCATTAACTTTAAAACTAAGATCTTTCCATTTTATTCTAGGTCAATCATACAAAAAGGGGCGTCCATTCCACTTTAATACAAAAACTATACAGGTATGCATCTTGTTCATTTTGTAGCATGATTTTATGTTATTGAATGTACATATATGTATCGTTAAGAAGGGACTTTTTTCTATTTTCCCTTATTCTTAGTGCACAGTACATAATTCTTGTTCTCCTATATTTTTTCGGGGCTTAAAATATAAGATAATTTATTAATTTCTAATATTATGTAATTCTAAATAACTGTTATTGATGGCCTCCATGGTTACCATTGCTAGTTCTTATATGGGTGCATACTTTTACTCTTTTGTATAAATGCGGATGGAATGCACTTCTTCTACTGTTTAGTTGGAAAGAAAATCTCTAAGATTTGAGGTTTTCTTCTCACATTTTATCCTCTTAATTTCCATCCTCCTTTTTTTCCACCCACTTTTTCTCGTACTAAACACAGCCTTTGTGTGTTTCTGTTCAGTTGATTTATTTTTTGTTACGTAATATTTATGCTTGGTTATTTCACTTCTTTCAGTTATGAAATAATCCTTATAAATTTAGTTCCTTGGCATCTAGGTCTGAATTTGAGAAACAAGTTAGATGGTATCAGTCCATTCAGCTCTCTTTGAGGAACAAATTTTACTGCCGTGTGGAGTAGGTTCTGACTCAAAAGCAATTCAGCAGTATAAAAAATGGTGGAAAATAAAAAAGAAGTGATGATTCTTATCACTTGAATGTCAATCGTGGTTGCTTGTTTTGATTGTTTGGAAAAGATGCATTATGGTTTCAATGATTTTGTATGTTGTCTTCGCCCATAATTGGAGTCCGCACAGTAGGCTCGCAATGTCTTATCTGACATGGAACTTTAGATTACAAATTTTGAGGACTTTTTGACTGAATTATGCAGAGAAAACCTCTTTGAAGAGCTGTTGCATGAAGAGGATGAGATTGTTGTAAAAAGAAAGCGTGCCCAAGAAATGCTTCATGTTTTGAAGCAGGCTGATCAGGTTAGTGAGAGTTTAAGATGGTAGAGGTTTGCATCTCTGAGGTAGGGAAGGCATATGTTGGCAACTTGCCAGCTACCTACTGATTTCTCTCCCTCTCTCTCTCTCAACATATGCTTTCATGGACCTAATATTTATAAGGAAGAGAAGCGAGTGAATTTACTTTCTTCATATAAATCATCACTGATTAAAACCTATCTATCTGCTTGTTCTAGTTGCTTGTTGAAGTTGAATCCGATGTGTCATCACGAAGTTCAAATTCAAACTCAGATGCTGATACTACCCCTGGATATAGCCAAAGATCCAAGGCTTTTCATTCCCTATTCACTGATGAGAAATGATCATTTTTTGTATTGTCGTTAAGGAACTCCAGAGCTAGTGCTGATACTACCCCTGAACATAGTTTGGTGGTTGGATTTATGCTTCAAACAGCGCCTACTTCCAAGTTTGTACAGAGCTTCTACTTATAGGTGAAATATGGTTAAATATTGACATTGCCCATCTAATATTTTAATTCCTGCATATGAGTGGCGGATTATTATATTTTTAGATAGAGAATTTGTTGATTCGAAAGAGCAGCAGAATGGGGGCAGATGTACTGTCGTCCAGTCGTATAGGGTAACTAAAAATACTTGCCATGTGTAGTGCTGTTCAAGTATTATAGTCTAGTGATTAACAGCCTATTTAAAGTTCAATGTATGTTTTAAACTCTATGGTGTGTGCATCTGATTCAGGTACTGCAAATAGTCAATTAGTTGGTACTTGGATATGTCGAGCATTCACAAGGTGTGGATCTTCAATATGACTTTAACTTATTGCTTCCAAAAATTAAAGGGAGAAAAAAGTTCACTTGGCTCATTGAAGAATATTAGAAAGAAAAAAAAAGGCACGAGGAAAAGCCGGTGCCAAATAAAGAATCAACTAAGCTATGTAGTATGCACTATCCACTAACTACACTAAAAAAAATAAACAAAAAACGAAGTGCTTTCTTAGCCTAAAAACTGGACATAAGGTGCCATTTTGCTGGCTGAGTCTCCTGTGTGTTCTTATAAAGTTAGTTGTTTTCACGGCAATAGCAGTTGAGCAGACATAAACTCCTGCCGAACACAAGGTTGTTGATGCTAAGAGTAAGGCATTCCACTGCCTTCCAGTCACTAGAATAGCCAGCACGGTCAATCCCAATGCTACCAAAGAAAGTGCATTTTTCTGAGTATTGAAAGCCTTGATAAGCCTGCTGCAACTTTTGCAATGGATTACATGTCCAAAATACCTGTGGGTTAAATTTGGAGCGTGCATCGATATACTGCCCCCCTTTAGCTGGTGACGATGCCTAAAGTCCAGCAAAGAATCCGGCTGCTGGGGAATGCTCCACCACTGCAGGTATTTTAGGCAGAGATATGTTGTTGTGCCCAAAATGATATGGCATCCCATGCCCAACTCTATCCATCCACTTCCTGTATTCAGCAACCCAAGTATCTGAGGACCTCAAATTCAGGTACAATTCCTTTCTGGGTACTTTTTCTTTCATCAAAACGTCGTTTTGCGACAAGAGGAGTCCCATATCTTGCTCAAAAATCTTGCTTGTGATTTGATGCAAGTACCATTTAGTCCGGTTGGTCTACAAAGAAAGAGAGCTGAGAAGTAGTGCTTTTTTTTTCCATTTTCATGAACAAATTCTGTTATTTTGAAGAATACATGGTGCTTCAAGCGTAGAAAGTTTGGCATTGATCCATCTTTCCCTTTTCGTTCTCTCTCTAAAAAAAGAAATCCTTAAAGTCTGGATCAATAGGATA
The DNA here is from genome assembly GCA_023935145.1 of Bretschneidera sinensis. Classification (NCBI taxonomy): domain Eukaryota; kingdom Viridiplantae; phylum Streptophyta; class Magnoliopsida; order Brassicales; family Akaniaceae; genus Bretschneidera; species Bretschneidera sinensis. Next base: position 23,076,654 of record CM043699.1, on the reverse strand, counting down.
AAGGGTATACAATTCTGTCTTTGTTCTCATGTAAAATAGGCAAAGACCTTTCCATATATTCTTTTGCTTCTATTAAAAAAAATAAATGTTATGTTGGGGTGCTAAAAAAAATTCCCTTTATTGCATACAAAAATACCATGGATAGATCATTACAATATTAATATTTAATAAATCATAATAATAAATTATTTGTAGACTCATCAAAAAAATAATAATAATAATCCAGCGTTATGAAAAAATATAAAATAACACTTAGAGCACAATCCAATCATGGCCTTATAAAATACAATCTGCTGATCGAACACAGTGAGACCCAGAGGGGCATCGACTTGGACATCCTTGGAGAGGTACAATGGGGTACCACTCCTCCCTCCAATCGTACTCCACCACGACGTCGCTCCCCCCTCCTTCTGGCTCATTCTCCACGCTAGAGCTGGGAACCACAATAAGAACCTCATTATCTTCTTCTCTGCTACTCTGATCAACTGAAATATTAGTCCAGGGAAGTACAGTACTAGGACTGCTGGATTCTATATCATCCACTGCATGGAACTTGATGTAGTTGCAGGATTTTGTGTTTGTTTCTAATTTTAAATGAATTGGGTATTTTATGGCTAAAATTTTTTGTGCAAGGAAGGGTAGGGGCGTTAGAGAAAAGGGGCCATAATGACATAGCCAAGGCAGATTCTAAAGAAAAATATTCGAAGAAATGTAAAAGATAGTAAAGGAAACAAACACCACACAAAATGACTTTGCATTGATCAGTATTTATAGTAGGTTATAAGGAAATTCAAATACAGTAGTTCTATTTAACTCTAAACTCAAATACAACAACTCTATCTAAACTAACTCCTAAATATAATGAAACAGAAGAAAAAATTCAAATTACAAAGACAAAGTCAAAAGAAAAGCAATTCAAACAATATCAGAGAAAGTGTCTCTATCATCCCCTCTCAAGATGGAGCTCGAGTAGAGATTCCAATCTTGGTCTTGACAGTAAGAAATGGTGTCCTAGATAGGGGCTTTGTCAGAGCATCAACAACCTAGTCTTTACTAGAAACATGAGCAACACACAGACATCCCGATTGAACTTGGTCATGAATAAAATGGAAGTAGATAGCCACGTGCTTCATTCTAGAGTGGAAAACTGGGTTGGAACAAAGATTAGTGGCCCCAATGTTATCACAGTAAATCACAGGTGAATGTGAAAGAGACACACCAAGTTCAGCCAAGAGAGAGCACACCTAGTTGAGTTCGGCAGCAGTATTTGCAATAGATCGATACTCGGCCTCAGTGCTGGATCGGGAAACAGAGAGCTGCTTCTTGGAACTCCAGGAAATCGGATTATAACCAAGGTAAACAATATATGCACTAGTGGAAGTGAAATAATCTATGTTCCCAGTCTAATCGGCATCAGAGAAAGCATGTAAAGATTGTGGTGATTTATGGTAGATAAGTATGCCTTCATTAACCGAACCACAAAGATAACGGAGAAGTCTTTTAACTAGAATCCAATTATCTGAGGTTGGTTTATGCATAAATTCTGACAACTTGTTGATAGCAAAAGCTATGTCTGGTCGAGTAAGTAATAGATATTGTAAGCTCCCAACAATAGCACGGTATTCAGATGGATCAGAAAGTGGAGAACCAGAGTTCAAAATGATCGGTGGTGAAGTGGGAAGAGGTGTGAGAATAGGTTTGGCTTCCATCATTTTTGTATGAGCTAGAAGATCCATTATATAGCGTCTTTGAGAGAGCAAAAGACCATGAGGATGCGATAAGACTTCCACACCTAGAAAATAAGATAGTTGCCCAAGATCTTTCAAAGAAAATTGTTGAGATAACAAAGTTACAAATTGTTGAACAAAACCATCATTATCACCAGTTATAATGATATTATCCACATAAACCAAGAGATAGATAAGATGACCACCATGTTTGAAAATGAACAGAGAAGTATCAGCTAGTGAGTTTTGAAAACCTGAAGTAAGAAGAAATTTGCAAAGCTCAGTGTACCAGACATGTGGCGCTTGCTTGAGCCCGTAAATTACTTTACTAAGCTTGCATACATAAGATGGATTATTAGGATCAACAAAGCCTTGTGGTTGTGACATATAGACATCTTCAGAAAGATGACCTTGTAAAAATGCATTATTGATATCAAGTTGTCGGAGAGACCATCTACGACTAACAACAAGACTAAGAACAAGACGTACCGTAGTTGGCTTGACCATAGGGCTAAATGTATCATGATAGTTAACACCAGGACGTTGATGAAATCCTTTAGCTACTAAACATGCTTTGTACCTGTCAATAGAACCATCAGAGTGTCGTTTAATGCGAAAAATCCACTTACAACCAACTATATTGTGACTAGAAGCAGGAGGTACTATCTCACATGTCCCATTTCAAACAAGAGCATCATATTCCTCAGACATGGCCCGACACCATTTTCAATCCTTGAGGGCTTGGGTCGCAGTGGTGGGTTCTATGTCAATGGGTGGAGATAGTTGAGTGGAAAGATTTAGTTTTTGAATAGGTTTGGTAATGTTGTTTTTGGCTCTTGTGATCATTAGGTGGGTGTGAGTAGATTGAGAGGTGAAGGGATTGGAAGTGGTTACTGTGAGAGGTGGTGGGTTGGGCGAAGGTGCAATGGTGGTTGAATTGGATGGCAAAGGTTGTGTGTTTGTGGCTGAGGCTAATGGTCTGGTAGATGGCGTTGGTACTACGCATTGGGGCTATCTGATAGGTTGCACATCAGATGGGGTGGCGTCTGTTGGCAAAGATGCTGTTGGCGAAGGTGTGGTTGGAAATGGAACAGTGATAAGCTAAGGAATTCAGGTAGACACATTATCAGGTTGTGGACGAGGAATGTGAGTGGATAGTGTGTGAAATGGAAGCATCGACTCAAAAAACTTGACATGCCTAGAGACATATGTTTTTGATGTGGATGGATGGAAACAAAGATATGCACTTTGTGTACGAGAGTAGCCAAGAAAGACACATGGTTTAGAGAGAGTATCAAGTTTTTAAGAGGAATAAGGGCGTAGCCAAGGGTAGCATAATATTCAAAGATCCGAAGTTTTGAATAGTTTGGAGAAGTGCCAAAAATGTTTTCAAAAAGTGGCTAAAGATTAAGTGCTGAAGTTGGCATTCTATTAATTAGATAAACTGTAGTAGCGAAGGATTGAGGCCAAAATGTTAAATTTATTGAGGCATAAGAGAGTAGGGATAAACCTGTTTCAACAATGTGACGGTGTCTTCTTTTTTAGTAGCCATATATTCAGGAGTGTGTGGTGGAGTAGTGAGATGAAAGATTCCATTGGTAGCAAGAAAGTTGGCTAAAGCTAAATATTAACAACCATTATCCCAAATAAAGTGTCCAAATTCTACGTGTGAAGTGTTTTTCCACAATAGCTAAATCTGATAAAAAAATCTTTGACTTCAGATTTTTGCTTAAGTGGATAAAACCAAATGTATTGGTGAAGTGATCAACAAAGATGACATAATATTTAAAACCATCACGTGAAAAAACAAGTGAAGTCCATATATCAGAGAAAATTATTTCAAGTGGTTGAGAAGACACAAGGGAAGAATTAGAAAATGAAAGTTTGTTAATTTTATTGCAGTGATAGGCATTACGTAAAAAACTGGAAGACAATAATGTGGATGAGTCTAATTGATAATGAGAAAGAGTTTGATTTATAATAGGAAATGTTGGATGACTTAATCGATGATGCCACTCAGAGGAAGTTGTCTTGACACTAGAAAATGCTAACATAGGAGAATTTATTAGAGAAGATGATGGTTATTCATACACCCCATCATTTGTTTGGCCTTTCAAAAGAGTTGCCCCCATGCGTAGTTCCTTCACAAGAAAAGAAGAGGGTAAGAATTCAATGGGCACATTATTTGAGACAAAATTGTGAAATGGAGATTAAGTTTTTCTTCATGTTAGGTACACAAAGAACATTATTTAATTGAAAAGAGGTGCTAGGAGTGTTAAGAGAAGTGGAACCAATGTGAGTGATAGGGAGACCCATGCCATCGTCGATCATGATGTCATCGGAACTTATGTAAGACACATGAAAGGATAGATTGCTCAAGTCTGCAGTAACATGATAAGAAACACCACTATCTAGTAGCTATGTTGGAGTGTTGGAAAAAGTGTTCACAGCAAAGTATGCTTGAGGCTGCCATGGTGTTGGAGAGTTGGTCATTGGAGCACTTGTGATGGTGGATGGCTGAATTTGAACAAGGTGAAAGGATGGACACTTCTTGGCCGTATGTTCCTGAATCCCAAAAATTTAGCAATGGTTAAGATAAGGACGAGAAGTTCGATCATTTCGACTGGAGTTTGGCCCGACATTGGAGGATGCGGGGGAGCGATTATTGTAGTTTGGCGATGGGCACCAACCTATATTACTATGTCCAGAGAATTGTGATGGACGCCAATTGTTGTTGTTTCTGTTCCCGGAGATGTTCAAAAGGCGCCAGCCATTATTGATTCGATTTGCAGGATTTGCCAATGCTGGAAAGTGAGCAGGTTCAGATTTTGTGCCAGAGAGAGTTGCTTCAAAATTCAGAAGTTTTTTGTGAAGCTTATCAAAGGTGATCATAGTGTCTCGGTCTTGGACTGCACGAACAAGTTCTTTGTGTTCATCACCAAAACCATCAAGGATTTTCTTTTGGAGATCTTTTTCTTCTATTGGTGCTCCAAGAATCGCAAGCTCAACAGTACAAGCTCTCACTGTTTGTAGGAAATCAATAACACTTTGAGAGCCTTTGGTTAGATTTTTAAGATGACTTTTTACTTGCATAATGCATCCTCGTGACGGTTTGGCATACATGTTTGCCAAAATTGTCCATGCTTCGTGCGATGTATTGGCTCGAGCAATGAAAGGAATGATAGTGGGAGAAAGTGATCCAAGAAGAGCATTTAGAATTAATTGATCTTGTTAAACCCATATGATGTGAGTAGGATTTGGTGTTGTTTGTAGTGACAGTGGATGATGGACATGGTTTTGATCCATCTGCATATCCTAGGAGATCATATCCGATAAAGAGTGTGTGAAATTGAAGCTTTCATGAGATGTAATTGTTGTAGGTGAGTTTGAGTGGGGCCTGAGTTGAGATATTGATGGTGATTAAGGTATTATTTGGCTCATTGGTGTTGTGAATTGCAGGTTGGGAGGTGGAAGAATTTGATTGATTGTTTGCAGTCATGACTGTAGTGGCTTAGAGAAGAAAATGAGATAGTAGAGATAATGCAAAGGGAAAAGTCTAAGGAAAAAAAAAAGATTAAAGAAAGAAAGAAAGTGGTGGTAGTCACTGGTTGTGTGTGAGAAAATGGAGGGATCTGGTGCGGGAGGGTTCACCGGAGAGGGATAGAGGGGAGAGATTAACGGTGGAGATTCGTTGGAAGGGCCCAAAGGTGACGTTGAGTTCTCTCAGACGGACGGTGAAGAGGAACTTCACTAAAGAAGCTGAGGGTGTGGGTGAAACCGGTGTTTATAAGGAGAATGTGTTTCCCCCTTAGGAAATCGATTTCACTACTATTAGTAATAGCTTGAAACAAGGGCCAAAGAACCAGGTTTCTGTTCTTGGAACAACATTGTTGAACCTGAAAGATTCGAGATTTGTCAATCACACGAATTATAAACAAAAAGAAAAGAAGACAAGATTTTACCCAGGTTCACCAAAGAATAGAGCTATGTCCTGCCAGAAGTTTCTTATTATCAACCTCACAGATCTCTGTTACAATGTATGCTTAGTACATAAAGAGTATTTATATGCAACTTAAGACGTCCTAATTAGGGTTTAATTAGGTTTCCGTTCTGTTGTAGAAACACGACTTTTCTTGGGCCCAAGCCCAAACCACCAAGCAAAAAACCAGGCCCAACTCATGTATATGGCCCAAAAGTTTTGGAGAACTGGGCTTCGCTCGCTCCCAGGGAGTGAGACCCCCGCCTGCTCACCGGGGAGCGAGACCCTGTGTTCGTCCGGGGTTCTACAAATCTGGTCCCATGAAGTATGCATCAACTCTAACATAACCTTGCTGAATATGCTTCTGCATCTGATCAGAAAGAGTTCGAGTTAAGCATCCCTCTGACACCCTCTTCTGGTGCTACTGAGCCTCATCCGTTGCTCTGTTTTCACTCAGCTTATTGGAATTGAGAACTACCTAAGAAAGCAAAGAAGGCCTGCCGTGAAAAAGATGGCAGTGAAGGTAGGTGCTCTGATATCATATACAAATAAAAGTAGAAGATAGTAAAAGAAATAAAGACCACACAAAATGACTTATCTAACTTCAAATTCAAATACAATAACTCTATCTAACTCCAAATTCAAATGCAACAGCTCTATCTAAACTGACTCCAAAACATAATGAAACAGAAAAATATAAAATTCAAAAATATTGGAGTTTTGGTGAGAAACTGAGGTGATGATATATAAGAGAAGTAAATTAAATTAAGACCGAATGTGAAAGAGCAATCAGTGGTGTAGGTCTGTTGATATTAGGCTGAGCGTTTTTCTAGGTATTATGGGGGGATGGGCAGCACCTAATATACACTTCTTGGGGTTTGCTGGGGTTGTCAAGTTCGGCAGCATTCGCATTGGAGGACTCTCTGGGATTTGCAATTATCATTTAGGTTGGTTATTGTATTCGCTAGTTACTTGATTTTGTTATATAGTTTTGCAAGTGTTATTTGTATTGTGTTATGTAGGAATCATTATTGCGGTCATATAACCACAGAAATTTGCGAAATACTCTGATCTTCAACTGGTAAATCTGTATCTATTACGTTTCTGGGTTTCATCTTATAATGACAGTGGGAACTGGAAGAGACTTGTTCGGCAGAAACTTACGGAATTCCGAAAAAGTGGTAGCTATAATATGTTAAAGATGATGCATTGATAAGATAATGAGCTTTTATGAATATGTTTTGTATTTTTCAGTAGGTTGATAATTTAGTTGAGTCACTGGGTTTAAACAAAACAAGAAGAAAATACAAGAAAAATGCATCTCCTAGTGTTTTGAGAACTAAGGAAGCCAAAATTACAAATTGAATTCTGGAAAACAGAAAAAAAGAAAGATTTTTGGTTCTTGTTTTTTTCTATTGCACACCTTCTCTGCTTGAACTGCTATGTTATATGGACTCTTTGCTTTACATTGCCGAATCTTAGACACTCAAATGAGGGCATGTCACTTGGATACTCCAAATTAGAAGAAAATTTACAAAAAATAGGCAAATCCCACACTTGACACCTACCGTGTCCTACACGTGTACCCGAGTCTAGGTAATATAAGCCTGAAGTAGTATCTTAACTGGCATGCTTCGTTAATGTACAGATTGTTGGCTCAAAGGAATGTCCTATCCGGATCCATAAGTTGAAATTTAGTTTCTACATTGTAGTAGTTGTAAATGATATATAAGCCATCATATGGTAGAAGTCTCCAGGATATTCATTTGTTTTATTTTCATCTACCCAATAATAAGTTGTTTTGCTTTCTTAATGACTTGTCAGCGCTACTTGTGTGATTGAAAAATGTTCTTAGATTCAGTAAAGAACTCTTGGAAGTTAACCTGCTGCTCAACTGCTGGAAAAACTGAAGGCCTCTTATTGGTTTTCAGCTCAACTGCACTCTTGTTCAACATGGAGAAGGTGGCCGTGTGACTAAATTTCTTGTGCTTGATAAGTTCCTTCCTGCAGGCTGCAAATTTTGACAGGTACTTCTTGTAATTCATGTTATTGTATGCGTGGCCTTTATTCTTGTGATCTTAGAAAGCTAATGTCATCAATTCTGGCATTAAGTGTAGATTGTTGAAATTGAAACGGAGCCAGGACCTTATGAGATACAGTATGATGAAGAGTGGTCAGCAATAAGATGGAAGTTCAACTCTATCTTCCCTTTGTCCATTGAAAATTCAAATTTTGGGTGTTATATCTTTGAAAACGCTTTTTTAACATTTGATTTGATGGTGCCAGTTTTACATGCTCTCTTTTTGCTCCTATTCTTCTACAAGCTGCTGTAACTTTGTATTTCAATTAATAGAGGTGCAGACAATACATGCAAAATTGTCACCAACGGGTCAGGAGCAAGATACAAGCAAGAGGAGGCAAACCTATTGAATTTACGACAGTTCCATCTTACAATCTCTCTGAACCTTTCTCTAATGGTTCCTCTTCTGGTAGTATTCAAGAAATATTACTATACCATTCTTTATAAATGTAATTGTGACATTTATATTCACTTTCCTCTGTTATTTTATTACAAATATCAAATTTGGTCTCCTCTAGTACAGTCAATGGAAAAGAAGCCACAATTGATATATATTTACATATATATTTTGGACACCCCACATCTTAATGTTGGATTGTCATACAAGTGGCACTATACGAAAGAGTAGCACCCTTGGATTATCTGGATTTAAGGTGAAATTCTTATTTGGACGGAGGTAAAACCTTATTTTTACATTGGATCCGAAACTTTATTGGTAACTATTGAGTAATCTTAATGGTAATATAAATAGTGATTATACGGATGTTATTAATAAAAAATTTTAAAATTACCATTAAAGTTTACCTCTGATGTAAAAGTGAGGTTACACCTTGTGTAATAAATATTTCCCGGATTTAAGAGCAGTCTGCCAGGCAAGAAGCCAGTAGGTTTTCTGAAAAAGATAGAAGCATGGCTATTTTTGTATAGGGCAATAAAATAATCGTTTTATTATCATTTTGTTCAGTGTTACCTAAGTTAATGCAGGCATCGTATTTATATAGATAGATGTATTGCAAAAAATTTGAAAAAGAATATCTTTACTGGGCTCTTTGAAGAATATTTTAAAAAATTGGGGACGTGGAAAAGCCTGTGCCAAATAAGAGTCTAACACTAAGATATACATTATCCACTAGTAGTATTTCCTATCACCTATCTAGAGTTTTAAAAAAAATGGAAGTGTTTTCTTAGCTTAAAAACAGGACATAAGATGCCATTTACTATCTCACAGTCTCCTGTGTGTTCTTATAAAGTTTGTTGTGTTCATGGCAATAGCAGTTGAGCAGACATAAACTCCAGCCAAGCACAAGGTTGCTGATGCTAAGAGAAAGGCCTTCCAGTGCCTTCCAGTCACTATGATAGCCAGCGCAGTCAATCCCAAAGCCACTATAGAAAGTGCATATTTCCAAGCATTGAAAGCCTTCACAGCCATTCTGCAACTTTTGCAATGGAGTATATGCCGGAAATACCTGTTGGCTAAATTTGGAGCATGCAACGATGCGATACCCCCCTTAGCTGGTGAAGAAGCTGAAGCTCCGGCAATGAGCCCGGCTGGTGCGTGCTCCACCACAGCAGGTACTTTAGGCAAAGATATGGTGCTGTGCCCAAAATGATATGGCATCCCGTGCCCAACTTTATCCATCCACTTCCTGTATTCAGCAACCCATGTATCCGAGGACCTCAAATTCAGGTACAATTCCTTTGTGGGTACATTTTCTTTCATCAAAACCTCGTTTTGTGACGATAGGAATCCCATGTCTTGCTCAAAAACCTTGCTTGAGTTTTGATGAAAGTACCATTGAGGGAACAACATCATTAAGGGAGATATTTTTGTTCCTCCAAACCTTACAATAAGCATAGATTTTCCCTGTCCAGTTGGTCTACAAAGAAAGAGACCTGAGAAGTAGTGCTTTTCCCCATTCTTGTCAACAATTTCTCTGTTATTCTGAAGAACACATGGTGCTTCAAAGCGTAGGAAGTTTGGCTTTGATCCATCATTCTCTCTACCCCACCAGCCTGCAAATCCCCTGTCTGTACGTTCAGTAACATCGAAGAGAAGTGGTTGAGCATCTTCCCTTTTCGCTGACCAATCTGTTCTGTCGTGCGATATTGGGATGTGTGCTGGATCCATGAGGTTCTCAAGGAGTATGGAGTGATCATATGGAAGCTCATGGATTGATGAATTATCCTGAAACCCTGGCCTGGCAAAATTCTCAAACCAGGGTAGTTTATCAAAGTTTGGTGGTGTCTTTGTTGACATCCAAACCCATACAACTCCTTGGGATTCCCTCACCTCGTAGCTTTTCACGCAAGCTAATTGAGGAATCTTGGCGTTGGCTGGAAGCTGTTCAACACAGGTTGGTGATCAAACATTTAATCCTGGAATCTATAAATTAAACAAGGCACAAGGTAATGGCTCCGTTTCTATGTAAATCAATTTATGCAAAATTATAAATTTTTAGTTAAATTTTATTTGTTGGATTGAAGAATAAAAATGAATGATAGAAAATGCAAAAATTAAATAAAGAGAGAAAATTAGTGGTATGGTATGTGAGAGATAAACTTTAGAAAAAGTAAGAAATTGGTTTTTTTTTTTTTTACAAAGAAATAATCATTTTTCAATCACTTGTAAAACAACTTACACCAACAAAAGACAAAAATTGTTTTGTTAAACTTATCACTCAGTAATATAAAATCATATTTTAAATGAAATTGATTTTCATATAATCTAAACACTAGTAAAATAATATTTTACATTTATTTGATTTTTACCTGGGGAATCTTCACACATTTACCATCTCCTTCGAATTGCCAACCGTGGTACAGACATTCAAGTCTTCCATCAATCAACTGACCTTCGGATAATTTAGCTAATCTAAGTAGATCAAACAAAGCTATATAGTTAAGGTTTTCATAATTATAGAGTTTAAAAGTATGTTTGGTAACTTATTTAAATCAATTTAAAGTAAGTTGGTTTAAATGGTTTCAAGGCAATTTAAAACAAGTTGGTTTAAATGACAATAAAGAATTTGTCTTGTTGTTATTTAAACTAACTTGCTTTAAATTGGTTTAAATGAATTCTCAATCATAGTAACGAGTGAGAGTAATTGTCCCTATCGAAATTTTAAAAATTTATTGATTTATATATAAAAATCTCTAAAAAAATTTGCGAAAATAATTGATTTTAACCCACTAATAAAAATAAAAGTGAGTCAATATCTAAATTAGGAAGGAATTGTAGTTTTTCAACAGTGAAATTGTAAGAGTAAAACATCAATTTCCAATATGTTTCATTTCAAAGCCACAATTTCATATACGGTAAATCTATTCATGACACAAATTTTGACCATCCATGCAAACACAAAATTAAGTCTCACACTTTACTCGTTACCTTGACTTCACTGAAGGTAAAATTGATATAAATACACAAATTACTCATGAAATTTCTTAAAAGAAATTCTTGACTCCGCACCGAATAAAAACAAGAATTTTGTATCAATAAAAGCTTGATTAGTAATCTTTAAAAAACATCTGTACAAATTCAATTAACCAATAAAATTTTCAAAAATTATCAATTAGATCTGAATCAGATACAAAAACTTTATTTTACATTCCTCGTAAACAAAAAATTTTGACTTCTTAATAATTAGTCAAAATGATTGCATGGAAGATCAAAATCTATGGTAGATATGACACTCCTCCATTTCATATTACGAAGTGCAACTTCAAGGAAAATCGAAATAAAGGAGATTGGGGATGATAAAATGGTTAAGGTCACCTGTGGGGGCACCGATCTTGAAAACAGCGAAGCACTCCATTGTTGGCATCTTTATACAAGACGATCTGCTGATCAAACACAGTGAGACCCAAAGGGGCATCGTCTGGGACATCCTTGGAGAGGTACAAAGGGTACCACTCCTCCCTCCAATCGTACTCCGCCACGTCGTCGCTCTCCCCTCTTGTCTCCTCCTCCCTCCTAGAGCTGGGACCCACAACATCATCCTGATCAGAACCTCTGCTGCTCCGATCAACTGAAATATCAGTCGAAGGAAGTATATTAGTACTACTGCTGATCCTCGTATCATTCACTGCATGGCACTTCACGTAGCTACAGTTTTTAGTACTGTTTGTTCGTAATTTTAAATAAATTGGGTGATTTATGGGTAAATTGTTTTGTGCAAGGAGGGGGAGGGAGAGGGGGAGGGGTAGGCGCGTAGAGAGAGAAGTGGTGTTAGAGAGAATGAGGCAGAATGGCATAGACATGGCAAATTCAAAAGTGAATGCTGGAGATCAGAGAAAAATACTATGAGATGAAATGAAAGAGAGAGATGTAAGATAGGAAGACACCGAATGTGACAGTAACACCTTGCGTGGCTCTTACGACGCTTGTCAGATAAGACAAGGACGTGTCATTTACTAGGATTAGGAAAAAAAACGTGGATCTTTCATAATAATGGTATATTTTAACTGAATTTAACAAGTCAAAGTTACCCATGAATGTACTCAAAAGTTCAAAGTCAAAAGGCAGCAGTTAAGTGCTTCACGGCTTCTCCCACCCCCGCGCCGTTTGTCGCTACCGTGGCCAGTTCGTCGTTTCCAATGAGTACAACGCTGAATGGCTTTTTCACGAAACAACTAGTCGGAAATACGTGCGGTGCGGATTTGTATTGTTATTTGTTACGCAAGAAGAAGCACATCATGCTGAAAACGATTTTTTCTTTAGATGTTCTGATTGTAGCTTATTTGCTTTGAGAAGCTAATTAAAATAAATGTAGAGGGTAAAAATAGACCTGTTGACCAGCAAATGTATTACAAGCCCGCCAATGATAGACCGTCATGTTTCACTCCAAAAGACTACATGTGGCTCTTCATTACTCAAATGATTTCTGTTACGCAGGCCAGGTCTTCCTTGAATTATTTCTCTTACGTTTGCTATTCTACCTCAGTATAGGATCTAGAAACTATTATTTGTTTTTTCTAACCGTGCCAAGAGTTAAGAGAATCATCCAAAACAAAACAATAGCCAATAATGAAGGCCGTATTAGTTAGATCACATGCCCGAGAAAAACGTAGTACATGAAATAATTTTTTTTTGACATAACGAAAAATACAATAAATTGAGTAGAGCATGGAGCAACCATAAATTGACTAATTAACCACATGAACTATATAAGTAACGTCAGATCAAGTTACTGTAAGATGTACAAGGCTCCGAAGTCTCAATCAGCCGATGATAAAATGTAGTATCATTAAGAAAAGTTTCATCAATGTGAATTAATTTAGTATTTTGCTCAATAGATTTGAAGGTTCTTATTGTTCAACTTTAAAAAAGAAGATCATTAACATATTTTGCTCGAGACATGTATTAATAGCCGTCAGGATTAGAAGAGATCTCAACACACAAGAAATAACTAAGAAGCACCAAGATCCTTCACTTTAAACTCTTGACTAAGAAATTGTTTAAAATCACTAATTCCATTTAGATAATCCTCTGTAATTATCATGTCATCAGTGTAGAGCAATCGGAGAGTGATTGTTAGAATTGCGAATGATAAAGGCTGAGTCGTATGAACTAGAAATAAAAACAAAGTGACCTATTATAGCATTAAATTTTGCAAACCATGAACGTGAAGCATGTTATAAGGCCATATAAAGCTTTTTGAAGTATACATACTTTTTTATGATGATTATTATATCTAGGCGAAGGCTGCATATGTATACTTCTTTAGTAAGATCACCATTAAGAAAAACATTTTTAACATCCATTTGAAAAATTTTCCATTGCCTTACCGTAGAAATTGCAATAAACTTCTGATAGAGGTAAGTTGAGCAATTGAAGCTATTAACGTATATGATATTTCCTATTCCTATTGCAATATTAGTTTATTAATTTTATATGTATTAATTTCTTAATTAGTTTAGTTTCTTAATTTATTATAACCCTAAATTTCTTATTTCTATTAGATTTTATATTATTAACCTCTATATATAGGCTTGTATTCGTTTTTCATAATATATCAATAATACAAGAATTTCTTCTTCAATCTCTCTTTATTTTCTAACATGGTATCAGAGCTATTGATTCTATTTTGAGAGTCGTCTTTTGAGCTTCCAGAATTTTGGTGGGCGGCTTAACGCCGCTCATCCAGACATAATCCATTTTCCTTCTTGTTATATGCTATTATAATATTTCAGATTTTTTTTTTCATCATTACAAATAAGTATACATCGGAAAATATTGACCAGATCAAGCCCGATGACCTGTTTCTAGTCTACTATATCTACTCCTAAACCTATGATTTCGCTCTAGGTCCTACCAAGTTATCACCCGTGATTCCGCTCCGGGTCCTATCAAGTTATCAACCGTGATTCTCTTCCGAGTCCTGCCAAGTTATCACCCGTGATTTCCCTTCAAGTCCTACCAAGTTATCACCCGTGATTCTGCTCCGGCCCTTGCCTGTCACTCGTGATTCCGATTTGCTCCGAGTCCCTGCATGTCCCTACCTGTCACGTGTTTTGCACATCAACTTTCAAGTTCCGTCTAGAATACTACGAGCAAACATGCAAGGAGGTGAGCTTGCATGTAAGGGGGAGTTACTTCTGCAGATTTCTTCATCAAAGCTTGGTATCAACCTGCAAGGTTTTTCATTGAAATTTGTTCTTTTCGGTGCTTTGTTGATTCAGTTTACAAACTCAAGTTGACATCCATTTTACCACCTTAAGTTTGAAGGGGGTTGTTAACGTATATGGAATTTCCTATTTCTATTACAATATTGTTTCTTAGTTTCATATGTATTAGTTTCTTAATTAGTTTAGTTTCCTAATTTCCTAATTTATTATAACCCTAAGTTTCTTATTTCTATTAGGTTTTATATTATTAACCTCTATATATAGGCTTGTATTCGTTTTTCATAATATATCAATAATACAAGAGTTTCTTTATTTTCTAACAGAAACAAATGTTTCTTCATAATCACTCCTAAAATGTTGAATAAAGCGTTTAGTGGCTAAACATTCCTTACATCTCTCAATTGAATCATTAGATTAACTCTTAATTTTGTAGACACGTTATTGATTTTATAGAAAGTAAATCAACCAAGTCCCATGCATGCATTTTGTCTAACTCTTGTAACTCATCTGCTGCTACTTGTTGCCAAAGAGGATTAGAATTTACCTTAGGGAAAGTGTAAGCCTCATGGAACGAAGTAATAGTGTAATAAAAATGATATTAATGAAAAATGTACATGTGGTTCTTTTACATGGTTAGAACGACAAATAAGTGCAAAAGAATGAAGTTGCGAAAAAAGTAGATGACTCACCTAAAAAAGAACAGGCTTAATTTTTTGGGAAAGTAAACCAGTTTGTAATTGTGTAAGCCCGGCCCAACCTCGCCTTATGGCATGTTTCGGCCCAACCCCAAAAATCCAGTGTATACTCTCAAATCTCAATTCTTCATTCTCTCTTAAACTTTCACCAAATTATGAGACCTGCACATAGTGTCTCACAGACAAACGGCAAACCTGCACCGCTTCATAAACGACATTGACAACTGTCGCGACTCTGTTAATCTATTGTAAGAATGTTCTCTTTTCTCTATTCCTTTCTATCTTTTTTCTCTCTCTCATTACCTCACCACCAGCTTACCTTTGTATCTATTCTTTCCAACAGGCAACAACACCGGTGGCAACGACAAACCCAGAACCATAAGTGGGAGCTCAAAGTTTTTGTCCTCTTACAAGTTACAAATTTTTTGGGCATTTTGGGTAACAGTTTTCGGTTTTCAGTTTTTTAAAACGAAAACTGAAAACAGTTTTTCGAAGAAAATATGTTTGGATAGCTGTAACTCGAAAAGTCTTTCCAAGTCAGAAATCAGTGAAATGTTGTTTGGATAATCTTATTTTGAAAATTATTTTGATACACCTTGTAATTATTTTTAGTTTTGAGTTTAAATTTAAAATCTATATTAATTTTATTTCTCATATTTACTAAATACTTAAAAATAATTAATATTATTTTATTTTCAAAATTTTAATATTTTTTATATATCATGGAGGAAGAATGAAACATAGAAGTGAACAATGATTTTAAGGTTATTTTTCAAAAATTATGTCAGAAAACACTAATTTGGAGTTTTCAGAAAACAGTTTTTAAAAACTTGTTTTTTGCAAATTGTTTTAGAAAATTATTTTTGAAAAATATTTGTTAAATATAGAAAAAAGTTTTCGAAAACTATTTTCAGTTTTCGAAAACTGAAAACAATTTTCGAAAACCCTATCCAAACATGCCTTTTGTTTTCCGTATAGCTCTCTGCCTCTGTCTTCTTCTTTTTCTTCAACTTGACTCTTGAGAATGTTAGTTTTCACTAATCAGTAATCACAATAGTTTCCCTCTTTGTATCTCTCTCCTTTTGAGGTATTCAATCTAGTATTGATCTAATGGTGTTCACTGCTCAAAGAGTTCAATTAGAGTTTTTGAGTTAATTTCACTTGCATTTGTGACTGATTGGACGAATGATTATGAATGTGTTAATTAAAGTACATTGTAGTATAGGAAATTAGGAATTCTTCTGGCTTACTGACATAAGCTTTATATAAATTAATCACTAATTTTATCTTGTGTATGTGAATGGAATCAATAAGCACTTGAGCAGTGAATCTAGAATATAAGTTAACCTAATTCAGTGGATACTTATTCAACCTTCATGTGTGTGTTGATGCCAAAAAAGTGATGTCAAGTCTTCAATGGCCTTCAACAGGTACTATTGAATGCCGGTCTAGGTGAGAGAACTCATCCGTATTGAAAATACGTGTACTCCTATAATAAAAAAAACTCTCAAAGTTTTTGTACTCCGGGGAAGAACTTCCAATGGTTAGGTCAGCAAACATTTTTTGAGGTAAATAAAGAAAGGATGTGGAGTAAAGAGATATTTGAGAAGTAGAGAGAACTGGGTTAGTTTTTTTTGTTCCTCAGATGTTTTCTCATTGTATCTGGAATTATCTCTGGTTTCTACCTTACTATGTCTGAGTCCTGCCTTTTTCTTTTGTTTGATTTGGTCTTGTTTGGCTTCTCGCTTTTACTTGCTTACTGGCTCGCTTAGTTACTTGGTTCATGGATGGAAACCCCCTTATATTGGCATTGGTATGCTCTTTATCTGAATCTCCGAAGCAAAAATATACAAATGAGACGTCTGAAATACAACTACAAGTAAAGTTTCTATCCCATGCGAAAAATGGTGTCTTGCATCGATAGGTAAGAATTTCTTGTGTTATGTGAATTAACCACTTCAACATACCATCATTTTGAATCATTTTTCACATCACACTGAAAGACAATGATTTATTAAGGAGAGAAAGAGAGACGAGCTTTTATAAGAAGAGTAAAAGAGATGAAAAGGAAATGGAAGAAAAATCAAATTGATTATCTCTTTTATTGGTGGAGTTTAAAGTGGCTTGATAAAAGATAAGATAATTTGCCATAGCTATTTATCTTATGGTAAAACACATTTTTTATGGTAAAAATAAAAACATTGATAGTAAAAACAAGAATTAATAATTTTACCATCAAAAGTATGTGTTTTACGCCATAAATATGAATTTTACAATAAAAAATATATATTTTATCACAAAATGTATTAATAAGGCAAATTGCATTTTGTTTAAGAAAACACAAACACAATCGTATTTTCTGTTTGGATGTTAAAAAAGCATACTCTAATAATATGATTGGATGAAATAATTTAAGGGAATGAAATGGAACATAAGAGAGGTTTTTAATGGAAGGTAACGTAATTGGAGAGTTATTTGAAAATCTCATGTTATCTCCAAAACTTCACTTTTTTTAGTTCTCCATTTTGGAGATTTTCAAAGGTAATATAACATTCATTTTAATTTAAAATATCAAAACTACCCTCACTTAGTTTCATTATAATTAATAATTAAGAGCATTTATGTAATTTTTTATTATAATTTAATCGTTCATTTTTTTTCATCCTCTATCCAAGTAAGAGAATATTACATTACTTTTTTTTTTGCATTCATTCCTTTTAATTATAATATCTAAATTATATTATAATTATTATATAATTTTTTAATTATATTGAACTAGTGATTTGATGTGCCCAATTTGGTTTATAAGTATATGTAAGACCCAACATTAAGAATGGTAATTCGAAAGACATATATATTATAATATCCCTTTAGTTATATTGCTATTCAAATCTAAATCCAAAACAATTAAAATTTATAAAATATTATCTATAACCGTAAATAACAAATTTATTTCTATTCTACCTACTTAAACCAAATAGATTATTTACAAAAAAAAACCAGCAGATTGTTATCCCAACCCACCATAATGTAAAATGTTAAAAGAATAAATTTACAAAAGGAAAAAGAAGGAAAAAAAAGTTCGAATGAACAAAAAGCAAAGAGGGTTTTTCAATTTAAATTAGCAGCTACACCCACTGACAGTAGTAAGTAGGACTGTAGGAATATCAAGTATGAAGATAGCAGTCGAAGGGTGCATGCACGGGGACCGTGACAATGTCTGCAAGACAATCAAACACATTGAACAGATTCACTAGACCAAAATCGACCTCCTCCTATGCTGCGGCGATTTCCAGGTAACCAAACAGTTTTTTGTTTTCGTTTTAAAAGAAAATTTCAAAATTATTTTTTGAAACCAGTTAGTGCAAATTTTATTTTATTTCAATTTTTGTTTTCAAAAAAGCAAAGGGAAGTAATTTTTGAATCGTGGAAACAGGCTGTGAGGAATGAGAGAGACATGGAGAGCCTAAATGTGCCCCAGAAATATTGGGCCATGAAGTCATTCTGGAAGTACTATTCGGGCCGGGAAGTCGCCCGGATTCCGACGATATTCATCGGCGGGAATCACGAAGCTTCCAATTATTTGTGGGAATTGCAAGTGGACCTTATTTAAGTTTTAGCTCTAAAATGTTCTAATTACTGGCGTTTGCTTTATTTTAGTGCTGCACCCGCTAATTGGATTTTGAATTATAGGGTTATCATTAAGTCTTCGATCATTTATGAGGATTCAGTATGGAGTTGGGGATGGGCAGCACCTAATATTCTGTATAAATAAACTATTTTTTTTAATGAGCAGGACACCATGAGAGGCCACCATATAATGAGAGTACTATCAGGTCTATATATTATGTTCGTGAGTATGATGTCCACAAACTCCTGCAAGTAGAGGAACCAGTTGATATTTTTCAACCAGTTGATATTTTTCTTTCACATGATTGGCCTCTTGGCATCACTGACTGTGGGGACTGGAAGGGACTTGTTCGGCAGAAACGGTATTTTGAAAAAGAGGTAGCTATAATATGTGAAAGATGTTTCATTGATAAAATAATGAGCTTTTACATATATGTTTTGAATTTTTCAATAGGTTGGCCTCCAGCTGCAGAATTTAACCAATATATTTGTTTTCTTTTGGAATTTTAATATGTTCGCATTTGTAAGCTAAGTTTGATAATTTAATTGGTACACACCCTGTTTAGATAGAATTGCAAGGTAATTGAGATTGGTATAAGCAATCTTTTGGCGTGAATTGAATCTCTTGGTTTAAAGGAAAGAAGAAGAAAAGACAAGAAAAATGCATCTTCTAATGTTTTACTACCAAATGAAGCCAAAATTACAAATTAAATTCTAAAAAAGAGAAAAGAAGGATGCTAGTTTTTTGTTTTTCTATTGTGCATCTTCTCTGCCCGAAGTAGTATCTTAACTTGCATGCTTCCTTAAAGTACAGATTGTTGGCTCAAAGTAATGTCCTATCCGGATCCATAAGTTGAAATATAGTTTTTGCAGTGTAGTAGTTGTAAATGATATATAAGCCATCATGTGCTAGAAGTCCCCAAGATATTGATTTGTTTTATTTCATCTACCTAATAATAAGCTTGTTTTGATTTCCAATGACTCATCAAGGCTACTTGTATGGTTGAAAAAATTTCATAGATTCAGGAAAGAACTCTTGGAAGTAAACCTGCTGCTCAACTGCTAGAAATACTGAAGCCCCCTTATTGGTTTTCAGCTCATCTACACTGCAAATTCTCTGCTCTTGTTCAACATCGAGAAGGTGGCCCTCTAACAAAATTTCTTGCACTTGATAAATGCCTTCCAGGCCGCAAATTTTTACAGGTATTTCTTGTTATTCTTTGTTGTCTGCATGACCTTTTTTCTTGTGATCGTAGAAAGTTAATGTCATCAATTCTGGCATTCACTGATTTTTAGATTGTTGAATTTGAAACGGAGCCAGGACCTTATGAGATACAGTATGATGAAGAATGGTTGGCAATCACACAGAAATTCAACTCTATCTTCCCTTTGTCCATTAGAAATGCAAATTTTGGGTGTGTATATCTTTGAAAACGCTTTATTAACACTTAGATTTGATAGTGCTACTTTTATATACCCTGATTTTAGCTGCTATTTTTCTACAAGCTGCTGGTAACTCTGTATTACATTTAATAGAGGTACAGAACTTGACATGCAAGATTGTTGTCAATGGGTGAGGAGCAAGATACAATCAAGAGGAGCCAAGCCTTTTGAATTTGCACAGACAGTTCCATCTTACAGTCTGTCTGAGCCTGTCTCTAATGGATCCTATTCTGGTAATATTTAAGAAATATAATTATATCATTGTATAAATATAATCGTGACACATTTATGTTCACTTTCCTCTGGTCTTATCTAACAAATAGCAAATTTGGTATCCTCTAATATGGTCCGTGGAAAAGAGGCCACAGTTGAAATACATTTACATATATGTTCTGTACTCCACATCTTAATGTCGGATTTTCATAGAAGTGGCACTGTATGAAATAATAAGAGTATAGGACCCTTGGATTGTGTGGAATATGGATTTAACAGCAGACTGCCGAGCAAGAAGCCATTAGGTTTTCTGAATAAGATAGAAGTTTTGCTACTTCTCTCTTATTACTTCTGAATTGCAATACAAAAATGAATAAGTTTGTTCAGTTTTAGCTAAATTAATACATGCTAGTATTTATATAGTTGAGTCGCAAAGTTGTAGTGCCACTGTAGTTTTGGTTTTGCAACTTGAATGATTTGTGTCTTTTAAAATTCATCATTTTTTTTTTTTATGTTTGTAGTAAGTAAAATTTAGCTAAGCAGTCCTAAAAGGAAATATCTGGAACAATATAAGGACACTTGATGGGTGTTTATTACTCTTTCAAACTTTGCAGAAAATCCTCGGAATCCTCAAACAGAGTCTCTGTTGCAATTTCTAGAGCTTCCATATCTACTTGACAATAAATCAGAATCAAGGAATCTAACTTATAGTCCTGCTTTGCTAACACCAAGAGGTAATATTCTCATATTTTGCTATTCTCTGTACTGGTAGTTGAAGTGAACTGCCCTTTTTTGTGTAAAATTGGGAGGACCATCTACCCTTCCTGTTTCGTTGCTCTTGCCAGAAACGGCTAGTCAACCTTTCTGAAGTTTGCCAGAAAATGGCAGTATTTAATTGTTTAAGGTTTTGGTTTTCCCTTTTCCTGAAGAGTATCATTCAGTAGCCTATACTGGAATAAAGTAGGGGAATTCACTCGGTACAGACGAGGGTTGAATGTGCCTGGGGTAACGTTTGTTGAAGTTTGTTTGATAGATCTAGGTTCAAGTCTCTTACGGAGCTTGATCACCATCTTTTTTTTTATTTTTTTATTTCTAATAGTAGCTAATTTTGCTACCATATGGATTTCCTTTTCACTAGTATCGCAGTTTGACTTATGAAATATATTCTTATTTTTGAGTGCAACTGTAATGAAGTTGATAAATATTTTTAGATTCTCTGCAGTTGGGTGGGAGAAGTGGTGGCGGGTGGGGTGGGAACAATCAATGATTGGTAGATGCAATAGTTTGCCTTATGAACATATTATATGAGTTGTCATTCTTTGACAAGCTTAAGTGCCTATTCAGGGATGAGCTGGTTGATCAATCTTTCGATTAGATGTTTGGCATTCATATTTACTTTGGTCTCTCGTCTTCAACCCAAAACAGTGTGGGCACATTTTTTAAAGTTTTTCCCTGAAGTAATGTTAGCCCAGTCTTGGTGTATACTTAAATGCTTTGAAGATGCCAGCTAGCTTGCTGTAAAAAGTCTTTATGGGGTCTAGCATGCGATATCCAATGAAACCTTCCTTCATCATTTGTGTTTTCTCTCTATCTATGTATCAATTTGAAAATTTTGTTACACATACACACACATCATGTTTCTGTTCTAGGAACAGTCCCAGGACTTACATATGGTGAATGATGAGTATTCTGCATGTCCTAAAACTTAATGTAAATACATATATGTAGGTTCTCTCAATGATTACAGTGAGGAAATTCCTATTGATGATGTGGATGACTTAGAAGAACTAACAGAAACTGATGAGGTGGAAACCGAAAATGAAGATTTGTGAAGCTTTCATGTCGTTCATATATTTGCCTACCATCCACTGACCATTCATTCCTTATTTTGGCTGGGATGAACTCTGCTATTCTTCTGAGATAGATTGTTCACCTGTCTAGTTGTAATGCAATTACACGAGGCATTGATGGTCTGTCAAACTGGACATGGCATTGAGATTACAAATGGTTCACCCTTTTCTAAGATAAAAGAACTTTCTTCCCCTTAGCCTGTTCATTGGTAACTGTCTTCTAGGTTGCTCTTACCGTGATGGTAAAGAGGATGGGGATTTGTAGTGAAATGTCTTCGACATTATTAGTGACAGATGTATTGTGCATGAAGAGGTGCTTCATAGAAAAATCCTTCTGTAACTCTTTTTCCTTTTCTTTTTTCTCCATTTTTTCCTTTTCTTTTTTCCCCATTTTTTCCGTGTTGTAACTGTTAGTATGATAGTTATCAATTTATCTTTTTATGCACACTTGCAAGGCAAAAAGGAAAATGTTTGATGTCAGTTAGGTTGTTAGAACATTTATGGACAATACAAGGGAGAAAAAAAGAAAGTAAAAAAAAGGAGCCAAGGAGAATTGGCCGTGTAAAGCGAGTGATGAATGAGAATTAACGTAATGGGAAAATTGATTTGTTGGCTTAGGTGGTGTACTGTTGGTATTTTGAGTGAAAATTTATTGAGGTTCTAGCGACAGCTTGTTCGTGTTCTTCCCTTTTATTAATTGGAATTATGATCCTCTCAGTTCAGGGTCAACTCCATTTGTCTAGTTCAAAATTAGATAATCGAAATAACCCCAAGAAATTAAATTTCAATTAAACAAATAAAAGGTTAATTTGATAATTTAATAAATTTAGTAATTTAATTTTTTTTAACTTTTAGAGATTTTTTTGGATATTAAATCAATTTATGCCCCAAAAAAATGTACTATAGATACCATTAAATTAGCTCAGTGAGATTTATATTAAGCATCAGGTCATCACCTTTCATCGGTTGGTCGGGTCACTTTTACGCGCCGTATGTTTGGAGGGAGTTTATTTTAGATTTGCTATATTTTTATGATTATTGTCGAAAACCACTCCTCCTACATAGTCGAAAATGAGAAGAGAAAGCTGACCGTGCTTCCGCGGTGGATTCCACACCATCAAAATGGGTTAAAGCTCAACTGAGTATGATCATAGTTGTGGCCTATTATTTTAAAAATGTCCAACTAACTTGCCCACCGTAACGAGACAGGGTAATTAGTTTTGCCAGTTACCTGTCGTCAGTGAATTGATGCACTCTGAACTCTTGAACCTGCTAAACACAAACAGGTTTGAATTTTGGCCTTTACATATGGACAAAACTCAAAAGGAAGAAGAAATCATCAAATGCTTGCATTGTAAATTTATGACTGAATACCATCAACCTCCTGACACCACCCAACAACATAAATGCAGCTTTAAATGGGGAATTGGATCATTACCTCTACCAATGTTTCCAACATGAAGACTGAAAAAAGAAATATTGACTCTATGCTAAACCATTCAAAGCCCTCATGGAGACTAAACTTTCTTCCCTAAAGCCAAACCTCTACAACCTTGTATTTCTTGGTTTGTTCTCCCTTGCTCCTCTTTCTTGTGCAAACCTCGCTTTCAACTTCTATGCAGCTTCATGCCCCACTGCTGAATTCATGGTTAGTAACACGGTGAGATCAGCTTCCTCTGTTGACCCAACAATCCCTGGGAAGCTCCTTCGCTTGCTGTTCCATGATTGCTTCGTGGAGGTGAGTCTTTTAATAAGATTAACATTCTTCAAAATTGGATGATTAAATTTTCTTAATTATCTGATCGATACCCAAAGTAAACTTTTTCAAGTGACGTTGCAATTAGGAAGTCCTTCATCCATGAGCTTGTTCAATGTTGGTATAGCTGATTTGAGTATGTTTGGAACAAATTAAATCTTTAAATTTTATTAAATTCATTTGTAATTCGATATTTGATATGTTAGGAAAGATAAAATCTATGGAATTCATATGTAAATGAATTCACAAAAAATTGAATTAGTATGTTGCAAATTTTATAAAATTAATAAAAATTACAAATGAAATTCATAAAATTTTGAGAAAAAATTATATTGACAAAAATATTCTCATTTTCTCTCCTTCCTCCTCCTCTCTTCATCTTTCTCATCTATTTTTAATTTTTTTTTATTTATTCCAAATATTTTAAACATAATAGTTTAATTGAATTTTTTAATTTAATATAAAAAATCAAAACATATAAATTCAATTCAAAGAATACAATATTAAAAATATTCGGAATACAATTTCCTAATTTATAAATAAAATGTAGACTGCTTGTTCTAATGAATTTCACAGAACACTGCCATGCCAAATTTGATTGGAAGGAATATGTGAAAGTATATTTACCTTGGTCTCTTGCTAATAGACTTTTTCCTTATGTTGCGTTTGATATAATGGAATTGTGTCCTTAGAAATGGAATTGAGTGGAATTGTGACTTTCCTCTCAACAGTTAACTTGTAGAATGTACCTTCATTTCCATCCGATTTCATTTTCAATGCCTCAATTTTATGTTTCCAAACGCAACATTAGATAATCCTAATCAAGAAATCCTAGAGTTGTCTCGGCACTAAAGTTTTCCTATCCTAATCATACATAATGTAAGAATTAAATGGTTTTATCATGTTACAGGGTTGTGATGCATCTGTACTGCTACAAGGAAATAGCACAGAGAGAAGTGATCCAGGGAACACATCTCTTGGAGGATTTTCAGTTATTGATTCAGCTAAAAGGGTTCTCGAAATCTTCTGTCCAGGAACAGTTTCATGTGCTGATATTGTTGCTTTGGCTGCTAGAGATGCTGTTGAAATTGTAAATTCTTTGCCTCCTTTATTACTTATTAGGCTCAGATTGGTAGAGAAAAAAGTGAGAGGAAAGAAGAGTGAGATGATAGAAAAATAAAAAGATTGATCTTTTCCTTGTGATTTGTATATGTTCTTTCCTACTGAACAATAAAAAAATGTTTTCCATCCACTTTTTTTTTCCTCTTCATTTTCTCCCCTCCCACTTTTCATTTCTACCAATCATAGCCTTAGTGTTATATAGTTCTTGATCATATTGTACTCTTTTGGTCGGGTATTCATTGATCATGAAGGCTTGGAAACAGGCTGGTGGACCTCTTTTTCAAATCCCAACTGGTAGGAGAGATGGAAGAGTATCTGCAGCTGCAAATGTTAGGCCTAACATTATAGACACAAGTTTTACAATGGACGAGATGATTAAGGTCTTCTCCACCAAAGGATTATCCGTGGATGACCTTGTTGCCCTATCAGGTACACAAATTATATAAACATAAACTCTGCAATATATATCACTTCCATTTCTAAGTAAGGCACAACTAATTTGTAGTTATGGCCACAAAGCCTCTATTCTGGCTAGGCACATAGGACTCTCTCTTTAGTAGGAAGAAGGTAAACTAAGAGAAAACAGTGGGTGAAGTACACTTTTCTATTGATTCCTAGGAAAGAAAATTGAGAGGTAAGAAATTAAGAGGATTGATATTTTTCTCTTGTATGCACAAATCATAATCCTACCAAATTGAGATATTATAGGGAAAAATAAGAAAAAAAAAATATGAGAATATCATTTCACCCATTAATCTTTATCTAATCTTTCACTTTAACAAGAATTTATTGAGTGTTCCAGACCCCATGAAACAATACCCATTCTCCCTAGTAACTCTTGGAAACTTGACTAGTAACTCCAAAAAACTGGAGTAGTACTTTCTATAACTTTTTAGAAATTTTCCTTTAGTCCCTCTGTGATGCTACTTGAGTTTGCAGGAGTTACTAAGGAGCATGGGTACCGTTCCATGGGTTCAGAACACCCAATAAATTCTCCACTCTAACATTTTGAAGGATATGATGGTAAAAATGACACTATTTGCGTTTTCTTTACTCTTATTTTTTCATTCTACTAAATAAACGCAAGAGAAAACAATTTTCTTTTTTCTTAGTTTTCCATCTTTTTTATTAAACACATGAAATATAAAATTAATTTTCTTACTTTTCTATATATTTTTCTACTTTTCTCTCGTACTAAGTAAACCTTGTATGTTTAGATCTTGAGTGAAGAGAGGAAAGGAGAAGAGAAAAGTACCCCTCCAAATTCTCTCGTCTTCTCTCATTTACTCTACTTTAGTACTGTCCATCCAAATCTCTCGAACAAAAAAAATGTTTAGAGTTATGAGGGATTTGGAAGGATTAAGGTACCCTAATCCTCTCATTTTCATTATAAGAACTCCCAAACAAGAGGTACATGTACCAATTTATTTCCTCTCTTCTCATTTCCTCTCAATCCAAACACGGGAATTGAACTGTCATGATGTTGTTTTTACAGGAGCTCATACCATAGGTTCAGCTCATTGTAACGCATTCAATGATCGGTTCCAAGAGGATTCCAATGGGAAGCTCAAACTGATTGACACATCCCTCGACAAAACTTATGCAGATGAGCTTATGCGAAAGTGCCCAGCTGGTTCAAGCAGGACATCTGTAACTGTTAATAACGATCCTGAAACATCCTTTTTGTTTGATAATCAGTATTATCGAAATCTTTTAGCACACAAAGGGCTTTTCCAATCGGATTCAGCTCTTTTAGATGATGAAAGAACAAGTAAACTAGTTAAGGAATTTGCAAGCCAGCAAGACAGTTTCTTTCAGAATTGGGGTCAGTCTTTCGTGAAGCTTAGTAGCATTGGAGTGAAAACAGGTGAGGAAGGTGAAATAAGACGATCTTGTTCAGTGGTTAATGGGTGACAAATATCTAAGGTCTTACAATAATGCCTCAGTGTGCTTAGAACAACTTAAATAACTATTCTTATAATCTTTTTTATAAATTGTTCATATTATCAGTTACAAGGTTTCATTTTGTTTATTTGATGTTATTCAGAGTATTGTTGTTCAGAACTTCAGCTTGTTGCTGTTGTCTAAATAATTGTTGTTCAATTCCTTTTTTTTTTTTTCCTTTTCTAATTTTCTTTCCTTTCACAGAGAAGTTTGTGAACAAGATTTGTAAGACTACACGGTAGCTAGTAGTAATTTTTTTTTTATTTTTTGCTGTTAACTTTATTATCTTATTCATTCAACTTTTTGTTTATATATTGATGAACTAGCTGCGAACTTACACATTGTGATATGAATAGAATTAGTAGCAGAGATCATGTCAATTGAATAAGAAATTAGTTAGTAGTTG
This sequence comes from Bretschneidera sinensis, assembly GCA_023935145.1. NCBI lineage: Eukaryota > Viridiplantae > Streptophyta > Magnoliopsida > Brassicales > Akaniaceae > Bretschneidera > Bretschneidera sinensis. Next base: position 23,049,182 of record CM043699.1, on the reverse strand, counting down.
TTTAAATAGTTAATTAAGATTTGTAGTTAGTTAATTCTTGTAATCATTTTATGGCCTATATAAGGCATTATACATCCATTTGTAGAATCAATGAAGAATAAAGAAACTTTTTAGTTTTACAATTTCTCTTCTCACTATTTCATTACGGGTTTGATCACTAGTCATTAATCAGTGTCAATTATTTTTATATTCCCTACAATTCATCCAAAATTTAATTCATCTTCATCTCCATTTTATCTCAAAGAATCATCATTTATCCAAAATCTAATTCGTAACATTTGGTGTGTACCCAATTCAAAAACTTGTACCATTCTTGAATCAATTTCATCATTCATTTTTTTCATCAATTCCTTTCATTTTTCAAGTTTTCTCAATTCATATTCATGGAGGGGTTATTCCACAAATATAACACATTGGTTTTTCACCTATATGCAATGGAACAACAAGATCCACGTGATCCAATGATCCTACAAATCGAAAAAGAAGTTTCCAATGAGATGAAAATGATTCATAGTATTGATTTGGATATTTTTTATTTTGACCATCATGATCCTACATTGTTACAATAACAAGAAAAAATGATACGTCTTCTCTCACGCAATTCTAGCGTTGAAGAGAAGTAAGAATTTCTCTCTACTCTCTCTTTGTCATCTCAATAAATAAATAAAAAAAAAATTGTGTCTATATTACAGAGATGCAACTATACCCAAGAAATGATGCAAGTTCAAGGGGAAGACCAAGTGTCAAATATACAATGATGATGAGCAGTATTTGGAACCCAAAAAATTCGAAGAGACACGTAAGGAATCTTTGGTTGAGTTTGTAAATATTGAAAGAGGGACGAATGTGAAGATAGTTACAGTGCCAGACCAAGTGTCAAATATACAATGATGATGAGCAGTATTTGGAACCCAAAAAATACGAAGAGCCACGTAAGGAATCTTTGGTTGAGTTTGTAAATATTGAAGGAGGGACGAATGTGAAGATAGTTACAGTGCCATCTAATGTGATTGTGCCAAGTGGTGATAATTTTGATGAGGTCGTCATGGATGAAACTAAAGATGTGTTGGTTAAATTTTATACACCATGGTGTGGCCATTGCAAAAGCCTTGCTTCTACCTATGAAAAGGTATCCATGGCATTTAAGGCAGAGGAAGATGTAGTCATTGTTAATTTGGACGCTGATAAGTACAAAGATCTATTAGAAAAGTGTGGTGTTACTAGTCTTCCATATGCATATGAGATAAAGATAATTGCAGAATTCAGAGATTGTTTTCTTGTTTTTGAAATATAAGCTTCATTGATGAAATTGATTATTGAAATGAGGGCATTACTTGAACTTTTGAGGACAAGGCTTATTATTTTGATGGGTTAGGCAATGATATGGATAGAATTAGTAGTAAAGAGATCATGTCAATTGAATAAGAGATTAGTTAGTTGGTTAGTAGTTGATTAAGTAGTTAGTTAGTTAGTTAGGATTAGTAGCTGGTTAATTTTTATAATTATTTCATAGCCTATGGGATTGTACACTCATTTGTAGAATCAATAAAAAATAAAGAAACCTTTTACTTTTACAATACACCATCCTTTTCAATATATATATATATATATATATATATATATATCAGGATGACAGTTCTACTTGTTTAAGAAAAAAGAGAAAAAAAAAAGCTATAAAAAAAACCTGAAAAGAGAAACAGAATAAAAGATAAAGCAAAAAAAAAATTAAATCTTAAATTGCCAGCTAACCTAAAACTTTAGTCAGCTAGTCAATTGAGAAATTTTTACTTGCAGTCGGTACAAAATACTATTTTTACATTGGATAGAAACTTTATTAATAATTGTTAGGTAATTTCACTAGTAACATAAATAATGGTTGTACAAACGTTACCAAAGAAATTACTTAACAATTACAAGTGAAGTTTGTATCCGAAACAAAAAATGGTGTTTTGCACCGACATGTAAGAATTTCTTATGTTATGTGAATTAACCACCTCAACGTACCATCATTTTGAATCATTTTTCATATCCCACTAAAATACAAAGATTTATTAAAGAGAGAAAGATAGATGAGCTTTTATAAGAAAAGTAAAAGAGATGAAAAGGAAATGGAAGAAAAATCAGATTGATTATCTTTTTTATTGGTGGAGTTTAAAGTGGCTTGATAAAAGACAAGATAATTTGCCATAGTTATCTATCTTGTGGTAAAACACATTTTTTTTTGGTAAAAATAAAAACATTGATAGTAAAAACAAGAATTAATAATTTTACCATCAAAAGTATGTGTTTTACATCATAAATATGAATTTTACAATAAAAAATATGTCTTACCACAAAATATATTAATAAGGCAAATTATATTTTTTTTAACAAGACATAAACACAATCGCATTTTCTGTTGGGATGTTAAAAAAGCATACTCTAACAATATGGTTTGATGGAATAATTTGAGGGAATGACATAAAACATAAGGGAGAATACATTACCTCCTCCTATTTGGAAGCTTTTTTTTTAAGGAGGATAACGTAATTAGAGGTTATTTGAAAACCTAGTGTTACCTTCAAAACTTCACTTTTAGAGTTCCTTATTTTGGAGATTTTCAAAATTAATATAACATTCATTTATTAATTTTAATTTAAAATATCAAAACAACCCTCATTTAGTTTCATTATAATTAATAATTAAGAGTATTTATTTAACTTTTTATTAGAATTTAATCGTTCATTTCTTTTTCATCTTTCATTCAAACAAGGAAATATTACATTACTTTTTTTTTGTATTCATTCCTTTTAACTATAATATCTAAATAAGAGAAGGTTAACCTTTCATTTTACCATACTTTCAATTACTTTTCATTCCATTTTATTTTTTTATAACTCTCAAACACATTGTAAGTGAATAAAATTTATTTCCGTTTAAGAAATAAAAGAGAAGGAAAAGGTTAAATTATTATTTCAAAATTATAAGAGTACCTTTTATTATTACTCTAATTATAAAGATATAGGAGTATATTTTCTTATATAAATTATTATAAAGATATTTTAATTTGATATAAAAGGTAAAATTAGCCATCCCAAACTTTTTCCTTTTTAGGAAAAGAAAAGGCAGACTTAAACACTACCAAAGAAAGAAACCTAAAATTAGATTAACAATGTTATGAAACATCTAAAGGGGACAGGATGGGGATTAAAATCCCTTCCAATACGCCTCCCCTCCCTCCCAAAGAAACTCATGATATCATCTCCTTTCCCCTCCCTTACCCGCCTCCCTTCTGTCTCAAACACACTGTAACAATAACAGAGAGAGATAATGAACCATAGCCAGCAATTGGACGATGGAAAGCACGATGATGACTCTCCTCTCTCGGATTTCCTCGCGTCCTTATTGAAAGCACCAATCTCTGCGTTTTATAGATACCCGACGAATTGGTAGAACATTACTTGGCCAAAAGTTGCTTTCAATGTCCCGATGTTCGATTGTAGGTATTTCCTTCTTATTCTGCCATTATCTTTCTTGCCTCAGTTTGGTTGCCGAGAAAGTTGAAAGAAAGCTAAATTCAGCTTACTATTAGAAATTTATTGCATTTCATGATTGGTTTGTTTAAAGTGAGTAACTTTTAACTAATTCACTTGTTGTTAGTCGAATGATTGTATCTCTTTGTTGTCTTTTCTCTGACTTTTTCAGCAACCAAACAGGTGCGGGATTCTTTATCTTCTTCTTTAGTTGGTTTGCTGTATGAGTTGTTGAAGTGCTTATGAAGAGCCAACATCCGCATTCCTATTGCTTATTTGCTAATTTAGAGCTTAATCAGGGAGATTGTTGAAAATTAACGTTAGAATACTTTCTTTGGGATTTTTTTAGAGTGCAGAGTAGATTTGGTGTCTTGTTCTTCTTACTGTTCAGCCAAGCACACGCAGGGAAAGGAACAGATATCATAATTCCATTTATGGAAAATGAATAGAAGGTTCATATGTTAAATGCTTTATGAAGTGGTGCTATTTTTGAGCTTTGAATCCAAATCCTTTTAATTAGGGATTGTTTTATAATTGCATTTTTTCTTTTAGGAGAGGGCTAGAGGGGGATTGGAGATAATGCAAATGCAAGAGATTCGATTTATCCAAATTTATTACTAAGATGGAAAATAAAATGTTTGCACTGATTAAGGAGTATAACTCAATCCAAGAGATTTGCCACTATTTACAAAAGAGCATTTAGATAGTTATTGTAATCTGTGCAATGATATTTTTTTATCAATAAAAAGAAAAATCAATAAAGAGCACCAAGGAGGTGCCAACTCCTGTACAAAAGTCATCTTGAGGACAAAATATTTATAAACTCAAGAATCTCATATTCATTTAAAAAAAAAAAAATTGATTGTGGAATGATTTTTTTTTTTTTTTTCTGTTTTAGTTTGTAATTATGATACTCATCTAGTTTGAGTATACTATATACGAGAGTGCTGAAATTCTCTAGAATAGTGAAACCTGACCGAAAAAAATAATTAACCAATTTTTTGGTTCGGTTTTCAGTTTTCAGTTTTTTTAACGTCTCTACTTCTGGGTTGCTGCTGATCTTACAGAGGTCATTTGGCATTATGGAGGCCATTAAGGAAAAGTAGTTAATGAGATTCCTGTTTCTTTAAAAGTGCTGATAGCTTTCTGAATGGCCATTTTATTTATTCTTCTGGATCTTTAATTGCTTGCTGATAAAAAAATTTGTCTGTGGATGTGATGTGGTTGGCTACTCTCATTGTCTCTGAAATTTCCATTTGTCGTTTGAAATAACTTGCTTTCGAGCTAGCAAATTTTAGAGTTTAGATGCTTTGATATTGATTTGACAAACAGTTTAAGTCTTTGACATTTGTGTCTTTCATTTTTTTTCAAATCATATTGACTTCCTAGTTCATTGTTGCAGATTTCGGCTAGTAGCTGTCACTGCACAGAAGTTTGTTGCAGAGTTTGCCAATGATGCCCTTCAGTATGCTACCATAACTTTCTTGTTATGTTTGTTGTTTTTCTTTTTTCTTTTTCTTTTTTTTTGATTTTGTACTCTTTTTTCTGCAACAAATTCCAGCACTTACATGAGTTGGAAATATAAATGAAGAGAAGTGTCTAAGGTTTTAAACAGGAGGATTGGATGTATATGCTAACTTATATTCTTTAACCAGTGGTTTCTCTTTGTCCAACGACTATCTTTAAAAGTTATTTTTTTGGAATTGAGCATATCATTTGAGGCTGTTGTCTATTTATATTATGCTATACACAAAGCTTGGGTGGAATGGGTTTGTATTTGTGCTGTTTCAGGTCATCTATCCTTATTGTTGATCAGATCACAATGTTTGTCTAGTTGACCCGGGGAGTCCTAGTGTAGAGTATTGTTTCATGAAACACTTTTTTGAGTTCCACATCCAGTGTTTCCCTGTTAAGTTGGTAATAGAATTGATGTATGTTTTACCAACTTCTTATAAGAAAATGTAAGTTTTACAAACTTATGCATTCTAATGCAGGCCAGGCAAGGCAAGGCAGGCAGCAGTTATTATAGATAAAAGAGAAAATAAGCAAAAGGTGCTCCTCTTGTGCTCTTTGAGTTCACTCTTTCCGGATTGTTTTTGACTTCTCTGAACATTTTCTGCAAACAGGATAAACGCCTAATCTTGACTATTCTTTTTACAAGGTTTTGACTACCCATTGTCAGGCAATCAAATTCGGAATTTTTGCTGACGTTTACGCTGCAAACAATATCTTGAATTCATACACAAATTGCGGAGAGTTGAGTCTTGCTTACAAGATGTTCGAAGAAATGCCCCACAGGGACACTATTTCATGGAATACGATGATCGCTGGGTGTGTGAATTGTGGTAGCTTAGTGACTGCATGGGAATTTCTAAAATCTATGAAAAGGTATGGGTTTGATGTTGATGGGTATACCTTTGGGAGTATACTCAAGGGGGTTGCTTATGCTTCTCGAATTGATCTTGGGCAACATGTGCATTCAATGGTTATTAAGATGGGTTACGAGGGCAATGTGTATGCAGGGAGTGCCCTTTTGGATATGTATGCAAAATGCGAGAGAGTTGAGGATGCATATGTGGTTTTTCAAGGGATATCGGAACCTAATTCTGTCTCATGGAATGCGCTGATAGCTGGGTTTGCTCAAGTGGGTGATCGAGAGACTGCATTTTGGTTGTTAGATTGTATGGAGTGGGAAAGTGTGAAGCTTGATGATGGCACGTTTGCCCCGCTTCTTACATTGCTTGATGATCCTGAGTTTCACAAATTAACAATGCAAATACATGGTAAGGTTATAAAACGAGGCCTGGAATTTGATACTACTGTGTGCAATGCAAAAATAACCTCATATGCAGAATGTGGTTCCATAAAAGATGCAAAAAGAATTTTTGATGGTGCTGTTGACACCAGAGATTTGGTTACTTGGAATTCCATGCTAGCTGCGTACCTGGTTCATGAGCAAGAGCAACATGCATCTGAGCTTTTCCTTGATATGCAAGCACTTGGGATTGAACCAGACATCTACACATACACTAGTATCATAAGTGCTTGTTCTGAGAAAGCACATAAAAACCATGGAAAATCCTTGCATGGTTTGGTAATAAAAAGGGGGCTAGAACAATTGGCACCGGTCTCTAATGCATTAATAGCAATGTATCTCAAGTCAAATAATAAATCCATGGAAGATGCGTTCAATATATTTAAATTCTTGGAGTCCAAGGACCGTGTTTCTTGGAATTCGATCTTAAGTGGTTTCTCCCAGAATGGGTATAGTGAAGATGGGATAAAATGCTTTGTGCATATGAGATCCTCTTTAGTAGAAATTGATCATTATTCCTTTTCAGCTGTCCTCAAATCATGCTCTGATTTAGCTACCCTCCAATTGGGTCAACAGGTTCATGTGCAGGCAATTAAATCAGGCTTCGAGTCGAATGAATTTGTAGCCAGTTCACTGATTTTCATGTACTCTAAGTGTGGTATAATTGAAGATGCTCGAAAGTCTTTTGAAGAGACCTCTAAAGCTAGCTCAATTAGTTGGAACTCAATCATTTTTGGGTATGCACAACACGGTCTGGGTGATGTCGCACTGGACCTATTTTTACTAATGAGAGAAAGAAAGGTGAAATTGGATCATATAACCTTTGTTGCAGTTCTAACAGCGTGCAGCCACATTGGTTTGGTAGAAGAGGGCTGCAACTTACTGCATTCCATGGAATCTGATTATGGAATTCCACCACGTCTGGAGCATTATGCTTGTGCAGTTGATCTCTTAGGGCGGGCTGGGCGCCTGCACCAGGCAAAAGCTTTGATCGAATCAATGCCATTTGAACCTGATGCAATGGTATGGAAAACTTTTTTGGGTGCCTGTAGGGTTTGTGGCAACATTGAATTGGCTACTCAAGTCGCGAGCCATCTACTAGAGTTAGAGCCTGAAGAGCATTGCACATATATTTTGCTCTCTAACATGTATAGCCATCTCAAGAGATGGGATGACAAAGCTAGTGTGACAAGGCTAATGAGGGAGAGGGGGGTCAAGAAGGTCCCTGGATGGAGTTGGGTAGAGGTTAAGAATGAGGTGCATGCCTTCAATGCTGAAGATCGATCCCATCCTTATTGTGAACAGATATATACAAGGCTTGGAGAACTGATAGATGAAATCAAGTGGTTAGATTCTGCAGCTAGTTTGGATGCTTTGATTTGTGATTCTGATTGCATGAATTAATTCGCGATTTAAGCTATTGAGTAGTGTGAATCTTTAATGAATTCTCAAATAATGTTCGATGTAAACGTGCTTGATCAGTTGATGCAAATCTCTCATCCAAACACACCCTTAAGCTCAAGACCGGGTCCCAAATAAATTCTCCCACAGAAAGAGCACAAAATGAAATCCTCTCTACAAATTCCTTATCCAAATGCACCCTTAAGTTATTTGCATCATTTGCTGAGTTCGAGAACCTAATGTAAGCTTCTACTCAATGGGGAGCAGTCATAATACAGGCCGGATTTCAAAGCTCACGACTCTCTAAGGCGGCAAGCAGGCAAATGTTCTTTACTGGTCACCTGCTGGCCGTTATCTAATATTTGCAGGAATGAATTGTCAGCTGGGATTTTGAAGTGTTGATGAGCTTGAGACAATGATGTTGAATGGATCCTACAGGAAAGTAATTATGAGAAAGATTTGTTGTAGTATTTGGTTGATTTTGCTTTGAACTTGATGGAAGTGCAACTTTTGTACTTTTTGTTAGAGAAAAAGTAGTCTGTAAAGAGGGATTTTTTTAAATAGAAAAAGAAAAAAGAGTGTCTTTTGTTTGCTTTGTTTTATGTTTTTGGTTCTACTAATAAATATCCTATTTACTTCTTTAGGTATGTTGCAACTTCAGTGACATCAGTTCATGAGATGGAAATTGGTTTCAACGTTGGTCCTTCAATGGCAAGCTACTGTATCGGACACTGAACGATCATTTCTTCCAGGTAAATTGAATAATTATGCTTTGATTTAAGCTGATCTGTGATAATTCTGCAATTTTGTCAACAATAATATAATGTTGCAAGCTTCCCAAGTAATTATATTTATCATTTCAATTGCAAATAATACTTGCAATGTTTCTTCTTTCTTTTTATCTATTTTAATTGTTTTATTTTCTATCTTGAATTTGTAGGTCACTTTGTTTTTTTTTTATCATTTTCTATAAAAAAAAATATTTATATAAGTCATCATGTGTGGCTTTTGCCTATTAGACTAACTTTGTTTATATGTTAAATTGGCATAAGCTGTACTTTTGTGGTATGTAGCATCATGATTCATGAATTCCCTTGCCCTACTTATAAAAAAAATATGAATTTCCTTGCCCTGGCTACTTCATTATCTAATCATTTGCTGGACTCCTGTTTTTCCTATCTTTTGTTAGAGTATTTGTGGTGCCCAAGGCCACCATCTTTCCTGAGTCCTGAGAAGGAAGAAGAGATTGCAAAGAACTTGAAGAAGTATGAGGCAGAGGACCACGATGTGTCAATGTTATCGAGTTAACTGAATCATTAGAAGTGGTGGATGTTGAAGGAGTGGGACAAGTGGGTGAGTTCGTGAAAGCGCATTAAGAAGAAAAACTAGGGACAGACGTGAGGGATGGAGAGGCCAGTGATGAAGAAGAGGAGTATGAGACTGAAGAAGTTGAAGAGTTGTTCAATGTCGCAGAAGACGTTCTTTCTTTCGATTACGGATAGGAATGAGAATGTAATGGTGATATATTAGGAACTTTGGGGGTCAGATCCCACTGTTCAGATTACAGATTAAGTTGCTGCACAACATTCTTTCAAATACCCAAGGTCCAAGGAGTTTTCTGGCCAGACTTCAATGTTCATTTGAGCTACAATTGTGGGGAGTTAATGCTTGATATTTCATGATTTCATCATCGTCATTTAATTTCGTTGAGAATTTTGGTTGTCTTGAAAAGCCAAATCAGTTGTTCAATATATACAATGCTTTTGGTGTATTGTTTCAGTTTTCGTTACATGGTGTTTTAAGGTTTTTGTTTCACATACGAAGTTCCTTTCTACAGCAGCCCTTGAAGAGGCAAAACTTTGTTTTCGGTAATAGTTTTGATCGTAGTTCATCCAAAATCTAAAGCTTGCATTAAAAGGTTATTTCGATGTTATGGTAGATACTGAAACAGTTAATAGATCATGTGTTATTATGCTAAGAATAGAGTAATAATATTTATATTTCTTTTATCATTTTAAAATATCAAATTTCTCACCATTTAATTTTTTTCGATTCATCATTTTAACGATATTAAATTATATATACTTTTGAATTTCATTAAATGATATGTATCATGTCTTATGTTGTGTTAAATCTTGTGTTATATTTTTTTTTCGTGTTGTGTTGTGTTGTGCGGTGGATTTCAAAAGCTAATCACATCACGACCTATCTACTTAAACCATCCTAAACATAATACTGTACATGACAGTGTAAGTCCTGTCGTATCATACTTTGCCTTGTTTCGAGATGGCAAGACCAATTGTCACCCTAGTTGAGCTAGAGCTTGGTACATTATTTGTTAGTGGAGTTTTCGAGAGAGAGAGTGCATGTACCGCCGGTCCACCTGGCACCGAGGCTTGGGTCTATTTTCCACAGGGTTTGGATTACAAAAGTTGAGGAAGTACAAAAGTTGAGGAGGAAGAAGACTTACTGCTCACTTAAAAGACCACAAAACCACAAGAAAGATATTAATTAAATAAAATAAGCAGAGACAACGAAAAAATGTCATCTCTCTCCAACAAGAGGTGCGTGTCTGCCGCTACGGCACTATACTTACTAACTTAGTAAATAATTCACTTTTTAATAATTTGATAATATGTAGATAAGTCTTATCAGATAATATGTGATTGGGTTAATGATAAGCATGTAGCAGAATAAAAGATTAAATTATAATCACTCACAAATTTTTTACACGTAAAAATAAAAGAGAAATTTCAAGGACTCTGTCGTTTCTGAAAACGTAATAGGACTCCTCGAAAGAAAAATGAGATTTCAAAAATCGCATCATTCTAAGCACTTGACGAACTTACCTCTTAAATCACTATAAAAGATCCAAGATACGCAGATCTTAATATATATAATTCATTCATTCACGATAAAACACTATTATCACTATCATCACCTTTATTTTTTTCCTCTCAAAATCTTATCACTAATAAAGGCATCGAATAGTCCTCAGAAATGTCGCTTTTTTTTTTTCGGAAACTCTTTAATTCATTACTATTTTTCTGTGCAGCCTTTAAGATTTCAGACTTCCAGCACAACGATAGCTTTGGGGTTAAAGGGAAAATAAAGTTGTGAAATGAAAAAAGATTTGAAGGTGTGAACATAACGAAATATACCAAAAGTTGGTGGGGTTTGGAAGATTCCATTGCGGGGTGGAGGGAAATTAAAGTTGTGAAATGAAAAATATTTGAAGGTGTGAACATAACGAAATATACCAAAAGTTGGTGGGGTTTGGAGGATTCCATCATTGATTTCAGGCAAGCTCAAAAGAAATATATTAGATTGCAAGCTGCCAGAATACTCAAGTATGTCTTTATCCACAAGAAGATTGGTCACTTTATCACACTAGAAATGTAAGTGAAAGATTAAGATAAGTTATCAGTTTTGTCATTGCAATCTCAGTAACCAATCATTCACTTTAGTTACTCAATATGCAATTAAAGTACCCATTGGTTTTGTTGGCAAATAACGAATTAGATTATGATAAATTGAATAAAAATGAAAATGATTAATACTTTTTTGATGAATAAAATGAAAAAGAAAATAATCGATACCCTTGAAAAGAAAACAAAATTGAGAGAAATTGAGAGAATGATGTGGTGATATTTTTGTTAACAAAATATGTTATTTTATATTTAAAAAAGAGATAATAAGAATATTGTCTTAAATTTAACAATTTTATTCTTTTTCACCGGAGACGAAGACACATTTTACCAACAAAAATATCATCAATACATCATCCCTCAATTTCCCTCAAGTTTCACTTTCAAAGTATTATTTTATTCCCTTCTCATTTCATTCTTTGTGTAAACTAAAGGAGCTCTTAAGGTTATGTTTGATTTATGGAAAATTGGATAATTTCCATAAACATAAAATTTTAGGACTTGTTTAGTTGTAAAAAATATTTTTTTTTATTTTTTATCTTTATTTTCCTTGTTATTTTTTCAACACTTTACGGATTCTTAACATAATTTTGAAAATAATATTTATATGTTTTTTCACATTTTCAACATAATTTAAAAAATAATATTTTTTTCTCATCTATTCTGATATTAATATTATATTAAAAAAATAAAAAATAAAAAACAAAATAGTCTTATTGTTGTAAAAATTGCATCTCTTTTTTTATTTATTATTGGCTATCTATTGAACCTATGAGTTATACAAAAGAAATGACATTTTTTTTTATTTCTCTTTTATCGTGAATAATATTTTATTTCAAATTCTATACAAAACGATAAATGATTTTACTTAATTAAATTAATCGGATCCAAAACTACATATAACTTTTTTTTCTTCAAATAAAGTACTCAACATGATTTGAACTAACACCAAACCTTTTTTTCTAGGAAATAATAATTTTTTAAGAGAGCCGAAGCAAGGTTTACATCAGCCACAACCACTGCTCTCTTTGTTTCCTTCTTTAATGTCAGACTCCACCCAGTGTGACATTAAGGAAAGAAAATGGGCCACAGACAAAAACTAAGTAGACTTAAAATGTTGAAACTCTCATGAATGAGATGAAAGACCGTTAGCCCATCAGTCTCTTTCTGTGGGGACAGATTCCAGCTTTCTTCCACCACCAGTCGGAAGTTTTGGCTGGCCAGCACCCAAAAATGATTCTAAGCTCCCTCTCTCTGAATGAGATTCCAATTATCTTAATTAATCATCCCTACAACACCAATTTATATTTTATTGCTTTTTTATTTTTTTTTAAATTACAGTTAAAGCTTAAAATTAATGTGAGATAGATTACAGAAGGTTAATTATAGATATATAATTTATATTTGAGATAAATATTTTTAATATATTGAAATCTTTCTTAATTTTCTTTTCATTGACAATGCAGTTATTAGTTTGGTTATACACTATTATTAATTCATAAGTCACAAATTAAAAAAAAAGACTCAATTATCAAAATTGAGTTAAAAATAATTTTTTTATTGGCTTTTAAAAAAAGAAATTAAAAACAAAGAGACACATGTCAACACCTAAACCCAAGGCATTCAATTATAAGATTAAAATTTTTTGGGTTAATTAATTTTGGTATCTAAACTTAAGGGTGAATAACAATTTGGTCTCCAATATACAAATTCTTACAATTAAACTCTCAACGTTATCATGACACAACAATCAAATCTTTATTTACAACTCTATTAAAGTAAATTAACAGAAATATGTCACATAATGAACACGCGACCTACAACTGGCAAATGGGCACATACGAGCATATGTGTAAACTATCCCCTCTTTTTTAATTGGATTTTGGATTCACAAAAATTTTATCTAAATTTTTCCCTAACTCTTGCCCTAATCTCTAGATAACAGAGATTTAAGAGATTCCTTTACTAAAGCCAATGACATAAGAATTCAATATGCGGCTTCTTCATCATGTGACCTACTTTCATTAATTTCTTTTAACAGAATTGTAAGTAATACCCAATTGTTATGTTAAATGAAAATGTTTAGGGTTTAATTATAACAATTGGTACACTGTGAACCAAATTGTTATTCACCCTTAAATTTAAAAATCAAAATTTTTAAATACCAACTTATGATTGATTTAATTTATTAAGTAGAGTTTATCTAAAAATTACCCTAATTATAGATACCAACTAAAATATTGTAAGGCCCACGATTAAGCAAGATTCGAATCATAACGAGAACTATATGAATCAAATTATTTAGTAGTTAGCGAGCTTGTTGGTGCTGGCCTGCCTTCCATTTTTTAGTAGGCATTGACAATGATTTGCATATTTGAATTTCCAAGTAATCAAATTATTCTTGGTCTTTTCTTTTATTATCTTTGGTTGGTTTGGCTAAGTAGCACATTACGACGTCTTACGTGGACTCCTCAATTACTTGTTTGGTGCGACCATTTTAGTGATTAATTGGCCACATGAGTAGTGCAAGGAATTTTTTTCCTCGAGGCTGGCGGCTGGTGGCCACTGCGCCTCAACCTTCCTTGAAATTGAGAGGCTAATTAAGACTCGTAAAAAAATATTTTTTACAACGTTGGGTAAGTGCGCACATCGGGCGAGTATGCCAATGGAAACCCGCCGGCGTGAAATGGTTACTTTCTTCAATTTTTTTATATTATCAATGAAGTTTTTTAATGTTATTTATAAAAATAAAAACGATTACTAATGAATTTTTTTAAACTGAAAAATATCAAAACTTGTCACCGCAACTTGTTTTTGTATCAACGTTCGTCAGATCAACATATTTCACTTAGTAGTATGACAATTATGAGTTTGTACTCATGTGAGTATGAGTTCACTGAATCAGATGTTTAATATTCTTTTTTTTTTCCAAAATACATCACAAAAACTATTTCTAACTTCTAACTATTTTACGAGAAATACTACATAGTTATAATAAACTAAATTTTTATTTGACCATGACCTCTTACGAAAATTATTTTGAGCATTCTGGAAACATGAGAAATTCGGTTAAACACGTGTAATTCTGTCACTAAACTTTGATTTTATATTTAATTTGATCGCTAAATTTTTATTTATTATATTTAAGTCACTATACTTTGATGAGTGTATGTTTCAATTCAGTCATACCCCTAACTGTCATTAGGATTTTTTAACGATATTTGCTTACATGATATCTATTCAGCTTGACTTATCACTTGTCATGTAAGAGTCATTTAATGCATTTACGTGACGGTTCTGTTCAATTCCATCTAACGGTAATAAGTATAATGACTAAAATGACATATTAATTAAATTTCAGTAACCCTATTATAACAAATAAAAATTTAATGACCAAATTGAATAACACTGGTACATGCTTATATATAATACATTAATTCTTCGTATGCTTAGAACACCTAACAATTTTTCTTGAAGGATAGAATGATTAGAGGTGGTAAACGGGTCAAGTCAGGTCAATCGAGTTAGGTTTGGGTTATTTTAATTTCGAGTTGTATCAGGTTTATGGTCATGTCGAGTCGGGTTCGAGTCATTTTGAGCTCAGATAATATTAGATCTCGGGTTATGTTGGATCGGGTTGGATCAACAAAATAAATATTTATACATAATTAAAAAATTATATATTTTTTGCATATAATATGACTAAATGAGTCACATTATCAAATACATGAAAATTAATTAATAATAAATTAATATTTATTTTTTAAAATAATATATTTAGTTTTTTAATACAATTTGCAATGTTATGATTCTTAGTCCCAAAATTCAATTTTAAATGATCTCTTAGTCTACAAAATTATTCTCACTAGTAACGTCTTATACCAAATTTTAGAGATTAAATTTCATATAATCACTTCATTCTATTATATTTTTTCAAGACAAATAAAAACAAAATTTTATTGTGACTTGAAAAATAATGCAAAATTTATTATTCTTCTTGATTTTTTATTTGAAATTAATGAGATTACTCATATAAATAAAATGTTGAACCATGTTTATCAACACATATAAATTAATAATTAATTAATTATTAAATAATTTATTTTATTTGATAACTAGTAAATTAACTATTATCTCAATTTTAGAAAGTAAATTATTTTTTATAAAAAATATACATTTTTTCAAATCATTTTGAATCAAATTATTTTAAATTTTTGAATCATTTTGAATTTTAAGTAGTTCGAATTTGGATATTTTGAACCTAAATTATTTCATATTTCAGATCACTATAGTTTAAATCAGATCATGTTCAATTTATATTATTTTAATTAAATCTTTAAATCAAATCAAATCAGATTTTACCACTTTTAAAAGTGATCATGTACCATTCTTTGATTTTCTCCGGGGACAGTAGATAACCCCACGTGCCTAACGCGTCCAAAAACAATAAAGCAACCTAAAATTTGACTTAGAAACTAGAAAGATTTGAAAGATTAAGTAATGGGGCTATATGGAGAAATAACAGGTATGGTGCAAGTTGTAACAACAACCTTCAATAACATATACGTTCCAGTGATAGTAGCTGGAATTGCATTGCAGTGAGCTGCTTTTGCGTACAAAGGTAGAAATGTTGGAATCATTTATCCCCATTGCAATGGGACCAAGGAGCCAGTCCTTAGTCTTGTAAAATTCTGGTCTCAATCCCATATTATATTAGATTTTATTTTTATATAAACATATTAAATAACTTTAATAATCATTTAATTATCTCTTAATTATATAAATAACCATTTAAAGTAAAAATAAAGTTTTATTGCTCAGTTACGATCGCATCACTCTTTTGTTTATACTTATAAGTATCAAATGGTAGAATAAGTTTTTTTTCTTTATCAATTTGGGTTTTCAAAACAGAACGGGAACGAAAATGAAAATTAAGATTTTCGAAAATCTTCGACAGAGATATAAAAAAAATACAAAATAAAATCTTTAACGAAAATAAAAATACAGACGAAAAGTATTTTTGTAAACAATAATGAAAACCAAAGTAAATTATTCGTTTCAAACTCGTCCCATTCCCACCTCTATTATTCCCTTGTTAACATTTGGGTATAGTCTGCAACACAACAAGGATGCTTCCTTCCAATTTCCATTGTCCATTCACTTGGAAGTATCTTCAAATCTTTTTTTTTTTTATAAATTATTTCTTTTTTTTTCAAAACAATTGCTTTTAATTTTAATTTGGTGGACTCAAATCCTACTTTAATCACGCAACTAAATGTAAATTTGGGGACTCATTGTACATTACAGCATCGACAGCTTTCCTCTATGGATTTTGACGTGTGCATATGGCTTCTGTGGCGATGGAGAAGTTCCTATCTTCCAAAAACACTAAAACAAAGTTTTTTTAAAAAAAAAAATTCATCTTTATTTATTTTTCTTAATTTAGAGCTGTAAAATAAAGCAACTTGATCGAGAATACCAACAGTATTTTTCTTCTTGGTTACAACTTATTAACTTAAGGAAGGATGGGCCACCACCATTACCCTAAAATATTACTATTATAGTTAAGTAACTGTTTACCACAAACCAAACAGTCAATCATTTGGGACAAATGGATGGCAAAAATTTCTTCATGACCAACCTTAATTAGTGGAGGAGACAAGACTTTTGTGTAGTGAGGGAGATTGAATGACAAGGTAGCCCTTCACTTGGTTACATGTCAGTTCCTGCTATTAGTTAGGGATGAGTTCAATCATAGACTAACAGAGCTAAGTGAAGCGAGAGAGAGTTTTAGGAATTTCGAACCCATGAAGAATTTATATAGTAGGAGCATTTTCATTCACTGATAAAAAGAAAAGGAAATAATATTTTTTTCTTTATCTTAATAATAATTAAAAATATTTATAACCATCGTGATTAGAGTAAAATGACTGAGATTTTGTGAAATAATCATAAAGTTAGACCACAAATTTTTTTTTTTTGCGAATTTTTTAAATTGGGCATAAATGGTTGACCTGCATAAAAAACTTGATATGATAATACAAGTAGGTCCGTAAAGATGAGAAATGGTCGGGGCGGGGTTGGGTGGGCCAGTTCAGGTTTTACGAGTAAGAGTTAAAAATATTCGTTTCCTAACAGGTTTTATTTTTCATATCGACACCCGTGTTTTAACGGACGAGTAACAGGTAATGACAAAAATTCTCTTATTTATAAGAAAAAATGGTGATTAAGACTGTGTACTAGTCAAGTCTTATAGACAGTAAATCAATGGGTACGGACTAAAAATATATTTTTTCTGATAAATCTTATTTTTTATATCCATATCCGTATTTTAGAATAGTAAATAACGGATACAAATTAAAAGCCTCATATCTATTGACTAGTGATACGATTTTATTGTTATAAAAAAAAATTTATGAGTTATGACATAAATTTCTCCTATGCTTAAAGTACCCAATAATTCCCCGGGAAAATATTGTTGCTTTATATAGATTGTTATAGGTGGCGTGCAAGGATTGGTAAACAATTTGATCTCCAGTAGCTTATAAAGCTTGCCAAGGCCAATGTGTAGTAGAATATGCTTTTAAATAACTTGTGAGAAGAAGAGAATTGACACTTTGAGAGAAGGGAAATAGCTGTTCCATGGCTGCTAACATCATCTTCTTTGTTTCTCTTCTTTCGCTATGCGTCCTTCTCTGCTCCTTGACAAAAGGCTATGCCTTTGAAGAAAAAGAAAGAGAAACTACTGCAAAGAACAAATATCTTGAGCATAGCCATATCATTCAAGTCAGCTCTCTGCTACCATCATCTGTTTGCAGCCCTTCAACTAAAGGTCAATATCATCACTTCAATTACTTAAATTCTCTCTCCTTCTGTTTCTTTCTCTCATCAGTTGGCTAAAATGGTTGTTGATTTCGACTTGAACTTAATCTATTCTTCTTTTTTTTTCCAATTTTAGAAATATAGTCGATATTTAAAAATGTTTTATAGCAGGTTAATTCTTTAAGCATACTCTGGTGGATAACACCCACATATTTTTAATTGCTCACAGATTTCACTTACAACATTCAATTGATATTTTTAAATAGTTAATTTTATATAGTGATAACTATTTATGATTTGATAACATTTTTATATCAATATTGATCTTAAAAAAATTGATAATATTACATTTTGAACTGATAACTCGGATTGAAATTAAACATTAGATTGATAATTTTGAGTTAAGCTCACGCTCACAAATGTATTAATATTATGAACACATATTTATGGATTGAATTTTGATTTCACGGAATCGGTTTCGTGAGAGTTACTACTGATCCAAAAAAGTTCATTAATAATCACAAAAAATGTAATAGTAATTGAATATCTTTTTTAATTGATTTTATTCAGTTACCATTGTATTTTTTCGTGATTGCTAACGAACTTTTCCGATTTTATAGTAACTCTCACGAAAATAGTTCCATAATAACAATACTCTTATAAAATAGATAACTTATAATAAAATTAATGGATGCGCACGATATTTGAGTTGTTGTCTACCAACAACTATTCCATGACACTAAACTATAAATAGTTGTTGTTAGTGTAAGCTATTTTAGTTGGTATGTCATTTATCATTATACAAAATGTTAGAGTTCAAACCTTATTCACACTAAATATGTGAAGAAAAAAAAAAGATGAGATAGTTACTTCTTTACCGTGTAGCCCGTAATAAATCTAATGGATTTCTTTTTTTTTTTTATAAAAAAACTACTAATAGTTATTGACACAAATAAAAAAAATTAATAGTTGAATGAATTATATATCGGTTATTGACATTCTTTGTTTTAAAAGTGGTGTAGAGCAAAAATAAAAATTAAATTGTTAAATTAAAAATAAAAAATTATAAGATAAAAAATAAATTACATAATAAAAATAATTATTTTTAAACGTAAATAATTTTATCAATTAAATTAATTGATTCATAGTATAATAAGATTTTATAAAATCTACCAATCATTATGTATTATTTTTATTTTATTTTATATATTTGACAACGTGGCAGGTTATGATTGGTAAGATAAGAATTTCTCTAGGATTCTCCATGTTCATATTTTTTATTATCCTAACAACTTATTGTTGGGAAAGGTGAAAGTATTTGATTAATCATGGTATCGGGTTGAGGGGGCCCCTCCACTTCAGGAAAAAAGAGGCAAAGAGCACATTAGACCACTCACCCATAACCACGAGTGAGTCTTCCTAGCTCGCGTGCCCTAAGGCCCATCTGGCCAGGAAAGCAGATTACATGAGACATCTCAGCCATATAACATTAGCTTCTTTACCTTTTTCCTGTTTTTTCTTTCTTTCTATTGTATGGAGTAACAACAAATAGTATTAAAAAGTAATGGAGTTATTAGTTATCCAAAAACTCACGTTGTTAACATGCATTCTCAGGTGTAAATTGATCCAAAAAACTATCATTTAAAGCTTTGATAATATATTAAAAAATATTTGAGTTATTAATTATCTTGAAATCTCATATTTATAATAAAAAATAATTTATTTATTTTTTATACTCTATTAAATAGTCTCATTATATTAAATTATAATAAACTTAAATTTTAATTTCTTTGCTCAACAATGGTTTTGGACAATTTAATGGTGGTCTTTTAAGATCTGATTGATAGATAAGAAAAATGAGAAAAATGAAAAATAAAAAAAATAAAAAAAATTGATATTTTTCGTCATGTGTTTGGTAAAATTGAAGGTCGAGCGAGAGAAAAAAAATGATTAAAAAAATTAACTTATTTTGACATCCCCAATCATTTCAATTATAGGATTATGATTTGTTTTGCTAAAAAAAACCCAATCATATCACTCTCGTTTCTTCTCTACCAAACAATAAAAAATAAAATAAAAGATACTCTCATCTCCTTCATCCTTCCTCTTATTTTTCCTCTCTCTATGTAGCCTTAGTCTTAAAATTTTAAATGATTTTTTTATTTAATTTATTTTAATTGTTTCGATCGAATTAACTTAAGTTTTTTGATATTAATCGATCGAATTGATTTCAGTCAGTTAATCGGTTAACCGACTTTATTTATACAAGTTTTTTTTATAATTTATTATATATTATATATTTAATTTATACTTAAATATTTTTTAATTTATTTTATATATTTATATTTATATTTAATAAATTAATAATAATAATTAATTAATTTTGTAATCAATTAAATGATCTAAACAGTAAAAAAAATTAAAACCGTAAATCAAACAATTAACCAATATACGTTACTAGATTAACCAATTTAATACTGTAGTCTTAGATGCTATAACCACATTGAGTAGAATAGGAATAGACCGCGTACCCCTTACCTAGCATATGTTTGGCACCAAAATTTAGATCGCATATGGTAGTTTACCCAATCCTACCTTACAAGGATTGTCAAACATAGCCAGAGTTATGGTCGTTAGCGGTGAAGTAAAATTTTTTGGTTGGATCGGATCTAAATTCAATAGTTTAGATCAATTTATAATTTTATTGATAATTTTAATTTTTTTTTATTGATAATATTAATATAAATATAAAATTTAAAAATTAATATTATAAATAAAAATTTTAAAATTATCGATAAAATTTTTAACTGACTTAAACAATTAAATTTAAACCCAACCAACTAAAAAAATCTTAGTATTCAAAGAGATTAGTAGTGGATTTGCTCTCTCCCCCTCTAGACTTTTATTTTATATATTTTGGTCTTTAATAGGATTATTAGTATATTACTATATATTATCTTTTTCTCATAAGCAACTTGCAAGCAAATTCCAAAAAGCAGAAAAAAAAGTCTCTTCTGATGGCTACTCACAATTATTTAAATGGCAGGTGCATGCATACATAAAATTTTCAAACCCAAATGATTCGAACACTTACTACTGGGTGAAAATGTATAATTGATAGGTAGAATATAATTTAAATTATTTAAATCATATAGCAATATAAACGTTACGTTTTGATTGTGACTTGATTTTTACCTATATCTCTATCACAGAATAATTGCTGTCAACATCTGATCCACCTGATCTAACATTATAAGACTCCGAAAATTATTATATCGCTTTTCAAATATTTAACATTAATATTATTTCTCTTTTTTATTTATTTATTTATTTGCAAAGAAGAGTGTGTTTTAATTCTAAAATCATGACTATTTATATTTTTTTTTCAGCTCTAGACAGGAAGTCCTCTCTCAAAGTAGTGCACAGGCATGGGCCTTGCTCTAAACTCATGAAAAATAATGCTCCCACTCACACCGAGATCCTCCTACAAGACCAATCCAGAGTGGACTCAATTCACTCCAGGCTCTCAAAGAAGTCAGGCCGAGGCGCAGATGTGAAGGAGACCGATGCGGCTAACCTCCCGGCTAAGGATGGTAGCATATTAGGGTCAGGGAATTATATAGTGACAGTGGGACTTGGCAGTCCAAAGAAAGATTTATCGCTCATATTTGATACAGGGAGTGATATCACTTGGACACAGTGTCAGCCTTGTGTAAAATCTTGCTATAAACAACAAGAACCAATATTTGATCCCTCCGTCTCTAAATCCTATATCAATGTTACATGCGCATCGAATACATGCAATTCACTCGTTTCCGCAACAGGTAACTGTATCTTTTTTTTTTTTCCCTCTCTGTGTAAATCAATTTAATTATTTTTTAATCAATGCTTGATCAAAATCTTTGAAATATGAGAAATAAAAATAAACTAAATAGCTCATCAAATCAAGTAAACTACCTTGTTAGTGAACCTAACCTAATGAAGTTATATAGGAATAAGATAATTGCATTGATAGTCCTTAAATTAAGTACATTTAGCATTTTAAGTTTCTAAACTATGAATTCGATGTTGAAATTCTTCAAACTTTCAAGTGATTGGAATGTAACTTTTTAATTATTATTTATTACCCACAAAATTGTCTTAAAAATTTACATATGATATTTCACATGGCTAAATCACGTCACTAGTCTCCATAATTTGTTTTTTTTTTTATCAAATTCATCCTCAAAGTTTCAATTTGTTGAATTACATATCCAAAGTTTAGCATTTTGGTCAAATCGATCCCACTTGAGTTTCATGTTTGTGAAGAACAATTTTAACAGCAGAATAATTTCTTAACCATCATTAATAGAGGAACAAATTGAATAGAGAAAAATACTTTTATATTTTTAGGAACAATTTGACTAGAGAACACAATAGTTCAATTTTTTATTTTTAACTGGCTATACAAAGTTTTGTGCATAACATTTGGATATTGTTCGAATTTTAAAGTGGGAAAATTTTGAACTATAACTTTGAAGTTTACAACTGTTGATTATGAAAAAAAATTCGCGATTCTCACGTTAAGTTTAAATAGGAGAATTCTTGTTGTATTTTAGTTAGGTGACTAAACAATTCAGTCCAAGTAGCCATCCTAGATGGGAAAAACTAACAGAGCTAAAGGGAGTTAATGATGAGACTTAGTTGAACCAAATTGAAACTTTTGGAATAAATTTGATCAAAGGATCAAACTCTGGTAACTTATTTGATTAAATTGCAAACTTTGAGGGTCAATTTGACAAAAAAAATCAAACTTTTGGGACTTACTTGGCCAAATTAGAATTTTAAGATTAATTTGACCAAAAAGCCAAACTATGAGGACCATTGTGATATTTACCCTATTTTATATACATACAAATAAATATGTTATATATCATGAGAAAAAAATATGAAATAATTAGAGTAAAGAAAATATATTTTTTTAAAATTTTTTACTGTAAGTTATTTGAAAAAACATAAAACTTGTACATGGGTGAAAGTATATGTAATAAAATAATTTGACGAATTAAATAAGTCTCTCATTATTCCATTAATTGTGCAGGCAACTCCCTAAGCTGTGCATCCACAACGTGCGTCTACGGCATACAATACGGGGACAACTCGTTCTCTATTGGGTTCTTCGCCAAAGAAACATTGACCTTAACATCTACAGACGTATTCTACAACTTTCTATTCGGCTGCGGACAAAACAACCAGGGTCTCTTCACTGGCGTAGCCGGTTTGCTAGGCCTAGGCCGTGACGAGCTTTCGTTACCTTCACAAACAGCATCAAAATACAACAAACTCTTCTCCTATTGTCTCCCTTCGTCCACCAGCTCAACAGGTCACCTCACTTTTGGTACCAGCCTCAGCAAATCGGTCAAATTTACACCACTCTCCACTATGACGCAGGGCTCCTCTTTTTACGGCTTAGACATCACGGGAATCAATGTTGGAGGCAAAAAGCTAGCGATCCCTTCCTCGACATTCTCGACAGCTGGCAGTATCATCGATTCAGGAACTGTCATCACGCGTCTGCCCTCTACGGCCTACGCGGCCTTACGGACTTCTTTCAGGCAACAGATGACCCAATACCCAAGAGCCGCAGCGCTTTCGATTCTCGACACTTGTTATAATTTCAGCACGTACAAAACGGTTTCCGTACCCAAAATCAGCTTCTTCTTCAATGGTGGTGTAGAGGTGGATATTGGGTTTACGGGGATTTTGTACGGGAGTCGCTTGTCACAAGTGTGCTTGGCATTTGCAGGAAACAGCGATGACAGTAGTGTGGCGATTTTTGGGAACGTGCAGCAAAAGACAATTGAGGTTGTGTATGATGGTGCTGGAGGGAGGGTTGGGTTTGCTCAAGGAGGTTGTAATTAAGTTAATTAAGACAAGATTAAAATCAGTATGGGCTATTGATGAGGAAGAGAATCTTCAAGTTAGGTAGCTCTTAAATATTTTTGTTTTGAAGGAAAATAATGGAAATTAAGAAGAATTAGTCCATAAGAAGATACGAAAGAGGTGGGAGTTGTCAAACGAAGTTTACTGCAAATCATATGTATACATTAATAAGTTCTGCTTATGGGTTATATCACAGTTTCCTTAATTAGTTTGGTTTTATTTACTTTTAATTTAAAATTATAATTAGTTTGAGTTTATATTTGATTCACTGACAGTCTATAAATTCTATGCATTATCAATTAACTATAGGTTGTCACCCATCAAAATAATAATTTTAATCCTACTCGAGTTTAATTTTTAATGTTTTAAAATGATTTAGTCTTATTTTTAATATTTAAGTAAAAGAATGCTTAAAGTAATTATTCCATTTGTCAGAATTTGGTAGGAGACGTATTATAATACATTTTATTTTTAATAAAAATGACAACTATCAAAAGTTGAAAAAAGTAAAAAAAAAAAAACAAATCAATTATTCTCTCCCTCGTCTCAATCTCCTGCCTTTAAATTAGTCTGACAATTCCATTTTTTTAGATTCACCAAAAATATCATAACAAAAAGTTGGGTACACTTTTGATGTTGACACATACAATCAGTTTTATATATATCTATCTTATTTCTTTTCTCTTTTTGTGTGATATATGGAAAAAATTTCACATCCAATGACATAACAACATATGGTATTTTCAATAAACAATTAAGTAATTTCATAAACTGGTCAGAACAACCAATCGAATGGCTATACATGATAAAGAGTATAACAATAATTTTGCATAGGAACCCTAATTCTACTATAACACTCCAACTTATGTATAACCCTGTCTTATTAGAATATTCCAGCCTATAAGAATTATGGTCCTATCATGATACTCAATCATTTTCCTAATTGGATTCTGTTTCAAAACACTTTATAAGATGACTCTCACTATCAAAGATATTCCCATTATCTAAAACTCTATACTAACTTAAGTTTCTTATTCCGATTGTTCGCATACCTGACAGATTTTCGACAAATGTATGTATGTTTGTTGATTAAAGCTTAAAAAAGAGAGAAAACAAACACAATTTCAAAACAGATTTCCACTAGGAAAAATTTCAAACCCCTTTGAGATTTGGGGTTTGTATACTTTACCTTTTTAATATTTGGAAAATGATTAAAAAAAATCCCCCCTTATCTTAGTTTGACCAAAAAAATTATCCTTTAACATTAAATAGATCGAAATGATGAAAAAAAGATAAAAATAACCTCACACAAATCTTTTTCTTTTCTTAATTTTTTTTTAATTTCTTTTCTCTTCTTCTCTTTCCTTTCTATGTTCAATCTTCATTGGTAGACCTGAAATTGTGTTCTCTACTTCACATGTGTTGCTGCCAAAAATGTACTACTGAGCTAGAGGTTAGTTCTTGGGGAACCTGCACAGGGAAGACGAGGCAAGCTAAAGGGTCACCGGAGGAGAGAGATGATGCATCCGAAGGCGCTCCGAAGCCTTTGTTAGTGCAAGTTTTTAGAGGGATGGGGATGGTGGAGCTTTTGGTATGTAAAATGTGATAGTGTCTTGTCTCCCTCCTTGGATTTGTATACCTTGGTCTTTTTATAACGCTTCAGGGGTGAGACAGCCCACGTGCTAAGGACAGGAAAATCTCGAAGATCCTGCTCCTCTGCAAGTGGGCATGGCTGGGCGTCCAAGGAGGATTTGTGATTCTTGGATTTGCGCTCGTAGGCCTGGACAAGGGTGTCCAAGAATAGTAGCAGGTCTTTGTCAATAGCTTTATCAGAGGTGAGACGGCCCACGTGCTAGGAATAGGGAACCTCGGAGATCCCGCTCCCCTGTAAGGGGGTATGGGCGGGTGTCCAAGGAGGATTTGCGATCCCTGGATTTACGCTTGTAGGCCTAGACAGGGGTGTCCTGGAATGACAGCTGGTTTTGTCAATAGCTTGTTCATGCGTTGTCTCTTTATAAGAAGTGGGAATGTCCGTGTGTCATCTTGCTGTTAGACCAGGGTTATCCATATGTCACATTGCTGTTTGGTCTAGGGCTATCCACGTGTTGTGTTACTATTAGGTGCATGTTTTTAGGCTGTATCAAAGGCCCCCCACTTCCTTAAGTACATTTATGCGCTTTAAGGAAGTATTGTAGGGTTCGGTCTTGGAGTCAAGGGGCAATCAATATGCTCGGCCTTGGAGACATTGGTCCGAGCATATGAGCAGTAATCAATATGCTAGGCCTTGGAGACACTGGTCCAAGCATATGGGCAACGATCAATATGCTCGGCCTTGGAGACATTGGTCCGAGCTTATAAGCAGCAGTCAATTTTCTCGGCCTTGAAAACATTGCTCTGTGCATATGAGCAGCGGTCAACATACTCAGCCTTGGAGACATTGGTCCGAGTATATGAGCAGCAGCCAATATGCTCGGCCTTAGAGACATTGGTCCGTACATATGTGCAACAGTCAATATGCTCGGCCTTGGAGACATTGGTCTGAGCATATGAGCAGTAGTCAATATGCTCGGCCTTGGAGGCATTGGTCTGAGCATATGAGTAGTAGTCAATATGCTCGGCTTTGGAGTCATTGGTCTGAACATATGAGCAGCAGTCAATATGCTCGGCCTTGGAGGCATTGGTCTGAGCATATGAGCAGTAGTTAATATGCTCGACCTTGGAGACATTGAGCCAAACATATGAGTAGCAGTCAATATGCTCGGCCTTAGAGACATTGGTCCTAGCATATGAGCAGTAGTCAATATTCTCGGCCTTAGAGACATTGGTTCGAGCATATGAGCAGCAGTCAATATGCTCGGCCTTGGAGACATTGGTCCAAGCATATGAGCAGCAGTCAATATGCTCGGCCTTGGAGACATTGGTCCGAGCATATGAGCAGCAGTCAATATGCTCGGTCTTGGAGACATTGGTTCAAACATATGAGCAGCAGTCAATATGCTCGGCCTTGGAGACATTGAGCCGAGCATATAAGTAGTAGTTAATATGCTCGACCTTAGAGACATTAGTCCGAGCATATGAGCAGTAGTCAATATGCTCGGCCTTGGATACATTGGTCTGAACATATGAGCATCAGTCAATATACTCGGCCTTGAAGACATTGATCCGAGCATATGAGTAGCAGTCAATATGCTCAGCCATGGAGACATTGGTCTGAGCATATGAGTAGCTATCAATATGCTCAGCCTTGGAGACTTTGAGTTCCTGGTCGACTTTTGGGCTTCTTGCTTTTTAGGCCCATGAAGGGTGTCTTGGCGTTTTGGGCTGTTTTTCCTTGGACCCAACCATTTTTAATCACGCTTCCAGAAATTTCTCTTGATACGTGGTCTTTGTCAGATTTATTTAACGCATGCAGCCGTTTTTTTGTAAAAAGTTACATCACTCATTAATACTTCGCTTTTGTTGAAAATCACCTCAAGAATCCCAAGTGGTGACCTTCAAACACCCAAGTCTAGAATGACTTGTAATAAACAACAATCGAACCATCAAAGAAAGAACACAAGCAATTGTTATCAAGGTTCGGCAAATGCTTATGTCCCTGTGAGCTCCTCTGAGCTCTCTGCACTAAATTAATGGAGTTCTTACAATTACAGCAACATCTCCTCAAGAATCCTCTTGTTCTTGATACATGAAAGATGAGAAAAGAAAGAGATAAGAACTAAGTGTTTCCCTGGAATTTTTCCCAAGAAAATTCCAATTACAAAGCCCTTAAACCCCACTTCTTAAATGCTCTCTCTCACTTGAGACACCTCTGAAGAT
Source organism: Bretschneidera sinensis (assembly GCA_023935145.1). Lineage (NCBI taxonomy): Eukaryota > Viridiplantae > Streptophyta > Magnoliopsida > Brassicales > Akaniaceae > Bretschneidera > Bretschneidera sinensis. The sequence continues at coordinate 23,021,466 of CM043699.1, read as the reverse complement.
TTGAGAGTCTATCTCTCTCAACACCAGCCACTCGTGGAATGAGACCCCTTCTTGTGTCTCACTTGTGTTTATTATCTTTGCACTCTCACACATCATGCTTGATATTGCTCCTAGATGATCTTTTATATAGTGCAACCACTTCTTGAACCAATCTTGAAGTCAATCTCAACCCTTAGATCTTGAGGACCAAACAATCATGGCCTTCCAAGTCATCTAAGTAATCCTATGCGTTTTAACCAAGTCCCACGCACCATCTCAACATGCTGATCCGAGTGCATCCGGTGTGCCTGGCGTCGCGGCCCATAACAGGGCTAGCCGCGGTGCATACAGGGCACAAGTCCCCCATCTGTTGGAGGCCACACTGCACACCACCCTGTGTCACGGCGCGTGTTGTGCGAAAATATACCTAAATAAATAAGTAAATAATCGTACTAGTTTTACTTGCAAGTGCACAAGGTCAACAGTGTAGTATAGTGTGCGAATGCAAGATCATCTCCACAGGGATTGGTAAAGTTTGATTTAGAATTAGTTTCGAAATAATGAAATAAAAACAAGAGAAATAAATATTGAGTTTGAAATAATAAAGATAAAGGCATAGGGACTTGATATCCACCACTAATTATGCTACTACAATAAAACAGTATGCCAATGCTTTACTCATGTCATGAATACCTAATGTTTGTCAACCTAAGGGCATGATATCTACTCCTTAAGCTATTGATCTCCCTAAGCAATGAGTTAGGCATGGTATCTACTATAACTCTTTTCTCTCTCAAGGGATTCAACCTGGTGTATGCTGAGTTGTTCCTTGAGAGAGCATAGGATCTGTGGTAATCGACAACCATACGAGATCTAGGGCATGGTATCTACTCCTGGTTTCCCATGTTGATTAACCCAAGAATCCGGTGTGGATATCTTTTGTTACTAATGTCAGACCCAAGACTCGGTCATCCAAATCGATCTAACTAACAAGTCCATACCACATGCATATATTGATCAGACATATACATATGAGGAATTTAAATAAAAGCAGGTATTAATCAAGTTAAGCAACACAACATAAATATTGCAAAGGCGCCAATACTAATTATTGAATAAACATAATTAGGGCTTCAACCAAGCCCTTACTAAAAGTTAAGTACACATAATAAAAATAAAGGAAAGAGGAAACTCGAGAGAAGAGTCGTCAATTCCTCTCCACAGTCTGATTCTCCAAGCTAAAGCAAAAGATAAAAGAAGGGATTAGATCTCAGAAGTCTTTATTTGTGTGTGCTTTACATGTGTATTTATAGGGCTTGAGTAGTCCTAGAAGGCTCATGAGTTCCTAAACTTTCTTAAAACACAAAACTCCTTTATTTCAAAAATAGGGTTCTGCAGTTTATTGTTCACGCCCGTACATGTGCGCTCGATCGCATGCGTCTTGCGCTCGATCTTTCATGTGTGCGAACGATCGTATGTGCGCTCGATCTCATGCAATAGTATGATCGATCGTACTTTGACCAGAAGCTGCTCCAGGATTTCCACGCTTCTTCTCTTAAGTGCCAAAACTGCTTCATTTTTCTCCAAGACCTATAAAAACATGTGAAACACACAAAATGAAGTAAAACAGACTAAAACGTATAGACAAAGAGCTTAACACATGTAAATTAAGGGGCTTAAATATGAATATTTAAGCACTTATCACACCCCCAAACTTACATATTGCTAGTCCCTTAGCAATACAAAACTAAAAACTAAATGAAGAACAAAATTAAAGATAAATTCACTTCCATGATATTCAAAGATTTGGATTGCACAAAAAACTATGATAACAGTTCATGAGTAAGCCTAAAATAAAAAAAAAAAACTTTTTGTATTGAAAAAGGATTTTCAAAAGTTCATGTTACTTACTTAAGGTTGGCTTAAGGCATTGTAAGTTTGATTTGTGTGTGATGAATTAGCACATATAAGATGGGGCTTCCATATAATTTTAGTGTATAGGGTTTCGATGCCCAAACCTTTATCAAATTCGTTATCAAAGAGAACAAAAATGGCATAATACTTTCTTCTTCTTTCTTTTTCTTTCATCATGCGATCTTTGCCATGTTGAGTTCCATCGAGCTTTCTATTTGACCCTTGTAACGATTGTTTAGCCAATGACTCCCAAACCAGATGGTTTTAGGGCATTAGGTGTAAAGACACCCCTAAGGACTTACTAACTTGAATAAATAAGGTTACGAAACTAACAAGTTTTAATGCTTCTAAATGAAATTCCCACCTTTTGACATGAACACTCAATGGAAAGCTTTTTGATCACTTTTTTTGCATGATGAACATTTTTCTTATATATATATATATATTTTATTTTTTTTTTCTTCTTTATTTTTCTTATGCCAAAGTGTTCTTTTCAACAAGTTATCCGATTACAGTTAGATTATAGAAACATATACAAGAGAATTATATGTCATTCCCCACACAAATGTGTGCTCAATGTGCTTGTGCAAATTTGGATCAAACTCGTGAATTCTTAGGTGTCTTGAGGTAGGTAACTAAACTTTGTAAAATTCCCATTGCAAGACTATGTGTTCTAGCTTTTAAGCTTACTAATGAAGTGATATCAAAATTTTGTATCAAACAAAATTTTTGTTTTCCAAAAGAACATGCATTTATCTTCCTAAAAAAAAACTGGGACTTAGTGTGTGCATGTGTTTCAAGTGCGTGTGTGATAGTATCTAGTATCTCTCACTACCCCCAAACTTAAAATACACATTGTCCTCAATGTGTGTGGCATGGAAAGATTTGACCAGGGAGATGGAGAACTAGGTTGCTTGCTTTGCTTGCAACATGCCCCCAAACTTGAACTGGATGCACGCACTAAGTACCGGACAAAGAAAAATAAACATTATTCCGAAAAACAAGAAATATAAATACTAGATATGTAAATATAAATATAAATAAAAGAAAAATACTAAAATGAAAAGGATAAGTCTGGGGTGCCTCCCATGAGCGCTAAGTTTAACGTCTTCAGCCAGACCAAGCCTTATTTTTTCCTAAAAGTAAGAGTGGCAGCAGCTATCATAGGAAATGTCTTATTCTCTCCTATATAAGCATTAGGTAAGTGCTCTGGCAATTGCTTGAATTCCAAGTTAGGTGCCTGTACAATAAAAGGGAAAATAGTATTAGTAGGCACATGAATATCAAATGGATCAGTGTACTTACTTTGATGCTTTGGAAAGGCTTCAATGAGGTGCATAGTTTTGATGATGTCATCAGTAACATCCTCAGATTCTGGCACTATACTCGATCTTGTGAGACTATATGTAAGAGCAGTTTCTAATGGATCAAAGTGATGGTCATGAAAAACTTGTTCAACAACACCTTGCTCTTGTTTACTTAGCTCCTTAGCTATATGCCCCACTTGTACATCTAATCTTTGAATAGCTTGCTCATGCCTTGCATTTATTTGTCTTTGCTCAGTCATAAACTGCTCTTGTAAGGTCATCAGCTGTTGTTGTTGAACTGCCAGTTGCCGCACAATGCTTTCTAGGTCGCTCTCATTTGCTTCCGGAATTGATTGGGCTGCTGGTTGGAAGTTTCTATGTTGCCCTTGAAGGTTCCATGCATTTTGATCGTTGCTCCATGAGAAGTTGGGGTGGTATCGCCATTCTGGATTGTAGGTATTTGCATATGGATTGTATTTGTTTGGTCCCACATAGTTTGTTTGCTCTCGATCTGTAGATGAATATAAAAGGGCAAGTTTCAGTAGTGTGTTCAAAACGACTACAAATAGCACATACCTGGAGTGGTGTAGCTTGTGGCCTAGGTGAGATGTTTTGAGTAGTCATGATGTTTATGAGCATATCCAGCTTCCTCTCTATAGCATTTAGATAAGCGTAACTAGTTTCCACCATTGGTGCTTCTCCTTTGAATGAATTGGTTGAAAAACTTCAGTGTAGCAGTTTCAGTACTGCTTCTCGGGTACTTTCTGGAACTTTTGCGCTCGATCGCACCAAGAACATAGATCGATCGCACTGGGCTTACGCTCGATCGCACAAAAGAGTGCGCTCGATTGCAATGAGGACAGAAACTCCTCCTCCGCACACCTGAACAAAAACAGAAAACGAAAAGAAGGAATAAATCTGATTTTTGATAAAAATAAAAATAAAACGGAATAGAATAAAATAAAATAAATTAACGAAAATAATTCCAAAAAGAAATTTAGCACAATTCTCGGCAACGGCGTTAAAAACTTGTTGAGCGATTATCTACCTAAATAAATAAGCAAATAATCGTATTTGTTTTACTTGCAAGTGCACAAGGTCAACTTAGTAGTATAGTGTGTGAAAGCAAGATCATCTCTACAGGGATTGGTGAATTTCGTTTTAGAATTATATTCGCAATGTAAAAAGATAGAAATAATAAAAGAATTGATTTTGATAAAGATAAAATAATAAAGATAAAGGTGTAAGGACTTGATATCCACCACTAATTATGCTACCACAACAAAATAGTATGCCAATGCTTTACTCATGTCATGAATACCTAATGGTTGTTAACCTAAGGGCATGGTATCTACTCCTTAAGCTATTGATCTCCTTAAGCAACGAGTTAGGCATGGTATCTACTCTAACTCTTTTCTCTCTCAAGAGATTCAACCTGGTGTATGCTGAGTTGTTCCTTAAGAGAGCATAGGATCTGTGGAAATTGACAACCACACGGGACCTAGGGCATGGTATCTACTCCTGGTTTTCCATGTTGATTAACTCAATAATCCGGTGTGGATATCTTTTGTTACTAATGTTAGACCCAGGACTCGGTCATCCAAATTGATCTAACTAACAAGTCCATACCACATGCACATATTGATGACATATACATATGAGGAATTTAAATAAAAGCATGTATTAATCAAGTTAAGCAACACAACATAAATATCGCAAAGGTGCCAATACTAATTATTGAATAAACATAATTAGGGCTTCAACTAAGCCCTTACTAAAAGTTAAGTACACATAATAAAAATAAAGGAAAGAAGAAACCCGAAAGAAGAGTCGTCAATTCCTCTCCACGGTCTCATTCTCCAAGCTAGAGCAAAAGATAAAAGAAGGGATTAGATCTCAGAAGTCTTTATTTGTGTGTGCTTTACAGGTGTATTTATAGGGCTTGAGTAGTCCTAGAAGGCTCATGAGTTCTTAAACTTTCTTAAAACACAAAACTCCTTTATTTCCAAAATAGGGTTCTGCAGTTTACTGTTCACGCCCGTACATGTGCACTCGATTGTATGCGTCTTACGCTCGATCACATTGTTGTGCTCGATCCTTCATGTGTGTGAACGATCGCATGCAATAGTGCGATCGATCGCACTTTGACCAGAAACTGCTCCAGGATTTCCAAGCTTCTTCCCTTAAGTGCCAAAAATGCTTTCTTTTTCTCCAATACCTATAAAAACATGTGAAACACACAAAATGAAGTAAAACATACTAAAATGTATAGACAAAGAGCTTAACACATGTAAATTAAGGGGCTTAAATATGAATATTTAAGCACTTATCAACGCGCATCTCCCAGGACTTCCCCTTATGTTGGAGTCCGCAGCGCACACAAGGCTGTTGAAGCTTCTCTTCAACCCGTTTAATCCTTAGACAAATACTAACAATCTCTACCTTTGTCTAAGCGATTAAACCCGAACCTATTGTGCAGAGGACTCAGGATACAAACTCAACTTGAGTCACCATATTATCCGACTCCAATCCTAAGAAGTCCAAGGCAATGATTGAACTTGTTTCGAGGTAGAACTTTAGTGCCTAAATCTGCAGGATTTTCTTCCGTGGCTACCTTGTCCACATAAATGCATCATTCCGTAATATTTTCCCGAATGAAATAATACCGAACATCCATATGCTTTGTCCTCTCATGGAACACCGGATTCTTGCACAAATGCAACGCACTTTGGCTATCCGAATACACCACCACCTGCTCTTTTAGGACCTTCAACTCTTCCAACAACCCTTTGCACCACATAGCCTCCTTAATGGCTTCTGTTGCTGCTATGTACTCAGCCTCGGTTTTTGAGATTCCTACCATTGGCTACAACTAAGCCTTCCAACTTATGCAACATTCGTTTAAGTTGAAGAAGTAGGAGGTAATCGATCTTCTTTTATCCTGGTCTGCTCCATAGTCCGAATCAACATAACCTTCTAGACAGATGGACTTACCCCTCTTCTCAAAAACAAGCCCCACATCTGAGCTTCCCCTCAGCAACCACTTCATCCTAAGCCAATGCCCCTTTTCGGGATTACTCATAAACCTACTGAGAACACTAATTGCATGAGTAATGTTGGGTCTAGTGCTTACCATCGTGAACATTACAGATCCAACCGCACTAGAGTAAGGGACCTTTTCCATTTCCTTCCTCTCCTCATCCGATCTTAGACATTGATCGCTGGAGAACTTGAAATGACCAGCAAGGTGAATCTTCACTGGTTTACTATCTTCCATAGAGAACTTAGATATCATCTTCTTTACGTAGAAAGACTGAGAAACCTTCAACCTGTTTCTCTCCCTTTTTTGGATTATACTCATCCCAAAGATCTTTTGTGCAAGGCCAAGATCCTTCCTCTCAAACTCCGAACTGAGTTGAGACTTCAACTTTTCTATTCTCTCTCTACTATTACCAACTAATAGCATATCATTGACATAGATGAGGATAATCACCATTTCCTCCACTATGTGTCCCGGTGCAAAATTTTCGTGAAATCTATGCCTTCTCTTTGTGTGACCCCTTCGCCACTAGCCTAGCCTTATACCGGACTTTATCCCCTAGAGTGTTCCATTCTTTGATCCTGTAAATCCACTTACAATCTATAACTCTTTGTTTCCCTGGAATGTGCACCAATTCCCGATAGTTGTTTTTCTTCAAAGAATGTATTTCTTCCTCCATAGGTAGCTTCCATCTTGATGAATCCTTACATCCCATGGCATCAATGTAAGTTTCTGGTTCACTTATCCCTCCTTTTGAATAAGGAGCTACTATATTAGCATCCGCAAAACCATATCTCGAAGGTGGTCTGACCAACCTTATTTCTCGGTCCCTTGTGAGCTGATAGTCATTCTGACTTGCTGCATCATCCCTTTCTAGTTCAGCCTCCTTATAAGTGTCCTGAGCTTGGCCTTCATTAATGGACTCTACTTGGTCCGAACCCTTTTGCCTTTCTTGCTCTACTTGAACTGAATTTTTCTTGATGTTATGCTCCACAAATACCAGGCTGGTTCCCCCACTATCCCCTGCAGAGTTAGTTTTCTCCAAATAGGGAAATAAATACTCATTAAAAATGACATCCTTACTTATTATGAGTTTAGTTCCTTTTTGCTCTAAAGACCACAACCTATACCCCCTAACCCCTTCACCATATCCTAGAAGCACACATTTTCTAGACTTTGGGCTAAGTTTATCATCCTTTTGATGTGCAAATGCAGCATATTCAAAAGTCCTAAGGTTGCTTAACTAAGGGGGTTTACCACTCCATCTCTCTTTGGGAGCCTTGAGATCCAAAGCTCTAGAGGATGGTATATTAACCAAGTACGTAGCAGTAGACACAGCTTCCTCCTAAAAACATTTGGGTAATCCAGAACCAATTAACATTCACCTAACCTTTTCCGTAAAGGTCCTATTCATCCTCTCAGCAACTTTATTTTGCTTAGGGGTTTTCACAACTGTTCTATGTCTCATAATCCCATTTAACTCACAGAATTTATCAAAATCCTTATTAAAAAATTCTAAGCCATTATCGGTTCATAAAACCTTAACTACCCTACCCGTTTGAGTTTCCAGCAACTTTTACTACACCACAAACTTATTCAAAGCATCTGATTTATTTTTAAGCAAATAAACCTAAACCTTTCTAGAATAATCATCAATTAAAGAAAGAAAGTGAAGATTACCTCCTTGTGTTGGTGTTCTTGCTGGTCCCCAAAGATCCGTATGGATGTAGTCAAGAATACCCTTAGACATGTGCACTCCAGTGTTGAAGCTGACCCGATGTTGCTTCCCAAGAACACAACATTCGCAGAAATCAAGTTTCTCTATCTTGTCACCATCAAGTAAACCATTCTTGCTGAGAACTTGCAAGCCCTTTTTGTTCATATGTCCTAAGCAATTGTGCCAAAGAGATGCCTTATCCATCTCAGCCATCAAACTTACTGCTTGATCCTTGATGTCCGTGTCTCTGATCATCTCATAGAGACCATCCTTTATTGATGCTTTGATCACTATCAAAGATCCCTTGGTTACCTTGATCTTTCCTCCATCTGCTTTGTATGTGTGCCCCATAGAATCTAGCTGCCCTAATGAGATCAAAAGTTTTCTCAACTCTGGAAGATATCTCACATTCCTTAGTAGCCTTGTAATTCTATCAAACATCCTCAATTGGATGTCTCCTATCCCCCTCACTTGGCAAGAAGTATCATTCCCCAATAAAACCTTTCCATCATTAGTTTCCTTGAAATTCTTGAAGCAATCCCTATGAGGACACATGTGATAAGTGCACCCAGAATCCAAGATCCATTTCTTGCTGCCTTGCCCCCTGCTCACATTTGAGAACACAATAAGAACATCATCTTGTTGTTCTCCTTTGGCAACCGAAGCCTCTCTATTGTTGGTATGACTTCTTCCTCTCTCATCCCATAACTTTTTCTTGCAATCTTTCTTGAAATGACCCTCTTTATTGCAATAGTAGCATATCTTTCTTCCAAATCTCGGTTTGGAGTGCGCTCTCCTATGGTTCTGCCCTCAACCCTTTGGTTTGTCCTGGTAGTTGCCATAGATGCTACTGCTATTCCGAATTGTTGGCCTTCTTTTAACGAATAGCCCTTCTCTACTTGATCCTTCCCTCATCTTGGCTTTGAAATCATGAGCCCTTATAGCATTGATCACAATTTCTTTGGTTAGTGTATCTCTTCCATATTCAATAGCATTAATCAAGCTTTCAAAACAATCAGGAAGAGAATTTAACAAAATAATAGCCAATTGTTCATCCGAGAATGTTATACTACAACTAGTCAAATCTTGATCTAGTTTATTAAACACATCAAGATTATCTTGTAACTCTTTAGTAGGATCCATTTTAAAAGTAAAGATTCATTTAAGAAGATAAATCTTATTAAGGAGAGTCTTGGTAAGAAATAACTCATTTAGTTTCTTCCAAATGACAGCTGGATCTTCCGAGTCTCCGCACTCCCTTGTGGCATTATCCGACATATGCAGAAAGATGGTGTTATACGCCATCTTCTTCATCTCATTCCGCTGGAGCTCTGTGATACTTGCTGAAAAATCATCATCTTCTCCAATAGCCAAGTATACCTTTTGTTGCATAAGAACCACCTTGATTTTTCGCTTCCAAAGTTCAAAGTCTCCTTTTCTATCAAACTTCTCAACAATGAAGTTTGAACCCATCTTGCGGAGAAAATCTCAGATTTATGCATCTCCCACAATTGCTTTCCAGACTTCTAAATCTCAAGAACACTATCAAATCTTGATCACAACACTGTTCTTGAACTTCAAGAACCCGATCAGATCTTGATCCTAGCACCGTTCTTGAATCTTCCAAGAAGTTTCCTTTGATTCTTGGGGTCTTGCTCCGATACCTCATGTTCAGCTCTGATACCGCTGTTTCTAGAACCACAGCTCTGATACCACTGTTGAAAATCACCTCAAAAATCCCAGGTGGTGACCTTCAAACACCCAAGTCTAGAATGACTTGTAATAAACAGCAATCAAACCAAGCAAAGAAAAAACACAAGCAATTTTTATCGAGGTTTGGCAAATGACTACATCCTCGTGAGCTCTTCCGAGCTCTCTGCACTAAATCAATGGAGTTCTTACAATTACAGCAACACCTCCTCAAGAACCTTTTTGTTCTTGATACATGAAAGAAGAGAAAAGAAAGAGATAAGGACTAACTGTTTCCCTGGAATTTTCCCCAAGAAAATTCCAATTATAAAGCCCTTGAACCCCACTTCTTGAATGCTCTCTCTCACTTGAGACACCTCTGAAGATTTGAGAGTTTATCTCTCTCAACACTAGCCACTCTTGGAATGAGACCCCCTTTTGTGTCTCTCTTGTGTTTATTGTCTTTGCACTCTCACACATCATGCTTGATATTGCTCCTAGATGATTCTTTATATAGTGCAACCACTTCTTGAACCAATCTTGAAGTCAATCTCAACCCTTAGATCTTGAGGACCAAATAATCATAGCCTTTCAAGTCATCTAAGTAATCCTGTGCATTTTAACCAAGTCCTATGCACCATCTCAACATGCTGATCCGAGTGTATTAGGTGTGCCTGGAGCCGCAGCCCAGAACAGGGCTCGCCGCGGTGCACATAGGGCACAAGTCCCCCATCTGTTGGAGGTCACGGAGCACACCATCCCATACCGCAGCGCACACCAGGCTGCTGAAGCTTCTCTTTGACCTGTTTAATCCTTCGACAAATACTAATAGTTTTCTTGGGGAATGAAACAGTGCCTAGAGCGAACCAATGTTGCTTTGTTTACGATAACAGACTCTTTGGAGAATGCGAAAGTAACCTCGAATATCTTGAACGTCATACCTTCCCACCCATCCGTTTTAATTTGCCTCGTTCATCACTTCTCATTTTCCTTTATAAGAGGGCTTTGCTCCCACCCTTCTTCACTCCCATTCTAGCAAGTTTTTAGAAAGAAATTTTGAGAGTGCTCGTCCTTGTTCTACAGAGTTTGCGAGAGCGTGTCCTCGTTCTTCAAAGTTTTGAGAGTATTCGTCATTGTTTTTGAAAGCTCAAGAATGCTCGGTGTCTGTGGCATTCTTGGTGAGAGGGGGTTTGGTGGAAGCCTTAGCTAGGTAACTGCCTTTAGTGTGGGTGCTTGGATCGTGGTGTTGAAACGTCTTGCTAAGGAGGAAGTGCTATTCATTTTCTAGGTGAGTCTCATTCTCCCGTTTCTCATGTCTTCAATAAATAATTACCAAGATAGGCGTCGTAATAGTAGAAGTAGTAGCAATAGTAGTAGCAGTACTTCTTCTGAAAAGACGGGGTCGGACACGTCCTCTTCCAAGAGTGAGACCCCGGGAAAAGCCGAGGTCACAGAGGGACCTTTAGCTATGGTGCCTTACGTACTTATGGCGGCAAAGTATAAAAGGGGACTCCTCCTCTAATGACGTGGACGCGGCCTTGCCAAATATTAGAGGGGCCCTGGCTGTTGAGGAGAGGGAATAGTGGGAGTTCACTGCGAATGCTGTTCCCAGCCAAATCAGGAAGGAGGATCTCAAGGTGATCCGAAAGGCATATCGTATTCTGGGTGAATATGCCCTTAGGTTAGCTAGGGTCAGGGAGAGAGCTTATGATGCCCTACTGAGTCGCACACCCTATGAATTATGTGTACGAACAATATATGAGGGTAGGGCTGCGTTTCCCTCTGCATCTTTTTTTCTATGCCGTACTTTGGTACTTTGACGTGGCATTGTGCCAATTGGTGCTGAACTCGGCAAGGTTGATAATGGCGTTTATCTGCATCTGCTCGAAAGTGAAGGATTGATGAACCTCGATGTTTTGAAGGCCCACTTCCAGATAAGTAAACACGGCCAGACCAGATGGGTCATGACCAGTACTTGGGCGAAGAGAAGACTGCTAAAGAAGACGCCGTCTTCAATCAAAATTTAGAATAAGTCTTTCTTTTTTGTCCAGGTAGGAAGCGACTTTGGCGTCTCACTTTTCTAGAGTTTGGATCTGGTGGGGAAATGTGAGAAGCCGAGCCTTCTTCATTGTGAGCAGGATACGGTGTGATGAGTCTTAAATATTGCACATTTAAGACCCTTAACTTATATTTGTTATGCTCTTAGTTAGTAGTATTTCACTTTATTTTATGTTTTTTTGTGTTTTGTGTATTTTTATAGGTTTGTGGAGAAAATGAAGCATTTCAGGAGATGTGAAGTTTCAGGAGCACTAGCGATCGATCGCACTATGCTGCGATCGAGCGCATGGTCAATAATCCCACATCGAAATGTTTGCAGTACAGTGCACCTACGATCAAGTGTACCAGACACATGATCGAGCTCACATGCGATCGAGCGCATAAGACATACGATCGATCGGACTTGCGATCGAACACACTCGGGCAGTATCCCACATCGAATTTGAAACCCATGCTACTCCGGGACTCCCCCTATATAAAAACCATCTGACCTCATCATTCAGGGTACAATTCCTTTGGTGTTAACTAGTGGACGTCTGCTAGCATTCTGGTGGATCCCAAAGGCTTTGCTACCACGAGGGGAAGCGCCACCCATCAGCGAGTGAAATTTCTCCCATGTAAAGTTATTTATTTATTTTTATTTAGTTGTTTTAGTTAATGTTTTGCATTTTTATTATGAATTGTAGTTTCATAGTTATGAGTGGCTAGAATCTTCAGCTAAGGTTGAAGATGAAGCCTCGCCGTTGTTTGACATAGCAGTTCAGATTTGCTTGTACAAATCTGACATTTTTTTTAGTATAAATGTTCTGTCAATTATTTGAGTTAATCTTGTGATTGATTGAGTTTAAATTGTTCTGTTGGATATTCCTTGTGTTTCATCTGATGGATACATCGAATTGTTTTCGATTAAATTGGATTTCCTTTATGATTTGTTGAGAGCGGATACATTGGATGTTTTTGGTTTAATTGGGATATTCTTTGTTTTTTTTTTGTTTTAAGTTGGATTCATGGAATTTTTTGATAGGCTATCTTTAGAACATTGAGATACATGCTTAACTTTGGCGGGGTGGATTCAGAAACCTTAGTCTTTTTATTAGTTTTTAAAATCAATTTAGTTTAGCTTTTATTTATTTTGCAACACATAATACAAAACTCGGAACTAGGTTAAGATAAGATTAGTTTAGATAAAAATATATTTTCACAACGCAATTCCCTGTGGATTCGACCTCGCACTTGCACACACTATATTGCAAACGACTCGTGCACTTGTGAGTAATTTAAAACTCACAACACGGTGAACACTATGGTGGTAGTGCCCCTGGATATGAAGGTCCTCTATGATAATCAGGAATTGGCGAGATGTGGTCTCTACTCCCGTGCCTCGAATACTCTATAGAGAGTGGTAACCTCGTGTCTGCTTTTCATACTTGCTTTTATTTGTCCCTATATCGCTTTATGTTGTTCCTTTACCCTTCACTTTCGTACTTACGATTTTTCTTTTGGTTGTCTTGAGCAGAGATGGAGGCAACTGCGAAGGCTAGGGAGCGGGCAAAGAGACTTGCCTTGGAACGGAGGAAAGCTGCTCAAGTGGAGAAGTAGTCCACTTTCGGGTCTAAGGCAGGAAGAGGCTTGGGGCCTTTCTCCTACTTCTATCAACCTGCAGAGCCCTCCTAAGTGCTCTCCTGAGCCAGAGGCTGTTCCAGTCTTCTCTGTCACCCCCACCTCGTCTCTGGGTGCTACTACTAAGGCGATGGTCTTCACACCCAACTGGGGTTTGAAGGTCGACGACTCTATTTTTACGCACCCCTAGGTGGCTCAAGAACACTTGGTCATGGGGGTCTCATCCCGTGACATGCTGGAGTTGTCACGGAGGCCCATCGAGGCTCTCTACTCTACGATCGAGGGGCTCGAATCTCATGTATGAAATCCCCTTCCTTTGCCTTCTCTTTTTTTTTTCTTACTTTCTGATATGGTGGCTAACAATTTCTTGTTCGTGTCAATCAGGTGTCCTTCTGGAAATAATGTCCAGCCGGTGCATGGATAAGATCGAGAGGTTGGGTCGAGCGCAGCATAGGCTGGACGAGAATATTGAGCTCATTCACCAGCTGCAGGCATCGCTAGACTTGGCCAACCAGGCAAAAACTGAAGTCGTCCGAGAAAAGGACGCTGCAATCTTTGCGGGGGTAGCGGCTTAGAGAGGAGGCTGAGACCCATACCCAGGTAGCCGTGGAGGATGCTTTGGCAGCTTCTTGGGATTTTGCCTCATACATAATAATGATCGAGGAGGAGGGAGGCATGCAGTACCTCGAGGGATTTTTAGAAGCCAAGATGAGAGTTGAGGCTCTTCATCTCGAGACCGATTTTTTGACTCTCGACCTGCTGGGCCCTCTGGAGGTTGAGGAGGTGGCTGCGACTGAGGCTGAGGTTGGAGTTCCTACTGGCGAAGAGGAGCCAACTGCTCAGCCGAAGGTTGAGGCCAAGGCCTAGTCTACTGGAGAGGCTGCCCCATAAGGGCTTAGACTAGGTTTTTTTGTTTCTCTTTTGTAATTTAAAGCCGTTAGTGTCTTTTTGTAAGTTTTTAAAACTTTTAATGAAACTTTCGGCTCTACTTTTCAAACTTGTTCATTTTTTATTGCATTCGCTCTTTCATCATTACAGTTTTAGCTAACAGAACCTTTTTCGTCAGCCATACCCAGGATGCGAGCTATTGGTAGAATCGTCGGAGATTTTTGGCGTTCTAAGTGCGGGGAATGGGTTTTTCACTTAGTTCCTCGAGCTCGAAGGTGCCGGGTTGGCATATCCTCTTGATGCAGAGTAGGCCTTCCCAGTTTAGGGCCAACTTTCCCGTTTCTCATGGGTGGGACACTTTTTTTTTTCTTCTGTAGGATGAGGTTATACAATTGGAAGCTTCTACTTCAGATCCAAGAGTTGTAATATCTGGCGACTCTTTGCTGATAGGCGGTTAATCGAATCTGGGCCTCATCTCTAGCTTCACTCTTGAGATCAACATTCATCCGTAGAACTTCATCGTTGCTGTCGTTTTTGAAATTTTGTACTCGTAGTGAGGGCACCCCGATCTCCAAGGGGATGACTGCTTCGGAACCGTAGGCCATGAAGAAGAGGGTTTCTCCAGTGCGTGTTCGGGCGGTGGTTTGATATGCCTAGAGTACGTTCGGCAAGTGGTTGGTCTACTGATTACGCTCAAACTAATACACGGTTACTGTGTATAGTTGAGGTGTCGATCCTATGAGGAAAAGCAAACTACAAGGGAAAGTGTAAACCTTAACACGAACGATAAAGATCAAGTGAAAGAATCTGAGTTTTGATAATGAAGTAATGTGAGAAAATTGTGTAAATATAATGAAGATTATAATGGAGAAATAACAAGGTTCTGGGAATCCTCCCTAGGTTCGTTGCCCTATTCTACACTTGATTCAATTGTTTTTATCTCGATTGCTAGTTTCACATCCCAAATAAGCAATCGGTAAATATTCAATCAAAGCACATGTAAACCCTAATGTAACTGCTATGAAGTACTCTTTACTTTTGATTCAAGCACACATGACCTAACTTATAGATTTATCAAGAAACGACAATATATCTTTAATGAAAATATCGCAGTAATGGACAAACCTAAAAGATAAATCTACTGGAATCAATCACATCCAACAACTTAACATAAGAAGAGCATGACTAGACTTATATAGAGGAGAAAGATGCAATCACCGGATTAAGAGAAAATCTTCTAATTAAATCAAAGAGTAAATCATAACAATGTTTAACAATAAATCCGAACTACAACTGAATCAAGAATAGAAATAAGAATAACTACACCTAAGAATTCATCATTTCGCCTTGCTTGGAGATTAGTTAGCCATGGGGCTCATGCTTGAACAGCATAATGAAGAAGAATGTAGCTGTTTTCTTGATTTTTTCCAGCTTTAATGAATGCCTCTTATCAAACCCTAAGTGATCTATTTATAATACAAAAGGTTCTAGGGTATTTTCGGGTCTAAACTATCATTAAAATCCTAATTAGGAAGCAGGGCATCGTGCTCGCGCTACGGCACACACTAATCCAGGCCGCAACTCAGCTTTGACTAACTTTCTTCAACTTTCTGGAGGCCACGATGCACACTGATGTCCTATGGGCTCTGAATGCTTTCTAGACGTCACGGCTTCGCCCTTCTGTGCTGTGGCATGGACGGTTCTGAAACCAGTCTTTTTACTCTGATATGCATAGACTTTTGGCACTTTTAAGCATTGATAGCTTTTCCATCTCTTTTGAACTCAAAGTACCTAAAAATGCACCGAAATAGATCAATGATCCAAGAATGACACTTTAAGATTGTTAAGGTATAAATGAGTAATTCAACACTAGATTAACCCTAAAATGCTAACAAATAAGTATTGTTAAGATGCGTTTTATGACTCTTATCATAACTCCCAGCTAGTTTATTGCTAGTCCCTAGAAATTCAAGCAAAAAACAAGACAATATGACATGAATTCTATAGTAGAAATCAAAACAAAATAAAGCAATGTTAGTGTTAAACCAAGAGTAATTCAAATTTTATGTCTCAAAAATCACAAATAACACATAGCACATAGAATCATTAAATATCACCCAAGTCCAAAAGTAATCCAAACATCAATCTTAAAATTGTTATCGACTCTTAACATCCATCTTATCACAGTCCATTAATCCTAACACCCGGATGATTTTATACACAAAATTCATTAATACAAGTCTTGGCCTCTAAAAATATATTAATTTGCGTGACATCAATAAAAAAAACAAGCTCTATAGGCTCACTTTTCAAATCACTCTCCACTATTGTAGAAAAATCACACTACCTTGGATCAATAGGTCTTTAATAAGCTTGTAATGTTAGGCTAAGGTAAAGGTCAAGAAAGAACGGGAACGATTCAATAAGTAAAAGAACTCAATCTTTTAGTTTTAAACACAAACACTTTAAGCACTGGATAACCTTACTTCAACACCCAACTCTTTCAACCATTTTTCGAGCATTTCTCTCAATAGATCACCACTTTTTTTTTTCTTTTCTTCTTTCCTTGCCATAATTCACTTCTTTTTTTCATTTTTTTCTTGTCTTTTCCACAACCCCCAACTTATCTCCTTTAATGTGCTTGGGTTATGGTAGTAATATTTTTTCATATTTCCATCCTTACTCCTCTTAAGTGCTTCTCAACAAATGTGTATAACTAAGTTCTTTTAAAGGAAAAGTAAGGATAAAATATTTTTAGGCTTATAAAGGTAAGTTAATGGGTTATCGAAAGAAACAAAGCTCAAATTCTTTTTCAAGAAAAAGGCTCAAATAGGTGACTAGCGATAAATATAGCAAGGGTAAGTTTGAAAGGTTCAAACGGTCCAAAAATGGCCTATATCATATCCTAAGTAGTGTGCATTCTAGGATTTCGCCTCAAGTGATTATCAAATAAGTTCTAGAGCTTGTCGAGACCAGTAAAAGTATTCACAAAACAATCACACATAAAACTTCTCTAAATGTTTTAGACTAATCATGCAATCTTACCGCAACCCAAAGTCACAAACTAAATGAAAATTGACACTTAAATTATTCTCAAACTGAAGCAAGATTTAACTTCTTCTAAACGCTATATGCTATATCAATTAATCTTATATCATTGACATGTGAATTAACTCCAAGGCTAACACAAAGCATGCTAAAAATAAACAAAAAGGGAAAGTAACACCAAGCAATTCAATGGAAAGAAGAAATGTGTTTCCTCCACCCCCAACTTAAAAATTGCATTGACCTTAATGTGAAACAAAAAGTAAAGGAAACTCCATTTGTAATCAAAAGTGCACAGAAGCTGAAAATTATGCACCACCATTTGAACTGCATGTGATTCTTCTTGTTGAAATGTTGATCTATAACATAAAATAAAACAAACAAAAAGAAAGCAACTGCGGTGTAACATTAAGATTCCCACCGTATGTTAGGTTAACTCATAAAATCTAAATAAATAACTAAAAGTGAAAATAAAGTACGAAAAAAATAAAATAACGAAAAAGAATACACAATAAATGTTAGTATAGTCATCCGATAATAAAAAAAATAATATAAAAAGAGACAAACAAGATATAACCCAAAACTAATCCTCTATGTCTTCGTCCTCCTCTTCATACTCTTCATTCTCTTCACCTTCCTCTGGAGCTGGATCAAAAGATGAACCCGGATAAGGTGGTAAAGTGATCCATATCACAACCGGTGGCGGAGGTAAGGTGTTGGTACATTTGACCAAAAGAAGAGTACACCCCTGCTTGATAATCTGCTTGCCTAGCCAAGAATCATTCCTGACGATCAAACCTATCATGCACGAGTTTATGATGCTCGTCAAACTGAATTTCTAAACGCTCAAGGCGCTCTGCAACAGTGAAATGCCTAGGGGGAGGAGGGGAGCAGTAATCGCTGCTCTCTCTCCCGGAACTGGCGGCCTTGAGGCTTTAATCAGATTGAGCATGCCATCATCAATGGGCTTCTTAGGTTGCTGGGATTCCTCATCAGGACTGTACTAGACTCTGGCTCTGATGTATAATTGGGTAATTAATGAAGGGAAGCACAATCCAAGCTTTTGTCTCACAGTGTACATGATAGAATTAAATATGATCTGGCCCACATCAATAGGCATGCCCATCAAAATGGCATAAATTAGAACAGCTCTCTCAACAGTAAGGTCACTATAGTGCGTGGCAGGCATCAACCTCTGACACACAAAATATTTCCAAGCCCGAGCAATGACAGTCAGAGAAGTACTGAGCAAGGTTTTAGGGGTATCACCCGTCATTTTCCATGTTGTGCCCGGAATACAAAGAGTATTTCAAATTTCTTCATAATCAATATTAGACACATATGCAATATACTCACTGTTTTCTATGTCAGGTAGCCCATAGAATCTATTGATAGATGTGCTGCTAAAATAAACTGTTTTTCCTCTCACCGTCACCTTACCGTTCCTATGCTCTTTTGCATTAGCATAAAATTCTCTAACCATATTTGTAAGGGAATGAGATGGTTGATAGTGAATCCTCTCTCAGGAATGGGTTTCCTAGAATTTATCAAGCTAACATATCTCTCACTAGCCTCAAAACTGACAAATTTTCTCTCATCATACTCTTGAGGTTGTTTCCCCCTTGGTCTCTTAGTTTTAGGGGCCATTTAAATCAAATGTATAGAACAACAGAACTAATTCAAAATCAACCACCCAAATAGCACAAATTCACAACAAAGAGAAGAAATTGGTCTTACTTGATGCCCAAAGTTGGAGAGAAGAAAGAGTACCCACCAACTTGAAATCTTCTTGAAAACCCCAAAATCCTCTTTGAACCAAGCTTTTTGGAGCAATTTTAAGCAAAATCTATAATACAAGTGAGAAATTCTTCAAGAAATGGTGTTAGAATCAAGAAATAGTGAGAAAAATGAGGTGGGTAAGTGAGGGTTTGAAGAGAGGAGGAGTGAGAGTGGAGTGTGATGTGCTTTTCTCAAAGTAGAAATGAAGAAGATGGTGCAGAAATGAGGTTTTAGAAAGCGCAGATCGTGTGTGAGCCGCGGCTTGAAGACTTGAGCCTTCTTTTGCTTTGCTGTGCGTCGCAGCGCGCTGTGGGTTGAGGTGCGGCGCAGATTGATGTGGGTTGGGCTGTTAGGTGAAGCGCTCCCGGTGGGCCGCGGTGCGAGATTTGGGGCTACTTAGGCATGCTGCTTTATGGGGTGAGGCTTGAGCCCTTGGGCCGCTGCGCACACACTGGCCCTAGTTCCTCTCATGGGCTAAAAAAAAATAACAAATGCCTTGTTTGTGCAAGATAAAAAACATAAATATATGTAAAAAAAATGAAAATAATCTTTAAACTAAAAATTAGATTAAATCAAACTAAAAAAAACTAAAAAATAAAATTGAAATAAACTTAATTAAACACAAAACAAACAAAAGAAAAATAAATAAAAACATACCTTTGTGGTGTGGACAAGGTGAATAGACCGGATCCATAAGTGGAATATCTTCCACTTCCGGATCTTGCCTATCAATTAAGATTTTAAGACGCTGACCATTTACTTTAAAGATCCGACCATCTCTAGTATCCTCTATTTCTACCACTCTATTTGCAAAAATATTTTTTACTCTAAAAGGGCCAGTCCAGCTCAACCGAAGTTTTCTCGGGTGCTTATGGAGTCTAGAATCATATAAAAACACCCGATCATTAGGCTTAAATGTTTTCCTCAAAATTTTGTTATCATGAAACACTTTCATTTTATCCTATAGATTCTAGAGTTCTCATAAGCATCATTTCTCAACTCCTCTAGCTCGGTCAACTGAAATTTCCTAAGGTTACCTGCTTCTCCCATGTCAAAGTTGAAGTGCTTAATAGCCCAATAAGCTTGATGCTCGAGCTCTACTGGCAAGTGGCAAGGTTTTTCAAAAACAAGCCTATAAGGTGACATACCTAAGGGAGTTTTGAAAGCTGTACAGTAAGCCCAAAGCGCATCAACTAGTCTCAAAGACTAATCTTTGCGATCCAGGTTGACCGTTTTTTCTAAAATTTGCTTAATTTCCCTATTTGCAAGTTCTATCTGTCCACTTGTCTGAGGGTGGTAGGCTGTAGAAATCTTGTGTAACACTCCATATTTTCTCATCAAAGCTTCAAAAGAACGGTTGCAAAAATGCATACCCCGATCACTAATTATAGCACGTGGTGTACCAAATCGAGATAACACATTTTCTTTGAGAAATTTAATTACCATCTTATTATCATTGCTTCTACAAGCTGCTGCTTCTACCCATTTTGACACATAATCTATTACCATAATGATATATTGATATCCGAAAGAATGAGGAAATGGTCCCATAAAATCAATGCCCCAAAATCAAATATTTCAATCACTAAAATTGGGTTTAAGGGCATCATATTACGATGAGACACAGCTCTTAACTTCTGACACTTTTCACATGAGCGGCAATAGATGTTTGCATATTTAAACAAGGTGGGCCAATAAAATCCACACTGTAGAATTTTTGCAGCGGTTTTTTCATTGAAAAGTGGCCCCCTCAAGCTTGGGAGTGACAAAATTCCAAGACGCTAGTAATCTCTTCATTAGGGATCCAACGCTTTAAAATTTGGTCAGGATAATATTTGAAAAGACAAAGGTCATCCCAATAAAAATTTCGTACCTCAGTCATGAACTTCCTCTTGTCCTGAGCGCTCCAATCCATCGGTATCTCACTGGCAGCCAAATAATTCACGATATGAGCAAACCATGGTAGAAAAGTAATAGAGAGTAATTGCCCATCGGGAAAATTATCCCTGATTGGCATGTCGTTAAAGGTGTCCTGAAATGTGAGCCTCGATAGATGGTCAGCCACTACGTTCTCTACTCCTTTCTTGTCTTTGACAGTGATGTCAAATTCTTGCAAAAGTAAGATCCACCATATTAATCGTGCCTTAGCATCCTTCTTTGTAAGAAGGTACTTAAGGGCTGCATGATCTGTGAAAATAAGAATAGAAGAACCAATCAAATAAGCACGAAACTTGTCCAAAGTAAACACTATAGCTAGCAATTCTTTTTTAGTGGTGGAGTAATTCATCTGAGCACTATTTAGAGTTTTACTAGCATAGTAAATAACAAAAGGCTTCCCCTCCCTTCGCTGTACAAGAACAACACCTACAGCAAAGTCACTAGCATCACACATGATTTCAAAAGGTAAAGTCCAATCAGGTAACTGCATTATAGGTGCTGAAGTAAGCTCACCAATCAGCATTTTAAAGGCCTTTTGACAAGCTTGTGTCCACTCAAATGGGGTATCTTTAACTATGAGGGCACATAGTGGTCTAGATATGGTGGAAAAATTTTGTATAAACCTCCTATGAAAACCCACATGACCAAAAAAGGATCTCATATCCTTTACTATCTTAGGTGTAGGCAACTTAGAGATTAATTCAATCTTAGATTGGTCAACCTCTATCTCCTTAGAAGAAATAATATGCCTTAAGACAATACCTAAAGGTACCATGAAATGGCATTTTTCCCAATTTAAAACTAATTCCTTCTCCTCACAACGAATCAATACTCTTTCTAAATTCAATAAGCATGCATCAAATGAAGATCCAAAAACAGTCAAGCCATCCATAAAAACTTTCATGCAATATTCAACCATGTCATTAAAAATGCTCATCATGCAATGTTGAAAAGTAGCAGGTGCATTACATAATCCAAATGGCATTCTACGAAAAGCATAAGTACCAAAGGGACAAGTGAAAATGATTTTATCTTGGTCTTCTAATGCAATTTCAATTTGATAATAACCAGAATAACCATCCAAGAAATAATAAAAAGGATGACCAGCTACATGCTCAAGAATTTGATCGATAAAAGGTAGTGGAAAATGGTCTTTCCAGGTGGCAGCATTTAATTTTATGTAATCAATGCACATTCGCCACCCAGTCACAAGTTTTGTAGGGACTAACTCTCCTAGGTCATTCTTTACCACAGTGACATCTGACTTTTTAGGAATGACCTGTGTAGGACTTACCCATTTACTATCAGCTATGGGATATATAATTCCCGCATCTAATAGTTTCAACACTTCATTTTTCACCACTTCTTTCATAGTGGGGTTAAGCCTACGCTAGGGGTTCTACGAGGGCTAGTTCCTTCATCTAAATTAATTTTATGAGAATAGACCAGGGGACTAACACCTTTTTAAATTAGCCATGCTCTAACCTAAGGCTGACTTATGTTTATTTAAGGTCCAAATTAATTTCTCACCTTGAGACTCAAATAATTCAGATAAGATAATAATAGGAAGAGTATCACCTGAGCCGAGGAAGACATGCTTTAAACCCTTAGATAAAGGCTTCAATTCAACTTTGGGCTTCCATACTTGAGGGAATTTGTTTCTCGCTTCTCTTAGGCATCTCCTCAAACTTCGGTTGCCATGCCCGAGTGCCATAATCCTGAGATTTATCAAAAATAGCACCAATATCAATTACATCATATGGATTATTAATAGAATCAAACTCAGAATTAATAACAAAATACTCAAGAGGATCAAAATCATGAGCTATAGAACTCCTCTATCGATGAGTGACTCAATCATGTATAACTGGTGGCTCTCGTCATCACCTTCTGGCTGTTTTGCAACATTAAAGATGTTCATCTCAAGGGTTATGTTTCTAAAGGACAACATCATGAGTCCATTCCTACAATTAATAAGAGCATTTGCAATGGCAAGGAAAGGTCTACCCAAAATCCAATGAATTTTAGAGGTAGTGTCAACAGTAGAGGTAGTGTCAAGAATTAGGAAATCAACAGGATAATAAAATTTATTAATTTGAATTAGAACATCCTCTACCATGCCCCGAGGTATTTTGACTGAACGGTCAGCCAATTGTAACACCACAGCGGTGGGTTTTATTTTTCCCAACCCCAGCTGCAAATATATAGAAAATGGCATTAAATTCACGCTAGCTCCTAAATGTAGCAATGCTTGTCCAACCTCATGATTTCCAATGCTACATGCAATGGTTGAACAGCCAGGATCCTTGTATTTGGGGGGAATCCTCTGCTCAATTAAAGTACTAACTTGCTCCGTTAGGAACGCTGTCTTCTTTACATAGTGCTTCCTCTTAACTGTACACAAATCTTTAAGAACTTTTGCATAAGTAGGAACTTGTTTAATCACATCCAAAAGAGGATGATTAATTTTTACTTGCCTTAGTTTCTCTAGGATTTCATTGTTTAGGTCTAGAGTTTTCTTTTTTGATTTTAAGGTTTGAGGGAATGGTGCCTTAACAGGACTCTTGGTGACCTCAGGGTCCTTGGGCAGCTCGGTATCACTACTACCTTGACCCTTTTCCACATCCTCTGATTTGTTCATTGTTGGGATGTGTAATGACTTACCACTTTGTGTCACAATGGCATTCACATCTTTTAGATTCTCTTGTGCCATGTGTTAACCATGGGGTGTGGACTGAGCTTAAGAAGTGAACTTACCTCGCTCATTCACACTCAAGGAGCCCATCAATTTAGACACTTGGTTCCTTATTTCTTTGTACTTTTCAACAACCTGCGTAATTAATGCTTCACATCTTTGGTTTGTCTTACCCTGTGCCCCAATAAAAGAACGCAAAGTGTCTTCTAAAGAATTCTTAGAGGATGAGGGTGCATGATATGGTGCAGGATATGATCTAGAAGGTTGTGCAAGCTGCTGGTTTTCAAACTTCCAACTGAAATTGGGGTGACTGCGCCACCCCAGATTATAGGTATTAAAGAAGGGTGCCAAAAACGTTTTGCACATGCCTAAGGCATTACATTGTTCCTCATACATCCCTCTTATATCAACAAATGTGGGACACTCTTAGGCGGGATGACCTACCCCGCCACACACAAAACACGGTTCCAAAGATTCGGCATGATTAGCCACATGTGTTGGTTTTGAGCCCTTAGTCTTTAACGCATCTAGCTCTCTAGTGAGTATCTCAACCTTAGCTTTTAGGTTGTCCTCTTCCCTAAATGGTAAATTCTACCCCCACTTGGGTTTCCTACAGGTCATGACCTATTTGTGCTTTCAGTAGCACTAGGTCCAGTCCAAGTGTGAGCTTTTTTAGCAAGCTCATTGAGGTATTCTATGGCCTTATCATGATCTTTTTGTAAGAATTCACCATTACACATCATCTCTACAAATTGGCGCTCTCTATATGTAAGTCCCTCATAAAAATAGCTCACTAAGCTCTAATTCTCATACTCGTGGTGAGGACACATACTTAACAACTCTTTAAATTTCTCCCAAGACTGATACAAAGTCTCATTGTCCTTTTGTGCAAAGGTGGAGATTTTCCTTTTTAAAGCATTGGTCTTATGTTGAGGGAAGTATTTATTAAAAAAGACCTGAGTCATCTCATTCCATGACCCAATAGATCGTGGTCTCAACGAGTATAACCAACTTTTAGCTTTATCCTTCAAAGCGAAAGGAAAGAACTTAAGTCTCATGATGTCATCAGTTGCATCTTGACTATGAAAAGTCGCAACTACTTCCTTAAACTCCCTAATGTGCACATATGGGTTTTCATTTTCCAAGCCATGAAACGTAGGGAGTAGTTGTATTATCCTTGTTTTAAAATCTTGATGGCTAGTATTGGCTGGAAACATGATGCATGATGGTGTGGCTGTTCGGCTAGGACACAAGTAATCCTTAAGTGTCCTAGCAACATTTTCATTGGGGTTATTAGCCATGTTAACAAAATCCTCTAAATTCTCGTTTGGGGTTACACTATGGTTTGATCTAAGTGAGGTTTCACTAACGGACATGGAATGAGAGGGTAACTCTATTTCGGGTCCTCTAATGAAACTACCTCTCGAATCTCTCAGTCTAAGCATACACCAAATGAGTTAGAGGGGAAATAAATAAAACAGAATAATAAAAGAATATTGAAAAATCAAAACAAAGAGAAAAGAACAATATTACTATCTTGTCTCAATGTTGACAATATTCCTTGTATTTAAGCGTGTTTCCCCGGCAACGGCACCAAAATTTGATTATGCTCAAACTAATATGCGGTTATTGTGTATAGTTGAGGTGTCGATCCCCCAAGGAAAAGCGAACTACAAGGGAAAATGTAAACATTAACACGAACGATAAAGATCAGGTGAAAGAATCTGAGTTTTGATAATGAAGTAATGTGAGAAAATTGTGTAAATATAATGATGATTATAATGGAGAAATAACAAGGTTCTAGGAATCCTCCCTAGGTTCGTTGCCTTATTCTACTCTCGATTCAATTGTTTTTATCTCAATTGCTAGTTTCACATCCCAAACAAGCAATCAGTAAATATTCAATCAAAGCACATGTAAACCCTAATATAATTGCTATGAAGTACTCTTTACTTTCAATTCAAGCACACATGACCTATCTTATAGATTTATCAAGAAACGACAATATATCTTCAATGACAATATCACAATAATGGACAAACCTAAAAGATAAATCTACCAGAATCAATCACATCTAACAACTTAACATAAAAGAGCATGACTAGACTTATATAAAAGAGAAAGATACAATCACTGGATTAGGAGAAAATCTTCTAATTAAATCAAAGAGTAAATCATAACAATGTTTAACAATAAATCCGAACTATAACTGAATCAAGAATAGAAATAAGAACAACTACACTTAAGAATTCATCATTTCTCCTTGCTCGAAGATTAGTTGGCCATGGGGCTCATGCTTGAACACCGTAATGGAGAAGAATGTAGCTGTTTTCTTGAGTTTTTCCAGCCTTAATGAATGCTCCTTATCAAACCCTAAGTGATCTAATTATAATACAAAAGGTTCTAGGGTATTTTCGGGTCTAAACTATTCTTAAAATCCTAATTAGGAAACAGAGCATCGTGCTCGCGCTGCAGTGCACACTAATCCAGGCCGCGGCTCAGCTTTGACTGACTTTCTTCAACTTTCTGGAGGCCGCGGCCCAGACCCTCCAGGCCGTGGCGCACACTGGTGTCCGGATTTTGCAAGGTTCTGGGCACCGCGGCTCAAACCCTCCAGGCCGTGACGCACACTGATATCCTATGGGCTCTAAATGCTTTCTGAAGGCCACAACTTCTCTGTTCTATGTTGCGGCATGGACAGTTCTGAAACCACTCATTTTACTATGATATCCATGGACTCTTGGCGCTTTTAAGCATTGATAGCTTTTCCATCTCTTTTGAACTCAAAGTACCTGAAAATGCACCGAAATAGATCAATGATCCAAGAATGACACTTTAGAATTGTTAAGGTATAAATGAATAATTCAACCCTAGATTAAACCTAAAATGATAACAAATAAGTATTGTTAAGATGTATTTTATGACTCTCATCATCCACCGTTTGTCTGCCTCGTCTAACTTTTTTTTGATGCCTTGCAAAAATGTTCTGTTGATTACTTCAGCTTGTCCATTGGCCTGCGGATACTGATGAAAGAGAAGTAGTGCTCGATGTGTAGTTTGTCATAGAATGCTTTGAATCAGGTGCTATCAAATTGTTTGTCGTTGTCCGTTACTAGTATTCAAGGAATACTGAAACGGCATACTATGGATTTCCAGACGAAGCCCTGAGCCTGGTGATCAGTTATACTGGCCAGTGGTTCGGCTTCTACCCACTTAGTGAAATAGTCTATTACCACAATGAAGTACTTTTATTGGCCGGGTGCTCTGATGAAAGGACCGAGAGGTCCATCCCCTATATGGTAAAGGGGAGCGGGCTAGTGAGCAAGGTGAGGGGATTCGCCGGTTTGTGGGAGATAGTGGAGTACTACTGACAACTCTTGCACTTTTTCACCAATTCCATGGCTTCTCTTCGCTTGCCAGGCCAGTACTAACCTTGATGAAGAATTTTGAAGGCTAGGGCTTGGCCTCCAAGATGGTTTCCATAGACTCATTCATGAACTTCCCGAAGGGCATAGTCTACCTCGGTTGGGCCTAGGCATTTTAGGTAGGGCATTGTGAGACCTCTCTTGTATAAATGATCATCTATGACTGTGTACCACAACGCTCAGGAGAAGATATTTTTGGCTTCATTTTTTTCCTCTGGGAGCTAGCCATTCCGTAAATACCAGAGGATGGGGTCAACCTAAGTCTCCACGCAGGTTACAGGTAGTACGGAGGTCTCTTCTATACTTGGTATAGTGAGTGTTTCAAGGTAGACTACCTGTGTGGGCTTTGGCTGTCGAAAAGAGGCGAGTCAAGCTAGGGAATCAGCTTTAGAATTTTCTACCAGGGGGATCTGGTTGATCCGAAACAATTTGAACTTGGCGACGAGTTCTTTGGCTTTCTCCAAGTAGTGGGCGATCTTTTCTCCTCAGGTTTCAAATTCTCTGTTGATCTAGTTTACCACTAACTGTGCGTCATTGTAAGCGTCTAGGGCCTCAACAACTACTATTCTAGCTAACTTCAGTCCGGCCAACAATGCCTTGTACTTGGCTTCATTGTTTGAAGCATTAAACCCGAACCTTAAGGCATACTCAACAGTGAAACCGTCTAGGCTGCACAGGATGAGCCCGGTGCCGCCTCTTGCGCTGTTGGAAGATCCGTCTACATGGAGGGTCTATTGAGGAGCTGGTTCGACCGTGTCGAGAGCCAGGGTAGGATCCATCTTATCTTGGAGGGTGGTTTCCACGATAAAGTCGACTAGGGCTTTGGTTTTGATGGCATTGTGGGGACAATACCAGATCTCGAACTCTCTGAGTTCTACGGACCATTTGACCATCCTTCCAGAGACATTCGGCTTGTGGAGTACTTGTTTAAGAGGTTGGTCCATTAGAAGAATGATGATGTGGGCTTAAAAGTACGGCCAGAGTTTGCATGCTGTGATTAAATGGGCATACGCCAACTTTTCCATAGGGAGGTACCTTGTTTCTGCATCGTGGAGGATCTTTCTTACATAATATACAGGCCTTTGGACACCCGTCTCCTCTCAAATTAGAATGGAGGCCACCACTTCATGTCCAGGTGAAAGGTACAGGAAGAGTTCTTCACTGGTGACGGGCTTGGTAAGGAGAGGGGGTGAGCCCAAATACTCTTTCAATTCATCGAATGCCTTCTGACAATCTTCAGTCTAGACGAAGTCCTTGCCTTTTCTGATGGCCTTAAATAAGGGGAGGCATTTTTTCGCGGATTTCAACACGAATCGGCTTAGAGCAGCTATCCGTTCGGTTAGTCATTTGTAACGACCCATCCCGAGTTGGCAACCCCCAAGATGGTGTCATCACATTTTGAGAATTCCAGCACGACACATATGCCACAATAAAATAAGACTAACATAAATTTTTATTTTAATCCTCAACCCTCAACAGGAGAGGTACATAAATCTGATATTAGTTTACATATAATATACGACGTAAGATGCATGAGTATTTACAAATAAAATATTTATTTCATTTTCTCACTAGTCTGAGGATATTGACACGTACGTGGCTTACAGAAAAGGAATTTGTCTGACTTTCAACCCACCAGACTATTTGTCCTGTCTGCTACCTGAAATCATTGTACAATAAGGGATGAGCTTCACAAGCTCAGTGAATTAAATTTACTAAAAGTATTCAAATTGCATAGATAGCCTGTTAATATTTAATCATTTATCTCTCCTATAACTTGATAATAGCATAATGTCTAACATTTAAATAATTCCTATCTTATCATATTTCTACGTCTTTTTCTCACTGTAAATTTCTCTCTGTGAGACTCATCCATCTATAAATAAAATTCACAATAATACACCACACATCTGCATTTCAATAATGCAAGGAATAATTAAAATAGATACAATTTGTGAATTATTATTATGAGAACGTCTTCCCACATATCGATATGTTTTTATTATCTTAGACCGTCACCCTCCCGGTTATTTTCTTTACAGCTTATCCTGGCTGTTACGGAATTCATTTCTAGCATATATCGGCTGTCACGGTGTCTCTTTTATTTTCAGCATATACCGGTTGTCACAGTTTTTCAATTAGACCGACCCCTTCCCGGTTCTTTCGGTTCTATTATTTAATGCATAAGCATATGAACAAAAATATGCATATGAACAGTAATATAAAACCACATGAATTCAAAATATTTAAATTAACTATCCGATCTTTCCTTAATTTTCTGCTTGATAAATTTCACAATTTTCTTCTCCTCATATATCACATCAATTTATCGACAATAACTCGTCAAAAATCTATTTATCACCATCGTTATTAAATCAACTCATTATTCTAATAATATTTATTTTCACATGTTCAATATTCATATCATACTTATCAACCAACTTTTTATCTACTACCAAAGCATAAGCTAATTATTTATTTTAATATTATCACTAGATATTTAATTTTTATTTAGATTACTTAAATTAAATTCAACTCACCACGTAGCACTTAAAGCTACCCGTGAATCACCTCCTTGCCTTTCCCATCCCTCTCCGCAGTTTCCCCCATTTGCTGACCGTCAACAGCTGATATAATATTTATATTAACTTTCTAATTATTTCTTCAATTCTTCATAAATCACACCCTTTGAAAATTCCCATTTTGAATTCCGAGAAATTTTATGAATGCTAAAAATTCAAAAATATAAACATTACATTATTACCTCCTATTTTTCTGATAACTTCTCGTGATTCTCTATAAAATTCCCCCCTAAACCCCTTCAAAATTTTGCCATTTGAATCTTTCTTTCGGCCCCCACGTGTTTAAAGAAGACGCGTAATAGAAGGAAAACTAAACAAGTTTGATAAGTGTAACTTAATGTTTACATATAAGCGTAATATATATAGATGATTTATTGTAACAGTAGCTCACAATTGCTTGCCAAAATGCATTTGGCAACTCCCAAAAACTCACCACATATATGCCTTGTTGTAACACAACCAAGGCTTTGAAATAACACTTGGCAAACCCAAATTAAGTTGGCAGCAGGTTTTGCCACCTGCTACCACGTTTTACTGTTTTGCAGTTTATTTATTTATTTATTTTACTTTTGTCTTCTTCAGCCTTTTTCAATCTTCTAGGATGTTCAAGTCCCAGATTTTTTTTTAGAAATTTTTTTCTTTCTTTTTTTCTTGCTTTTTCTTTTTTCCTTTTCTTATATATTATTCACGTTTTTTTTTAAATTGCTTTATTCGAATACTAATAAATCTTTCACATATATTTTATTTTAATTCCATGTCATATTTATTAAATTACTTCTTTACCCTTACTTTACAAATACGAGTATTGTAATTCTACTCACCGTACAAAAATTTCGTCCCCGAAATTTCTTTACCTAAAATCAAGGAAAGTGTTGGGGAGTAATCCTTCCTCATTCTGTCTTCATGCTCCCAAGTGACTTCTTCGACATCTTTATTTCACCATAATACTTGAATCAAAGAAATGACTATATTGCACAAGACTTGTTCTTTTCTGTCTAGGATTCTGACTGGTGCTAGCATAAAAGTCAAATCTTCCTGAATTTCTATTGCCTGATTAGAGATACTAAGGGATTCATCGTGTAAGTACTTTCTCAGCAGTGACACATGAAACACATTATGTAATTGCTTTAATTCTAGAGGCAAATTCAAACGATATGCTACTGGTCCAATTTTCTCGATCACCTCATACGGCCCCATAAATCTCTAGCTCAGCTTTCCCTTCTTCTTAAATCTCAACACTCCCTTCCACGGAGATATCTTCAAAAATACTCAATCACTAACTTGGAACTCGAGAGGTCATATTCTTTTATCAACATATCCTTTTCGTCTGTTCTGAGCTGCTCTGAGGTTCTCCCTAACTAGTTTGATCATCTTAGTAGTCAAGTCTATCATTTCTGGGTCATATATATTTCTCTCTCCAATTTCTTCCCAGCATATTGGAGTTCTACACCTTCTCCCATACAAAGCCTCGAAGGGTATCATCCCAATACTAGTTTGATATTGATTATTGTATGCAAACTTGATCAACAGCAAATAAGCATCCCAGCTCACTGAGAAGCTCAATACACTTACCCTCAGCATATCTTCTAGTATTATGATGATTCTCTCTGTCTGTCCATCAGTTTGTGGATGAAAATCTGTACTAAACTGTAATTGCATACCCATAGCTTCTTGGAATCCCCTCCTAAATATAGAGGCAAATCTAGAATCTCTATCTGATATGATACTCAAAGGTACTCCATGTAATTTTACTATCTCAGCTACATACAACTCAGCCAACTTCTTTGGACTCCAAGTAGTTTTAATAGGAAGAAAATGTGAATACTTAGAAAGTCTATCCACTATAACCCACACAGTGTCATGTCCCTTCTGGGTACAGGAAAAACCAGAGACCATATCCATACTCGCATTTTCCCATGGCCACTCAGGTATTGGAAGAGGTTGTAATAAACCTGCTGGATGTCTATTCTCAGCCTTCACCTGTTGACAAATCAAACATCTAGAAATATATTCTGCTACATCATTCTTCATCCATGACCACCAATAATTCTGTCTCAGCCCCTTGTACATCTTATTATTACCTGGGTGCATGGAATATACAGAATCATGAGCCTCTCTTAGTATCTCCTTTCTCATCTCCACATCATTGGGAACACAAACTCTATGCCCCAATACTACCGTACCATTTTCTCTAATTCTAAACTCGGTTAGCTTCCCACTCAATACTTCCTGTCTGATCTTTTCTATCCTCTCATCCCTACACTGCATTTGTAATAAAAAATCAATAATAGAAGATTGTATCACCATATTTTCCATTAATACTCCTCTATAATTGACACTCAACTGCATCCTCATTCTTCTTAATTCTATCATCAGGCCAGTATTATGACTCCCAATAGCAGCTAATCTCCCTGTTGCCTTTCTACTCAATGTGCCAGCTACTACATTGGCTTTTCTTAGATGATAATGAATTGTATAGTCATAATCACTAATCAACTCCATCCCCCTCTTCTGCCTTAAATTCAACTCATTCTGGGTCGGTAAATGTGTCAAGCTTTTATGATAAGTAAAAATTTCAAAATTGTCTCCATATAAATGATGTCTCTAAATATTTAAAGCAAAAACAATGGCAGCCAATTCTAAATCATGGGTCGAGTAATTCCTTTCATGGTTCTTTAACTGTCTAGATGCATCAACTATAACTCTCCCATGTTGCATCAACACCATCTAAACCCCTGAAGTGATGCATCACTATAAACCACAAATCCTTCATCACTAGAAATAAACACTAACACCAAGACAGTAGTCAGTTTCTCTTTCAACAGTTAGAAACTTCTCTCACATTCCTCTGACCACCTAAACTTCACATTCTTCCTAGTCAACTTAGTCAAAGGTCCAACAATCATAGAATTTTTTTGGATAAATATCCTATAATAACTAGCTAACCCCAAAAAGCTTTTAATTTCAGTTACACTCGTGGGTCTTTCCCAATTTAACGCTGCTTCTACTTTTTATGGGTCAACTGTTATCCCATCTCCTGACACAACATACCCCAAGAAAGATATTTCACTCAACCAAAACTCACACTTCGAGAACTTCGCATATAATTTCTTTCTCCTCAAAATGTCTAACACTATCCTTAAATGTTGCATATGCTCCTCTTCATTCTTGGAATATATCAAAATATCATCAATAAATACAATCATAAATTTGTTCAAGAATGGTTTAAACATCCGATTCATAAGGTCCATAAATGATGCAAGAGCATTGGTCAACCAAAAAAGCATCACCAAGAACTCATGATGGCGATAACGTGTCTGAAAAGCAGTTTTAGGCACGTCCCTCTCCTTTACCCTCAATTGATGATAACCCGATCTTAGGTCTATCTTAGAAAACACTCTAGCTCATTGTAATTACTCGAATAAATCATCTATCCTGGGCAAAGGATATCTATTCTTGATGATAATCTTATTCAACTGTCTATAATCAATACACAACCTCAATGTCCCATAATTCTTCTTGACAAATAACACAGGAGCTCCCCAGGGTGAGTGATAGGAGCTTTAATATTCATATTTAAGCCCCTTAATTTATATTTGTTAAGCTTTTTGCTTACATATTTTATTATATTTTACTTCATTTTTGTGTTTTTTATAGGCATGTGAAGAAAAGAAAGCATTTTGAAGCTTTAAAGGAAGAAAACTGAAGATCTGGAAAGAGCTAGTGCGATCTAGCGCAACATAGCTGCGATCGAGCACACAAGCAATCGTGCGCACATATAGAAGGCTCGAGCGCACCCATGCAATCGAGTGCAAAAGTATGCGATCGAGTGCACAAGCATAGAGAGGCAGCAGAGCCAGTTTTGGAAAGATTTCTTCCAGACCTATTTTGGAAATTAGGGTTTCGAGGCACCTTTAGAACCCTATAAATAGACTTGTAAAACACAAAAATAGAGATATCCTTTTTTAGGAGCATATCTCCCTTTTTAGTTTTAGTTTTAGGTCGGGAGACCGGAGGCTAGAGAGGATTCTACAAAGAATTGACGACTCTTCAATAGAGCTCTCTCAGGTTTCTTCTTTCCTTTATTTTATTATGTTTAACTAAACTTTTAGTAAGGGCTTGGTTCAAACCCTAATTATGTTTAATCAATAATTCAGTATTGGTGCCTTTGTAATACTTATGATGTGATTCTTAATTTGATTAATGCCTTTTTTTTTTACTTCAATTCCTCATATGTGTGTGTCTGATCAACTTATGCATGTGGTATGGATTAGTTATTTAAATCAATTTGGATGATCGAGTTCTTGGTTTAACGATAGTAACAAAAGATATCTTACCCGGATTCTTAGATTAATCAACATGAGAAACCGGGAGTGGACCAAGC
The DNA here is from genome assembly GCA_023935145.1 of Bretschneidera sinensis. Taxonomy (NCBI): domain Eukaryota; kingdom Viridiplantae; phylum Streptophyta; class Magnoliopsida; order Brassicales; family Akaniaceae; genus Bretschneidera; species Bretschneidera sinensis. Next base: position 22,987,406 of record CM043699.1, on the reverse strand, counting down.
CCTAGGCCCTGTGTGGTTGTTGATTTCCACAGACCTTATGCTCTCTTGAGGAACAACTCAGTATAAACCATGCTGAATCCCTTAAGAGAGAAAAGAGTTAGAGTATACACCATGCCTAACTCATTGCTTAGGGAAATCCATAGCCTAAGGAGTGGACCAAGCCCTTAGGTTGACAACCAGTAGGTATTCATAGCATGAGTAGAGCATTGACATATTGTTTTGTTGGGTAGCATGATTAGTGGTGGATATCAAGTCCTTACGCCTTTATCATTATTATCTAAACTCAATATTTATTCACATCTATTTTTACTTTGTGAAATTAATTCTAAATCGAAATTCACCAATCCCTGTGGAGATGATCTCGAACTTGCACACTATGCTACTATTGACCTTGTGCACTTGTAAGTAAAACTGTACGATTATTTGCTTATTTATTTAAGTAGATAAACGCACAACAGGTTTTTGGCGTCATTGCCGGGGATTGCACTAAATTTCTTTTTAGAATTATTTTCGTTAGTAATTTTTATTTTTATTTTTTCTTTTCTGTTTATATTTTTTTTTAATCAAACAACCCTAATTTTTTTCATCTTTTCGTTTTTTGTTTTTCTGTTTTTGTTCAGGTGTGCAGCAGAGGAATTTCTGTCCTCATTGCGATCGAGCGCACTAGTGTAGCACTTGAGTGAAGGAAGAACAACGATCGAGCACAGTTCAAGGTGCGCTCGAGCGCAAAAGGTCCAGAGAGTACCTGAGCAGCAGTACTGAAACTACTGCACTGAAGCGGTTCAACTGATTCATGCAAGGGCTTCGATCCAAAAATCCAATTTTCTTTCCACTCAATACAGAGCAAGGAGTAAAGAGTAAGGGCATGTCTGAAGTGAACTTAAATGGTGGATTTCCAAATTGGTTGGATACTATGAAAAGAAAGATAGATATGCTCCTTCCTCGTCCACAAGCTACACAACTCCAGGTATATGCTATATGTTCTAATGTTAATCACACTTCTGAAACTTGCCCTGTGTATTACTTTGCAGATCCAGAGCAAGCAAACTATGTGGGACCAAACAACTATCATTCCAAGAACAATGCATATGTAAATACCTACAATCCTGGATGGCGAAGCCACCCCAAATTCTCATGGAACAATGATCAAAATGCCTTGAACCTTCAAGGGTAGCAAAGGAACTCCCAACCCGCAGCCGAATCAGTTCCGAAATCAAGAGATATTGACCTAGAGAGCATTGTGAGGCAACTGGCAGCTCAGCAACAACAACTGATAACTTCATAAGAACAGCTCATGGCAGAGAAAATACAATTTTGGACTGAGCAAAGACAAATCAATGCCAAGCATGAGCAAGCTATTCAAAGACTAGAGGTGCAAATAGGACAATTGGCTGAGGAGCTAAGTGATAGAAAACAGGGAGAATTTTCAGCCCATCACGTTGATCCATTAGAAACTGCTCTTACCTATAGTGTCACAAGATCGGATTTTGAGCCCGAATATGAGGATGTTACTAATGACATCATTGAAATTATGCACCTTCTTGAGGCCCCTCCAAATCATCCAAGTAAGTACACCGATCCATTTGACACTCTTGTGCCTTTTAATACTACTTTTTTCCCTTTTATTGTCCAAACACCAAATTTGGAGTTGAAGCAATTGCCGAAGTATTTGATTTATGCTTATATGGGAGAGAATAAGACACTACCTGTGCTAGTTACTGCCAATCTTAGTTTTGGGGAAGAATAAAGCTTAGTCAGGCTGAAGACATTAAACTTAGCGCTCATGGGACGCACCCCACAGCTTATCCTTTTTATTTTTTATTGTTTTTCATATTTTTCATTATTTATTTATTTTTCGTACTTTTTGTTTTCCCGTATTATGTTAGTTTTTAGGGACAATGTATGCATCCGTTCAAGTTTGGGGGTGTGCTATGAGCCATGTCGGCCCAATTAGTTCTCCATCTTCCAGGTCAGATCTTTCCATGTTACCCACACATTGGGGACAATGCGTAATTTAAGATTGGGGGTATGGGAGACACATTCACACACTTGTCCCAGTTTTTTTGAAAAGATAAATGCATATTCATATTATGTTGAAATTTTTTGTTGATCTAAACGAATACTGTGATATGATTTCATCAGTGAGCTTAAAATCCTAAACAAATTAGTTAATAATAGAGTTTTAAGGTGTAGTTACTTACTTTTGGCATTTAAGAATTCACAACTTTGATCTAAAAACTGACACGAGCACATTAGCACATAATGGTGTGAGGTATGACATATAATTTCTATGTATATATTTCCATGACCTAACTGTAATTGGATAACTTGTTCGAATAACATTATGGCATAGAAAAATAGAGAAGAATGTTATTATGCAAAAAAAATAATAATAATAAAATGCTCCTAATGATCATTAAATATATTTTTCATTGAGTAACTGGACCTCTTGCCTCAGTAAGCAATGAGTGTTCACGTCAAAAGGTGGGAATGATGCATATAATGATCATTAAATAAAGTTTCCATTGAGTAACCAGACCTCTTACCTCGGTAAGCAGTGAGTGTTCACGTCAAAAGGTGGGGATTTTGCTTGGAAGTATTAAGACCAGTTAGTTTCGTAGCCTTTTTTACTCGAGTTAGTAAGTTCTTAGGGGTATCTTTATTCTTAATGCCATAAAACCATCTAGTTTGGGAGCCATTGGCTAAGCACTCACTATATGGGTCAATTAGAAAGCTTAATGGAACTCAACATGGCAAAAAGCTCGTGATAAAAGAAAAAGAAAAGAAATAAAACTATGCCATTATTGTTCATTCTGATAGGGAATTCGATGAATGTTAAGACACAGAAACACTACACATTGGAATCATTCGGAAGCTTCATCTTTTATGTGCTAGTTCACCATACACTGATTCAGACTTTTGATGCCTCAGTCTGCCTCTTGTAAGTAATTAAAATTTAAAACTCCTATTCATTGCGAAGATGGGTTTTTACTTTATGCTTGCTCATGAATAAAAATCGTGGTTTGTGTGACACTTAAATTTTCGGATACCATGAATGATGGATTTATTTTTGTGTCTTTGTTTTTCATTTAGTTTTTAGTTTCGTATTGCTAAGAGACTAGTAATATTTAAGTTTGGGGGGCTGATAGGAGCTTAAATATTCATATTTAAGCCCCTTAATTTACATTTGTTAAGCTCTTTGCTTACATATTTTATTATGTTTTACTTCATTTTTGTGTTTTCTGTGTTTTTTATAGGCTTGTGAAGAAAAGAAAGCATTTTGAAGCTTTAAAGGAAGAAAACTGAAGATCTGGAAAGAGCTAGTGCGATCGAGCGTTTCAACTAGATCGTTCCAAAAATTTCTCTTGTCGTGGCCCAATCTTCAGTTTCAACTAGAGCGTTTCAACTAGAGCTAGCTCTTTCTAGATCTTCAGTTTTCTTCCTTTAAAGCTTCAAAATGCTTTCTTTTCTTCACAAGCCTATAAAAAACACAGAAAACACAAAAATGAAGTAAAACATAATAAAATATGTAGGCAAAGAGCTTAACAAATGTAAATTAAAGGGCTTAAATACAAATATTTAAGCACTTATCACACCCCCAAACTTACTTGTTGCTAGTCCTTTAGCAATACGAAACTAAAAACTAACTAAAAACAAATAACACAAAGATAAATCCATCATTCATGGTATCCTAAAAATTTAAGTATCACACAAAACCATGATATTTATTCATGAGCAAGCTTAAAATATAAACCCATCTTTGCAATAAATAGAAGTTTTAAAATTTAATTACTTACAAGAGGCATGCTAAGGCATCATAGGTTTGATTCAGTGTAAGTGATATAACATATAAAAGATGAAGCTTCCAAATAATTCCATTGTGTAATATTTCCATGTCTCAAGATTCACTGAATTTCCTATCAGAATGAACAATAATGGCATAGTTTTATTTCCTTCTTTCTTTTATTATGAGACTTTATTGTGTTTAGTTCCCTTAAGCTTTCTAATTGACCCATGTAGTGAGTGTTTAGTCAATGACTCCCAAATCATATAGTTTTAGGGCATTAGGTGTAAGAAACACCCTTAAGGACTTACTAGCTCGAGTAAAAAAGGCTACAAAACTAAACTATCTTAATGCTACCAAGCAAAGTTCCCACCTTTTAACGTGAACACTCACTGCTTACTGAGGGAAGAGGTCCAGTTACTCAGTGAAAAGTTTATTAATGATCATTATGAGCAAAATTCCCACATTTTGACGTGAACACTCACTGCTTACTGAGGCAAGAGGTCCAGTTACTCAGTGGAAAGTTTATTTAATGATCATTATGAGCATTTTTTTCTCTTTTTTGTGCAAATTTTTTTTTCTACTTTTCTATGGCAAAGTGTTCATCTAACAAGTCATCTGGTTACAGTTAAGCCATGGAAACATAAATATTAAAATCACATGTCATACCCCACACAATTATGTGCTAATGTGCTCATGTCAGATTAGAACAAACATGTGAATTCTTAAATGCCTAAATTAAGTATTAAGCGTTAAAACTTTATTTATCACATCATGTGTTCAGGATTTTAAGCTTACTAATGAAACCATATCGCAGTATTTGTTTAGATCAACCAAAATTCAAAACAACATGAACATGTATTTATCTTTTAAACAATAAAAACAAAAAACTGGGACAATAATGTGTGAAAATGTGTGCCAATATATCTCCCATACCCCCAAACTTAATTTACACATTGTCTCCAATGTGTGAAAATCATGGAAAGAGCTTACTTGGGAGATGGAGAACTAGCTGGGCTGGTATGGCTCATAGCACACCCCCAAACTTGAACTAATGCACTCATTGTCCTTGAAAAAGAAATACTAAGGTAATACTGGAAAACAACAAAATAATAATAATAATAATAATAAACAGTAAAATAAATAGGAAAAACAATAAAATTAAAAGGATATGTTGTGGGGTGCCTCCCATGAATGCTAAGTTTTATGTTTTCAGCCAGACGTGCACCTCTCTCTCATTGCTGGTTTCCATGTGGTGCTAAAGATGAGGTACCAAGGCGGGAGGTAGTCGATCTAGAATGGCCTGGAGCATCGCTTTCTGCCTTGCAAAGCATGCCTCCAACCCATCTATGCGCTGATGAACTAGGCACGTAGCCTCTCAATCCTCCCATTGAATATCAGCTACCTCACACCAGAAGGAGGACATCTCCTCAAGGATATGCTGGTACTCGGTGGGTCCCATGTCCGCATGGTCCTCCTCCCAAGTCTGGCTAGCTGCGGGATGTTCTGCCTCTACAGGGTTGTCCGCTACCCTCTTAGCAGCTGGTTCCTGCCCCTGGAGTCCTCTGGGCATGTGTGATTGGCTCAGAGTCCACCGAATCTTCCCAAAGAATGGGTGCTCCCTTATTGGTCCATCTGTGGAGGTGCCTTTAATTCCCCTCTTCTTGAAAATGTATGAGAGGAGAAACGAGAATGGGAGCCCCCAGGCATTAGTAGTGGTGACCTGGCGCGTATGGACGTGGTCCCAAAACTTATGAAGCTGGCTCCATATGATAGCCGGGATGGAGTACCAGTGGCTTTTATGAAAGGCATACAGTGCCTGGAAGAACTGGTCACGCCTCTGAGTCTTATGTCCCAGTGGGCACACATTACGCTGTAGAATGGAATCTACAAGCCAAAGTTGTGGGGGCAACTTGGACTGACTCCCAGCATTGTTGTGCCTGTCTGCATACTGCCTGAGACATATGTTCTCTATGATGGTGGAAAGGGAAAAAGACTCCCACTGCTCATCTAATTGGGTGCCCTCAGGCGGATACTCATCATGACAATGGAGAGTATTGGCTATATCTGAAGATATCACGTCAATGTACTTACCCTAAACAGATGAGGACAAGACACCCGACCTACTGCAGTCGAAAGATAGGTTATCATAAAACTGAACCATGAATCGGGTGTAGGCAGTAAAGCTGATAGGCTTGAATAGCCTCTTCAAACCATAGCGCTTGAATTCTTGGATAGCCCATTGAGTGGCTTCAAAGTTTTTGAAATCGTTGTCTATGTTGAATATGGTTTCGAATAAAATTTGTCGTTGTTCAAAGCTAGGCCGGGAAGACTGTGTGCAGCTTCCCTACGTGCGGGATGTGGAGGCAGTGTATTTAGGAATACTAGATAGAATCTGCAGTAGAGGTGCGCTCGATCTCAGTATCGTGCGCTTGATCGCACTCTGCCTCTGCGCTCGATCACAAACTTCTTGCACTCAAGCGCACTAAGCCAGGAGTTTTATCAAACAAGTGGTGTGCTCATGTAAACCAAGTTGTGGCTATCACTTCCAAAAAGTTCTCAACCTTCTGCAAAACCACCAGAAATGACCCAAGAGCATAAGAAAAATAGTATATGTGAATTGAATTCTTAAAAACAACAATTTATTGAAAAAAAACAACCGAAAATGGGAGTGCAGGCCAAAATGGGCATAAGGTCATACCTGGTGCGATAAGTGGGTGTGAACGGTGGCGTAGGGAGTTTAGACGATGGGGTGTGGTGGTAGTGCTGTGAGTGCAGTAGGCGAGTGTGGTGTGGTCCATAAAATGGGTGCAATGGAAGTACAGTGCAAGAGAGTGAGAGTGTGCAGATAGTGAGAGTGAATATGTGCAATTAAGTGAAATGTCTTAAAATAAGCATGTGACCCTCTGTCCCGAGTGCACTTGATCGCACTATGGAGTGCGCTTGATATCACTTGTGTGCAAGTGTGTGCATGTGGATGCGCTTGCGCGCCATTGGGTGCATGGCGAGATTGCGCTCAGTGCACTCAAGGACAGAATGCACTGTACCACTAAATTAACTAAAGAAAGAAAAAATTAAAAATAATAAAGAACAATAAACAAAAAATAAATAAATAAAAATGTACCGTACTCAGTGGCCTTAGTACCACTGACCTCAATAGAGGCGTTTGAACTATATGTTTATCGAAGCATGGACTGCTTAAACACCCTCTACAGTAGCTTTTGTGCTAGTCTTTTAGTAAAGAGTACTTAAATTCTACTATATGTGGCTCAAGTGCTCTTGGTGTTGCTGTATATTCATCATGTCTCACTTCTCCCCACTAATTCAAATGCAACTTTTTCTTATCACTCGATCTTGGATGCATTGGAGAGGCCTCAGGGAGGTGCACAGCTTCAAAGATGTCATTAATAACATCTTCAGATGCAGGCTCAATATCCGATCTTTTGAAACTCTGGGTTAGGGTGGTCTCCAACGGATTAATGTGTTGGACCCGAAAAACTTGCTCAACAATACCTTGCATCATACATACATTAAAACATTCTATATCATCTTGGGGTAATTTTAATGCATCAAATATTTTGAATTCTATATTCTAACCATTTACCTTCATACTTAAAATCCTCTTTTTCACATAAATTTTTGTATCAGTAGTTCTTATAAAAGGTCTTCCTAAAGGTAATGGCATAGGGCATTTTTCCATATCTAATATAATAAAATCAGTAGGTAAAATAAATTCACCTACCTTCACCAAGACATCCTCAAGAATACCTCTTGGTTGTTTAATGCTTCTGTCTGCTAATTGCAAGGTGATGGAAGTTGGTTGAAGCTCCCCCAAACCTAATGTTCAAATATTGAGTATGGCAACAAATTGACACCCACTCCTAAATCCAGTAGTGCACGCTCAAAAAGCTGGTCACCTATCCTACAAGGAATGGTAAAACTACCTGGATCTTTCAGTTTTGGTGGTAACTTCCTTAGAAATACCACACTTACTTCTTCAGTTAAAGCCACTGTTTCATGCTCCTAAAACTTCTTTTTATTATTGCAACAATCTTTCAAAATTTTAGCATATACAGAATTGCATCTAATAAAGGAATATTAATTGCTACTTTTCTAAAAATTTCAAAGATATCAAGCAATTTATTTTCTTTCTTTGGCTTTACTAACCTTTGAGGGAAGGGTGGTGCATTTACCTTCTCCATTTCACTTACCTTTGATGCGAATATTTTAATTAGAGATGCTTGTGCAGGCTCGTCAGCTCCTACGATCTTACCATTTCTGAGAGTTGTCACTGCATTCATTTGCTAATGTCCTCCTGGATTAGGTAGTGTTTGGGCTAGAAGTTCACCCAAATTTCTTCTACTCAGCTCTTTACCTAATTGTCCCACTTGTACTTCTAGTCTTTCAATAGCATGCTCATGTTTTGCATTTGTTTGTCTTTGTTCAGTCCAAAATTGCCTTTCCTCTACCATAAACTGATTATGTGAAGCCATTAGTTGTTGTTGTTGAGTGGCCAATTGCCTTACAAGACTCTCTAAGTCACTCTTCTTTGATTTGGGAATTGATCAAGCTGCTGGTTGGGAGTTCCTTTACTGCCCTTGAAGGTTCAGGGCATTATGATTGTTGTTCCATGAGAGGTTGGGGTGATTTCACCATCCAGGATTATAATTATTTGCATATGGATTGTTCTTGGGCGGATAGTTGTTTGGTCCCACATAGTTTGCTTGCTCTAGATCTGCAGATGAATTCAAAGGGAAAGTTTCAGTAGTGTGATCAAATGAGAACATATAGCACGTACCTAAAGTGGCGTAGCTTGTGGACTTGGTGAGGCATTCTGAGTAGTCATGGCTTTAACAAGCAGATCTAGCTTCCTCTCCATAGCAGCTATCTGATTAGAGGATCCACCATTTAAAGTCACCTCATACATACCTTTGCTCTTAACTCCTTGTCTACCTCTAGAGGAGAATTGTTGGGTGTGCTTACTTAATGTCTCAAACAGCTCGATGGCTTCTTCACTGCTCTTTTCCATCAGCGCATCTTCACAACCTGAATCCACAATACCTTTATTTAAATCACTCAAACCTTCATAGAAAGCTTGTACCAGTTCATTTTGAGGTAGATTGTGATGTGGGCATCTCAGTAGCAGCTCATTAAAGTGTCCCTATGCCTCAAAGAACAGGTCTTCATCATTCTGTTGGAAAGATTGAATCCCCTTCCTCATTTTTCTTATCTTTTGGGCTGGGAAAAACTTCCTTAGGAACTTACTAGCTAACTCTTCCCAAGTATGGATAGAAACTGCAGGCAATGAATTGTACCATAGTTTAGCATTATCTTTTAATGAAAAAGGGAAAATAATTAACCTGATTCCCTCTTGATCTAGGTCTCGGAAGTGCTGGAACTTGCAAAGGTCAAAGAATTCCCAAAGATGCAGGTGTGGATCCTCAACAGGTGTACCCCTGAAATGAGTCAAAGCACTAAGTATCTGTGGGGATATGTAATAATTGCCTTCCGCCTCAGGTTGACAAGCAATGCATGAGGGCTGGTTGAGATTCCGTGGGATGAAAGATTGCTTCATGGGTCTTCGCTCTAGTGGCGGTTGGTTGTCAAGTTGTTCCGCCATTTGTGCTTCTCCCTCAAATTCTTCTTCTACGTCTTCAACGTTGTCTCTAAGCCTTTGTCAAATGATCCGCTCAAGCTCTGTATCGAGTGAAAAGAAGGTTGGATTCCTGGATCGAAGCCCTTGCATGAATTAGCTGAAACGCTTCAGCGTAGCAGCTTCGGTACTGTTGCTCGGGTAGTCTCTGCCTCGAGTGCGCTCGATCAGAGTGCTAGAGATTATTCTGCTGCACACCTGAAACAGAAAAACAAAAAATAAAAAGAAGAAATAACTTAGATATTTGATGAAATAAAATAGAACAGAAAAATAAAACTGAATGAAAATTAATTCTAAACAGAAATTTAGTGCAATCCCCGGCAATGACACCAAAAACTTGTTGTGCAAAAATCTACTTAAATTAATAAGCAAATATTTGGACAGTTTTACTTACAAGTGCATAAGGTCATCATAGCAGTATAGTGTGCAAAAGTGAGATTATTTCTACAGGGATTAGTAAATTTTGATTTAGAATTAAATTTGCAATATATAATGAGAGAAATAAATATTGAGTTTGAATGAATAATAATAAAAATGTAGGGACTTGATATCCACCACTAATCATGCTACCACAACAAAATAATATGCCAATGCTTTACTCACGCTATGAATACCTAATGTTTGTCAACCTAAGGGCATGGTGTATACTTCCTAAGCTATTGATTTCCCTAAGCAATGAATTAGGCATGGTGCATACTCTAACTCTTTTCTTTCTTAAAGGATTCAGCATAGTGTATACTAAGTTGTTCCTTAAGAGAGCATAAGATTTGTGGAAATCGATAACCACATGAGACCTAGGGCATGGTATATACTCTTGGTTTCCCATGTTGATTAACCCAAGAACCCGGCGTGGATTTCTTTTGTTACTATTGTCAAACCCAGGACTCGGTCATCCAAATTGATTTAACTAACTGATCCATACCACATGCATATATCGATCAGGCAAACACATATGAGGAATTTAAAGAAAAACAGGCATTAATCAAGTTAAGCATCACAACATAAATATCACAAAGGTGCCAATACTGAATTATTGAGTAAACATAATTAGGGCTTCAATCAAGCCCTTACTAAGAGTTTAGTTACACATGGTTTTGATGTTAAACATCTTCATAAAGTAAAAATAAAGGGAGAATAATAAACCCAAAAGTACTACAGAGAAGAATCATCAATTCATCTCCACAATCTCTTCTCTGAAAACCAAAACTAAAAGAATATCTCCCCGTTTCTATGTTTTACAGGCCTATTTATAACGTTTAAGGACATCTGGAAACCCTAACTCGTAAAACAAAACCCTAACCCTAGTTTCCAAAAATAGGTTCAGTCATTTTACTGCACGTGTGCGCTCGATCACACACTGGCATGCTCAAGTGCTGGTGCACTCAAGCCTTCTTCTTGTGCACATGAGTGCTGGTGCGCTCGATCCTTAGCCTGGGCGCTTGAGCGCTATTGCACTCGATCCTTGGCCTGGGCGCTTGAGTGCTATTGCACTCGATCCTTGGCTTGGGCCCTTGAGCGCTATTGCACTCGATCGGACATTGTTGTGCTCGATCGCACTATGCAACTTCCAGTCTTCTAGCTTTGTTCTCCAATCCAGATGATGTTCCATTTTCTTCAATCACCTAGGAAAACACAGAAAATACATAAAATAGCATGAAATAATATAGCTAGGAACTTAACAAATGTAAATTAAGGGGCTTAATGTAACGACCCATCCCAGGTTGGCCACCCCTAGATGGTGTCATCACATTTTTGAAAATCCAAGCACGACGCATATATGCAACAATAAATATAATATTACCATTTTTTTTCTTTTTCCTTATCCTTTAACAGGAGAGGTAAAGAAATCTGATATTCACTTAAACATAACATACATAAATGCATGAATATTTACAATAAGATTTTTACAAGTCTTTAACTCAATTGTCTGAGGATATTGACGCGTACTTGGCTTACAGAAAAGAAAAGATCTCGTCTGATTTTCAACCCACCAGATTATTTATCTTGGTTGTTACCTGAAAACATTGAACAGAGAGGAGTGAGCTTCACAAGCTCACCGAATTAAATTTACTAAAAGTATTCCAAATTCCATCAATAATCCTTTAATATTAAAATTTATTTTCGCAGAACCTGATGACAACTTTCTACTATCAATATCTTCTTCTCAATCATTGGTTCACCTTAAGACTATCAATTATCTCTAAATTACCTCGTAATGAGGTTCATATCAAAAAGTCCATCATTTAGGTAAGTCTTATCACCCTACTGTCTCTTTCTATGAAACTCAATCTTCTATAATGAAATTCACAAAAAGTATCACATCTCAGCATCTCAAAAATCTCATCATTATAGCTATCTCTTTTTATGAGACCCAGCCATCTATAATTTAATTCACAATTAATATACCACATCTCAGCATCTCAAAAATCTCATCATTATAGCTATCTCTTTTTATGAGACCCAACCATCTATAATTTAATTCACAATTAATATACCATATCTCAGCATTTTAAATAATGCAATGATAATTAAAACAGATACAGATGCATAAATGATTATGATGGGAACATCTTCCCACCTGTCGACAGGTTATTATTATCTTTGACCGGCTGCCCTCCTGGTTCTTTTATTCTCATCAGACCGACTGCCTTCCCGGTTAATTCCAGCATATACCGGCTGTCATGGTTTTCACTTTTCATCCCAGCATATACCGACTGTCACGGTTTTCACTTTTCATCCCAGCATATATCGGCTGTCACGGTTTTTATTTTTCATCCCAGAATATTTCATCCCAGCATATACCGGCTATCACGGTTTTTATTTTTCATCCCAGCATATACCGACGGTCACGGTTTTTATTTTTCATCCCAGCATATACCGGTTGTCATGGTTATTTCATTAGACCGGCTACCTTCCCGATTCTTTCGGTTATATTATTAAATGCATATGTGCATGAACAATGATATGAAACAGTAATATAAACAGTAATATAAAAACAATATAAAGATTCAAACCACTTGATTTGGCTATCCTAATTATCCACAAATTTTATATAACAAAGTTTCTTTAAAAATTTCTTACATCCAAACATCCAGATTTTTATCAAATTATATAAAAATTCCACTAAATTCTTCTATCCCCAAATCACATCAAATAATCTATTAAAGTCTGCCAAGATCCATTAAAATTCACCTCAAATCATCCACCAAAATTTTGTCAAGGTCTACTAAAATTCATCTCATCATAACTCGTATTAAAACATCAATATATCTCATCAATAATTTATTTATTGCTTTTATTCTCAAATAAACTTATAATTTTCAAAAAATATCATTTCTCACTGAGAAATATTTCTGCATGTCCAAATTTCCTATCATATCCATAAATCAATTTTTCGTCTATCACCCAAGCATACTTAAATAATTAAAATTAATATTATCACCAAATAATTGATTTTTCATTTAGACTACTTAAAGTAAATCCAACTCACCACGTAGCACTTAAAGCTACTCGTGGACCACCTCTTTGCCTTTCCCGTTCTTCTTCGAATTTTCTCCCAATTGCTGACTACCAACACCTGACATAATATTGGGATTTAAATTTCTTATTATTTATTCCTTTCTCCATAAACCACACAGTTTGAAAAAAAATTCCTATTTTAACCTCCTGAAACTTTCATAAATGTTAAAATAACATTACCCTATTACCTTCTGCTATTTTGATAGCTTCCCGAAATATTTTCGAAAATACCCTCAAAATTTTGTTCCTTCCTCCTTTCTTTAAACTCCCAAGTGTTTTAAGAACACAGATGAATTATTTGGAACTATAGGAAAATTTCTTCGTGTAATTACACGAACTCAAAACTCATATTTATAGGGGAGCTCGGCTGAAAATTAGCAGCCCCCCCTCTCTCCAAAATTCTCCATGATATGGAGATATCAATTTAATACTAAAAACATCATGATTAGAAAAAAAAACATCATCATTAAATCTCTCCACTTACACCATTAAAAATTCTCTCCACTTACACTAGGAAACAAAATATAAAGACAACCATTTGCATAAATCTTTCGGTGGCAGTAGGTGGCAGACCTGCTGCCACGATCTACTGTTCATAATTGACTTTTTTTTTTTTTGCTTTTCAACCTTCGTCTCCAGAAATCTTTATTCAGCTATTCTGGGATTTTTAACTCTTTGTCATATTTATTAAAAATACACATTCTTTCTTACTCTTAAAATACGGATATTACAAATCTACCCACCTTACAAAATTTCGTCCCCGAAATTTTCTTGCTGAAATCAAGTAAAGAGTTGGGGATAATCCTTCCTTATTATTTCTTCATGTTCCTACGTGACTTCTTCGACATCTTTATTGCGCCATAATACTTGAATCAAAGGAATAACTTTATTGCGTAAGACTTGCTCTTTTCTGTCTAAGATTCCGACTGGTGCTAGTATAATAGTCAAGTCCTTCTGAATTTCTATCTCCTGATTCGTGATATCATGGGACTCATCGTGCAAGTACTTCCTTAATAGTGACACATGAAAAACATTATGTAATTGCCTTAATTCCGGAGGCAAATTCAAACCATATGCTACGGGTCCAATTCTTTCGATCACCTCATAGGGCCCCATAAATCTTGGGCTCAACTTTTCCTTCTTCTTAAATCTCAACACTCCCTTCCACGGAGATATCTTCAAGAATACCCAATCACCGACTTGGAATTCAAGAGGTCGTCTTCTTTTGTCAGCATATCCTTTCTGTCTGCTCTGAGCTACTCTGAGGTTCTCCCTAACCAGTTTGATTCTTTCAGTAGTCAAGTCTATAATTTTTGGGCCATATATCTTTCTCTCTCCAATTTCTTCCCAGCATACTGGAGTTCTACACCTCCTTCCATACAAAGCTTCGAAGGGTGCCATCCCAATACTAGTTTGATACTGATTATTGTATGCAAACTCTATCAAAGGCAAATAAGCATCCCAGCTTACTGAGAAGCTCAGTACACTTGCCCTCAGCATATCTTCTAGTATTCTAATGATTCTCTCTGTCTGTCCATCAGTTTGTGGGTGAAAATCTGTACTAAACTATAATTGCGTACCCATAGCTTCTTGAAAACCCCTCCAAAATCTAGAAGTAAATCTAGAATCTCTATCTGATATAATACTCAAGGGCACTCCATGTGATTTCACTATCTCTGCCACATACAACTCAGCCAACTTTTCTGGACTCCAGGTAGTTTTAATAGGAAGAAAATGTGAAGATTTAGAAAGTCTATCCACTATAACCCATACAGCATCATGCCCTCTCTGGGTACGGGGAAAACCAGAGACAAAATCCATACTTACATTTTTCCATGGCCACTCAGGTATCGGAAGAGGTTGTAATAAACCTGCTGGATGCCTATTCTCAGATTTTACCTGTTGACAAGTCAAACATCTAGCAATGTATTCTACTACATCCCTCTTCATCCCTGACCACAAATAATTCTGTTTTAGCCCCCTGTACATCTTATTATTTCCCGGGTGCATGGAATATATCGAATCATGAGCCTCCTTTAGTATTTCTTTTCTCATCTCCACATCATTGGGAACACAAATTCTTTGTCCCGATACTACCATACCATCTTCTCTGATTCTAAACTCGGTCGGCTTCCCACTCAACACTTCCTGCCTGATTTTCTCTATTCCCTCATCTTTACTCTGTAGCTGTAATAAACGATCAATAATAGGATATTGAACTACCACATTTGCCATTAATGCTCCTTTATCACTGACACTCAATTGCATCCTCATTCCTCTTAATTCTATCATCAGGCTAGTATCATGACTCCCAAAAGCAGCTAATCTCCCTGTAACTTTTGTACTCAATGCATCTGCTACTACATTAGCCTTTCCTGGATGATAATGAATTGTACAATCATAATCACAAATTAATTTCATCCACCTCTTCTGCCTTAAATTCAATTCCTTCTGGGTTGGTAAATGCGTCAAACTTTTATGATCAGTAAAAATTTCACACTTGGCTCCATATAAATGGTGTCTCCAAATCTTCAAAGCAAAAACTATGGCAGCCAATTCTAAATCATGGGTCGGGTAATTTCTTTCATGATTCTTCAGTTGCCTAGATGCATAAGCTATAACTTTCCCATGTTGCATCAACACACATCCCAACCCCTAACATGACGCATCACTATAGACCACAAATCCTTTATCACCAGATGGAAGCACTAATACTGGGGCAGTAGTCAGTTTTTCTTTCAACAGTTGAAAACTTCTCTCACACTCCTCTGACCACTTAAACTTTTCATCTTTCCTGGTCAATTTAGTCAAAGGTCTAGCAATCATAGAAAAATTTTGAATAAATCTCCTATAATAACCAGCCAATCCCAAAAAGCTTCTAATTTCAGTTACATTCGTAGGTCTCTCCCAAGTCAACACTGCTTCTACTTTTTGTAGGTCAACTGTTATTCCCTCTCCCGACACAACATGCCCCAAGAAGGATATTTCATTCAACCAAAACTCACATTTAGAGAATTTCGCATGTAATTTCTCTTTCCTCAGAATCTCCAACACTATCTCCAAATGTCGCAGATGCTCCTCTTCATTCTTAGAATATACTAAAATATCATCAATAAACACAATTACAAATCTGTCCAAGAATGGTTTAAACACCCGGTTCATAAGATCCATAAATGCCGCAGGAGCATTGGTCAACCCAAAAGGCATCACTAAGAACTCATAATGACCATAGCGTGTCCTAAAAGCAGTTTTAGGCACGTCCCCTTCTTTTATCCTCAATTGATGATATCCCGACCTCAGGTCTATCTTAGAGAACACTCTAGCTCCCTGTAATTGTTCGAATAGGTCATCTATCCTGGGTAAAGGATATCTATTTTTGATTGTGATCTTATTTAATTGTCTATAATCAATACACAACCTCAATGTCCCATCCTTCTTCTTGACAAATAACACAGGGGCTCCCTAGGGTGATGTACTAGGTTGGATAAACTGTTTATCTAGCAACTTTTGAAGCTGAACTTTCAACTCTGTTAATTCAGCTGGTGCCATTCTATAAGGTGCTATGGATATGGGTGCTGATCCTGGAATCACTTCAATAGAAAATTCAATCTCCCTATTGGAAGGCAATCCAGACAACTCCTCAAGGAATACATCAGAAAAATATTTTACCACAGAGATTTCTTCTAACTGTCTACCTTCTTTGCTAGAATCCACCACATATGCTAAATATCCCTCACAACCCTTCCTCAACCATTTACTAGCAGTTAAGGCAGAAATCAGACAATTAACAAGTATTTTACGTTTTCCCTGAAAATTAAACTCCTCCTGCCTGGGTATCCTGAACACCACATTTTTCCTAAAACAATCTACCCATGCATGACATGTAGATAGCCAATTCATCCCTAGAATCACATCAAAATCTGTCATATCTAAAGGCAATAAATCAACCTCAAATTCTCGGTCCGCAATATTAATCACACAACTTTGATAAATTGTTCTGATAATAACCCTATCTCCAGATAGAACCTCAACAATAATGGCATGCATCAAAGGACTAGCACTGACATCAATAGATTTCATATGACTACTAGATGCAAAAGAATGGGTTGCACCTGGATCAATCAATAATCTAGCAGCCCTACCAAGGATAGATATCATACCTATAACAACATCAGGAGTGGCTTGTGCATCCTGCTGGGTCAATGCATAGACTCTGCCATCTCTGGAATAAATCTGACTGCCACGTCCTCGCTCTGCTACAAATCCTCGACCTCTGCCCCACACACTTCCTGATCCGCTGCCTCTCTTCATCGGTCTTCTCCCTACACTTCCAATGCTTGCTTCAATTTACTTCCCCGCTGAACAATCTGCAGCAACATGTCCTCCCTCACCATATATAAAACATATCTGTGTAGGACAGTTCCGAGATAAATGCCCCATCTGATTACATTTAAAGCAAACCCTTGACTCTCGATCGTAAATCAAATTTTCACTTCCCCTTGGTGGCATATTCATTCCTCTACCATAACTCTCAATCCCCATAGCCTGTCTCCCAAATTGAGGGGTCCCATTGGTATTACTTTGAGCTACTGAAGTAACAGATCTTGCTTGTCTCTGAGTCTGCCTTATCGTTCCTTGTGACAAAGAACGCCCTCTCTGAGGTGGTCTCCCGCCCTGTACACCCATACTGCTACCACCTCTAGATCCCTCAAATCTAGTTCTCTTCAACCAAACCCTCCTATCTTTAAACTCTATTAAATCTCTCTCAATCTGCAATGCTTTATCTACCAGTACAGCATAATTTCCTATGCCTATGTAAGAGAGTTTAAAACGAATTTCATAGTGTAATCCGTCTAAAAATCTCTTGCATTTTATTTCCTCCGTATTCACGAACTCGGGTACAAATCTCGACAGGGCTACAAATTTACTATCATATTCAACCACCGATAAATTTCCCTGCTTTAGGTGGATAAATTCTCTTTCTTGTTGTGCCCGAAAAGAATCTGGAAAATACTTTGCAAAGAATTCATCCTTAAATTTATTCCAAGTCAAAGGTTGATCTATTCGTGTACTCATTCTGGGCAAAATATCCTTCCACCATTGAGAAGCCTCACCCTCCAGCATAAACGAAGCAAAGGCAACCTTCTGTTTATCAGACACCGGTAAGACCTCAAAATATTTCTCCACATGCTCAATCCACTGTTCAGCTTCCACCGGATTTACAGATCCTTTAAATGACTGAGGTTTAAACTTAAGAAACCTCACAAAACAATCCCCTTGCATTTCATTTGCAAATACCCCTCCATCAGGAACCTCTTGCCTCACTACCTCTGGTTCTCTTCCATTCCTTTCCTTTAATCTTCTTTGCAAATTAGCAGCCCGTTCTTCGGCTGCATTAGTTCTCTCTAAAGCACGGTTAAGAGCATCTTGCAATTCATCATTTCTACTTTTAGATACTTCCCCAGCTCTACTCGTACCAGCTGCACTATCACCATGTTCCCTTGCGGGAACCACCGACTCGACTTCTTCCTCTACTTCAGTCCTCCTAAAAATTGGGGGTCTACCACGTCCCTTCTGATTTTGAACTCTACCTCTAGTTCTCGCACAACCACGTGTCATCCTCAGACTCTGCATTTAAGAATATTATTTATTTAGATCTTTCACTTTTTAGGTTCTCATGCAGTCTACAGAATCTTAAAACCTAATGCTCTGATACCAAAATTGTAACGACCCATCCCAGGTTGGCCACCCCTAGATGGTGTCATCACATTTTTGAAAATCCAAGCACGACGCATATATGCAACAATAAATATAATATTACCAGATTTTTTTTTTCTTTTTCCTTATCCTTTAACATGAGAGGTAAAGAAATCTGATATTCACTTAAACATAACATATATAAATGCATGAATATTTACAATAAGATTTTTACAAGTCTTTAACTCAACTGTCTGAGGATATTGACACGTACTTGGCTTACAAAAAAGAAAAGATCTCGTCTGATTTTCAACCCACTAGATTATTTATCTTGATTGTTACCTGAAAACATTGAACAAAGAGGAGTGAGTTTCACAAGCTCAGCGAATTAAATTTACTGAAAGTATTCCAAATTCCATCAATAATCCTTTAATATTAAAATTTATTTTCACAGAACCTGATGACAACTTTCTACTATCAATATCTTCTTCTCAATCATTGGTTCACCTTAAGACTATCAATTATCTCCAAATTACCTCATAATGAGGTTCATATCAAAAAGTCCATCATTTAGGTAAGTCTTATCACCCTACTGTCTCTTTTTAAGAAACTCAATCTTCTATAATGAAATTCACAAAAAGTATCACATCTCAGCATCTCAAAAATCTCATCATTATAGCTGTCTCTTTTTATGAGACCCAGCCATCTATAATTTAATTCACAATTAATATACCACATCTCAGCATCTCAAAAATCTCATCATTATAGCTGTCTCTTTTTATGAGACCCAACCATCTATAATTTAATTCACAATTAATATACCATATCTCAGCATTTCAAATAATGCAATGATAATTAAAACAGATGCAGATGCATGAATGATTATGATGGGAACATCTTCCCACCTGTCGACAGGTTATTATTATCTTAGACCGACTGCCCTCCCGGTTCTTTTATTCTCATCAGACCGACTGTCTTCCCGGTTAATTCCAGCATATACTGACTGTCACGGTTTTCACTTTTCATCCCAGCATATACTGGTTGTCACGGTTTTCACTTTTCATCCCAGCATATACCGGCTGTCACGGTTTTTATTTTTCATCCCAGCATATACTGGCTGTCACGGTTATTTCATTAGACCGGCTGCCTTCCCGGTTCTTTCGGTTATATTATTAAATGCATATGTGCATGAACAATGATATGAAACAGTAATATAAACAGTAATATAAAAACAATATAAAGATTTAAACCACTTAATTTGGTTATCCTAATTATCCACAAATTTTATATAACAAAGTTTCTTTAAAAATTTCTTACATCCAAACATCCAGATTTTTATCAAATTATATAAAAATTCCACTAAATTCTTCTATCCCAAAATCACATCAAATAATCTATTAAAGTCTGCCAAAATCCACTAAAATTCACCTCAAATTATCCACCAAAATTTTTTCAAGATCTACTAAAATTCATCTCATCATAACTCGTATTAAAACATCAATATATCTCATCAATAATTTATTTATTGCTTTTATTCTCAAATAAACTTATAATTTCCAAAAAAATTATTTCTCACGAGAAATATTTCTATCTGTCCAAATTTCCTATCATACCCATAAATCAATTTTTCGTCTATCACCCAAGCATACTTAAATAATTAAAATTAATATTATCACCAAATAATTGATTTTTCATTTAGACTACTTAAAGTAAATCCAACTCACCACGTAGCACTTAAAGCTACTCGTGGACCACCTCTTTGCTTTTCCCGTTCTTCTTCGAATTTTCTCTTAATTGCTGACTACCAACACCTGACATAATATTGGAATTTAAATTTTTTATTATTTATTCCTTTCTCCATAAACCACACAGTTTGAAAAAAAAATCCTATTTTAACCTCCTGAAACTTTCATAATTGTTAAAATAACATTACTCTATTACCTTCTGCTATTTTGATAGCTTCCCGAAATATTTTCGAAAGTACCCTCAAAATTTTGTTTCTTCCACCTTTCTTTAAACTCCCAAGTTTTTTAAGAACACAGATGAATTATTTGGAACTATAAGAAAATTTCTTCGTGTAATTACACGAACTCAAAACTCATATTTATAGGGGAGCTCAGCTGAAAATTAGCAGCCCCCCCCCCCCCCCCCCCTCTCTCTCCAAAATTCTCCATAATATGGAGATATTAATTTAATACTAAAAACATCATGATTAGAAAAAAAAAAAAACATCATCATTAAATCTCTCCACTTACACCATTAAAAATTCTCTCCACTTACACTAGGAAACAAAATATAAAGACAACCATTTACATAAATCTTTCGGTGGCAGTAGGTGGCAGACCTGCTGCCACGATCTACTGTTCATAGTTTTTTTTTTTTTTTTTTTTTCAACCTTTGTCTCCAGAAATCTTTATTCAGCCATTCTGGGATTTTTTAACTCTTTGTAATATTTATTAAGAATACACATTCACCCTTACTCTTAAAATACGGATATTACACTTAAATATGAATATTTAAGCACTTATCAACTATGAGTCGTCGGAGGAGGACCTTCATTCGGACAAAGCAGAGGGTCTCGACCCGTATCCGTTGGGTATAGGTGCTGGCCCTGGCTACTCCTTTGTCAGTATTCCTGGTGGTGTTTTTAGGTGTCTTTAGACTTTTTTGCTTTTACTGTTAGCGAGAGATGGTGGATTTCCCACGGACGGCGCCAATCTGTTGTTGCCAAAAAAGTACTGCTGAGTTGGAGGCTGGTTGTTGGGGAAATTGCATAGGGAAGGCGAGGCAAGCTAAAGGGTCACCGGAGGAGTGAGAGGGGATGCCTCCGAAGACGCTCTGATGCCTTTGTTAGTGCAAGTTTTTAGAGGAATGAGGATGGTGGAGCTTTCAGTATGTAAAATGTGATAGTGTCTTGTCTCCCTCCTTGGATTTGCATACATTGGTATTTTTATAGCACTTCAGGGTTGAGACGGCCCACGTGCTAAGGATAGGGAAATCCAGGAGATCCCACTCCTCTGCAAGTGGGCATGGCTGAGCATCCAAGGAGGATTTGTGATTCTTGGATTTGCACTCATAGACCTGCATAGGGGTGCCTAGGAATAGCATCGGGTCTTTGTCAATAGCTTTGTCAGAGGTAAGATGGCCCACGTGTTAGGGATAGGGAACCTCACAGATCCTGCTCCCCTATAAAGGGGTATGGGCAAGTGTCCAAGGAGGATTTGCGATCCTTGGATTTATGCTCGTGAGCCTAGGTAAGGGTGTCCTGGAATGACAGCGGGTTTTATCAATAGCTTGTCCGCGCGTTGTCTTTTTATTGGAAGTGGGAATGTCCGCACATCATCTTGCTGTTGGACTAGAGTTGTCCACGTGTCGCCTTGCTGTTTGGTCTAAGGCTGTCAATGTGTTGTGTCACTATTGGGTGCGTGTTTTTGGGCTGTATCAACATGTATTATCAGTTTCGAGACCATGACAGATGGATTAAATGTACAAAATGTTGTTCTAGCTGCCGAATACGAAACACCACAGGTGCTTCAGAAAATATATGCTGAAATATCCCAAATGGCAAAATTATGAACATTTTTTTTCCAAGCAAAAAGAAGCCAGCATGAACCGAAAAATCAACTTGTTTGTGTGTCATTAAGATATGAAATGTTAGGTTATTTCTAGGAGGCATGTATAATGGAATATATGAGAATGATGTTAGTTTTGTTACCATGGAATCGAGTTTGTGAGAGTCATTACGGAACTGAAAAGTCTATTAGTAATCACGGAGAAATTTAGTAGTAACTTTGGTATTTAAATTTTTTCTTTTTAAATTTTTTGATAAAATTACTATTTAATTTCCTCATAATTACTAGTGAACTTTCTCAGTTTTGTGATAACTCTCATGGAATCGATTCCATAGGATCAAGACTCATAATCTTATTCATTTTGAAATGGAACTTGAGACAAATAAAAAAAAATCAAATATTCATTTATAATTGATTTTATGTTGAATCACCTAAAAGAAAGGCACATTGTCTCACCAAAAAAAAGACGAAAAACTTTAGTGGAGTTACGCCCAACGCCATTTTTAGTCTCACTTCACAGCTAAGTCAATACATGTTTTACTAAATTTCTTCTTCCAAGAGACAAAGCATAACATTCAAAGAAATTAGTGAAAAATAATCCCATAAATTTTTCCTTCCTTTTTCGGTAATAATGCGTTATGTTATCTAAATTTGGGTATGAATGTCAAATAAGGGTACGTGTTCAAGTGTCAAACTCGTCTATTTTAAATAATTTTTCCTTTAATTTGAAGTGTCCAAGTAGTATACTCTTGTCAGTGTGTTGAGGGTAAGTAGCTCCAAGGGAACAACAAGATACCAAGAGCTTAACTACTCTCCCTCTATCTCATACCCTAATACCTAACCAGGCCAAGCCTTTCTATTTGATTTGTGAGCCTTAGGACTCGAGTAATACTTTCAAACTTGCTGGACAGGGATTCTAGCTATAATAACTACAGGATGAATCTACCTTTGGCCTGAGATGTTTCCTAATATCTTTCGACGGTGGAGCACATCTTCTATTTTAGCCTGCCTTGTGGGGGTTTTTCGAGTGTCTACGGCAGATCCGATCGGTCTTGTGATGAAGAGAATTTTTTATCTTCCACTAAGAAAGGTATCGTCATGACAAGTCAATTTGTTTGGTAATCTACTCGAGGCTCCCCATGGTTTAGTAAAAGGGAGGGGAGATTTTCTCTTCATCATAGGGTTCATCTCATTCTTTATAAACTGAAAAGTGTAAGGCTGATTAGTGAGGTCTTATAGAATAGTTGGGAATGGATTTGGATTGATTGGAATTGGTGAACCTAATATTTAGAGCGGGAGAAGAGGCACTACTGCATGCGCTAGCACCGACGAAAGTTCCCTCCCCACTCCCCATACAAATTTTCACTACGACCTTTTGGAGCAGGGGAGAAAACCTGTTTCATATCTCTCTGAATAAGCTCTACAAATACAAGGGTAAGGGGGAGCTCCCCTTATCTAAGACCTTTTTCGAAAAAGCTTACTCCATTTTTTAGAGTAAAAAAAACTCTTCTCTTAATAATGGAAGAGCTTGATCCAGATGGAGGATGGCTTGCGGGTAGTGTTAAAAAATATCTTTGGATGTAAAACATCTCTCAAAATCCAAGAAACGTTCATGTTAAATCACCAAGAATGAACATATTACTATGCAGAAGTGTACCTAAATCCATGACAATCAATTACTCTCTAGAGTCGTGCGGTATGTCTTCCAGATCAACACGTTCTCTTAGAGAATCCTTTGTTTTCTCTTACTCTCTCTCTCTAATGATGAGATATCAAAGAATAGAAGAATAATCGTACGTTTGATTTAGGGACCATAACCACTATTAATAGATAACTTCCCTGTTATCTTTTGGAATTTCTATTTTAGCCTATCATAAAAATAAAAATTACCCTTAAGTCTCTACACATTAAAGGCCCACACCGTATTGGATACATTAAAGCCTAAATTACCTAAACTTTAGTAGACCACTTTAAATGGGCTTAACCTTATATGACAGTCTACAACACATAATTATTCACATATAAGCCCAATGTTGGATTAAGGATCCAACAATCTCCCACTTGGGCTATATATGTAACTTTAAAATTATGCATTGCAAAATAATAATCATATGAGCTCTACTTTGTTGTCATTACTGAAATGTATCTATAACCAATCTGATCCATCAATCATACCAACATAGGATCAAAGCAGCCTTCGTTACATCTTTCGTAACTCGACCTATCAATGGTCACGTATGCCATTACAACTGAATGATATGGATCATGATGTGGATGTGTAACATGGAAATTTCATGCAATGTGATCTTAATATGCCTATTTCCAACTGGTTCACTCTTAAGCCTTAGTGAGATCAATCCATACCAAAATCATAGTGTAAATAAACCAAAACTTTATTTCTGCAGAAAATAACTTTAAAATATTCATAAACTGAAATAACTAAAAAATATGTCAATATCAGAAAAGCATATAAAATTACAAACTCCCACTAAAACTAAATATCTTCAACTGACATGACACCGATATGAGCAGTGTGCTCATGAAACACGTTGGGTGGCAATCCCTTAGTAAGTGGATCCGCAATCATGGAATTTGTACCGATGTGCTCTACAGACAACTGTCCACTCTGAACTCTTTCTTTAACAACTAGGAACTTGATGTCTATATGCTTTGACTTCATTGAGCTCCTGTTGTTATTGGAATATAGAATTGCTGACTTATTGTCACAAAATAACTTGAGTAGTCTTTCAAAACTGTCCACTATACGCAGCCCTGTGACAAAATTTCGCAGCCATATTCCGTGATTGGACACCTCATAACACACTATGAACTCTACCGCCATGGTAGAAGAGGCTATAAAAGACTGTTTAGCACTCTTCCAGGAGACAGCACCTCTAGCTAGCAGGTAAATATAACCCGATGTAGATTTTATACTATTTTGGTATTCGGCAAAATCGGAGTCAGTATACCCAATTATCTCAAGCTGATTTGACCTCTGATATGTGAGCATGTAGTCTTTTGTTCTTCGTAAGTACCGCAAGACCCATTTGGCTACTTTCAAATGGTTTACTCCTGGATTACTTAAATATCTGCCCAACATCCCAACAATGTACGCAATATCCAGACGCGTACAAACCTAAGCATACATCAGACTTTCTACTGTTAACGCATAAGGAATCTTCTGAATTTCCTTTTCCTCAAAATTATTCTTAGGGCACTAAATGAGATTAAACTTGTCTCCCTTTCCCACAGGAGTATTACATGGTTTGCAATCCTACATGCCATATCTCTTGAGAACCTGTTCGATATAGCTCTTTTGGGATAATCCAAGAATACCTCGAAAGCGATCCCAGTGTATCTTTATGCCTAATACAAAAAAGACATTGCCAAGTTCTTTCATCTCAAAATTATTAGCTAGAAATCTCTTGGTTTCGTGCAATAAGCCTATATCGTTGTTGGCAAGCAAAATGTCATCAACATATAAAACCAAAAAATTATACTTGCTCTCACAGAACTTATGGTATATGCAATCATCGACCAAATTCATCTCAAAACCGAACGAGATGATCAATTGATGAAACTTGAAATGCCATTGTCGAGATACTTGCTTGAGCCCATAGATGGATTTCTTAAGTTTGCAAACCATATTCTTTGGATCTCCCGACACAAAATTTTCTAGTTGCACCATATAGATTGTCTTATCAATGTTACCATTGAGAAACACTGTCTTTACATCCATCTGATGTAGTTCAAGATCGAAATGTGCCACCAATGCCATAATAGTCCTGAAAGAGTCTTTCGAAGAAACCGGAGAGAAAGTCTATTTATAATCAATGCCTTTTTTCTGTGTAAAGCCCTTAGCGACAAGACGAGCCTTGTACCTTTCTATATCACCTTTTGCATCCCTCTTGGTCTTAAATATCTATTTGCAACCAATGGGTTTCGCACCTTCTGGAAATAGGATAAGATCCCACATGTCATTGTCTTTCATGGACTTAATCTCCTCATTCATAGCATCAATCCACTTCTGAGAGTTAAAACTTTCCATGGCTTGATGGAAGTTGATCGGATCATCTTCCATCACTCTAATATCTGAAGAAATACAATGCAGTCATCTGGCACTGCACTTCTCCTTTATCTAGTGGATCTTCTTAATGGTATAGGCTCTTGAGGTGGTAGAGGTTGTTCTTCTAGAATAATTTCTTGAATGAGAGGTTCTTCGACATTGTCTTGAACTGTTATGTTTTGAACAAATTCAAGAATGGAATCCTGATCAATGCCAATAACACCTGTGGGAATATCAACATATTCCTCTTCAAAGACAAAGTCCCTAACTGTATCTCCCCCCGCAAACTCGACATCCTCGAAGAACCAGGCATTTTCGAACTCAAAAATCGACTTAGTCGTGAGATCATAAAACTTATACCCCCTGAATCTGTCAGAGTATCCAATAAAATAGCAACTCACAGTTCTTGAGTCCAGTTTCTTTTCATTGGGCCTATAAGGCCTTGCCTTAACTGAACATCCCTAAATGTGAAAATGCTTTAAACTAGGCTTCTCGCCCATCCAAAGTTCATAGGGGTTTTGGTAGTCATTTTAGTTGGAACCATGTTAAGGATATATGCTGCAGTCTTAAGTGCTTCTCCCCAAAGTGATTCTGGTAAGGTAGAATGACAAATCATGCTCTCAGCATTTCTTTAAGAGTCCTGTTTCGTCTTTCAGCAACATCATTTATAGTGGGCAAACCCGACATAGTGTACTGTGGGACGATACCGCATTCTTCTAGGAATTTAGCAAACGGTCTTATACGTTGTTCACTTGAATGGTCATGTATGCCATAGTACTCACCACCATTGTCAGATCTGACGGTTTTGATCCTTTTGCTGAGTTGGTTCTCAACTTCAGCCTTAAAATTTTTGAACATATCCAGTGATTGTGACTTTTCATGAATGAGATATATGTAGCCATATCTAGAATAATCATCTATGAACGTTATAAAATATTGTTGACCATTCCAAGCAACCGTAGGGAATGGCCCACAAATGTCCATATGTATAAGTTCTAAGACATCCAAAGTCTTGTTGGCTTCAAATCTCCTTTTATTGGTTTATTTCCCCTTTATGCAGTTAACACAAACATCAAAATCTGCAAAATCTAAGGGGTCATGAATTTTGTCTGACACAAGTCTCTCTATTCTCCGTCTGGAGATATGACCTAATCTCTTGTGCCACAACGCAACCAAATTCTCATTGGTTAATTTTCTCTTTATACCTTGTGTACTTAATTGCAAGGATTCATTAAATGAAGCAATTGTATCAATCAAATAAAGGTTATCATAACCTGACAAAGAACTGAAACCAAACAATTTTGAATCATGAAACAAACTAAATTTTCAATTCCCAAATGAACAAGAATAACCAGATTTGTCCAAAGCATAAATATAAATCAAATTTTGTCTAAAAGACGGTATAATAAATGTCTCATTAAGATCCAAATAAATTCTAGTCTTTAATAATAATCTAAATTTTCCTATTGCCTTAACTTGAGCCGTCTTGCCATCGCCCACATAGATGTATCTTTCACCATCACTTAGCTTTCGGCAACCCTGCATAGACACACTGATGTGAGTTGTTGCACCAGAATCTATCCACCACGTGTGTTTAGGTACCAAAGTTAAATTAACCTCAGAACAAACCAAATTAAGAAGTATACCTTTCTTAACACGTCATGCGTGGTAGTTGGTGCAACGCTTTTTCATATACCCTTCAACACCGCAGAAAATCCAACCAGAACCTTCCAATTGACCCGGTTTCTTTTGTTGTTTCTTTTAAGGTGTCGTATCTGTAGCTTCCTTATCCTTCTTCCTTTTGTTTCCCTTGTCCTTGTTCTTAGAGGTTGAGGCCAGGTGAGCACTCTCTGTCTCTTGCTTTAGTCTTTCCTCTTCCTTAACACAGTGTAAGATGAGCTCATTCAGAGACCAAGTCTCTTTCTGACAACTGTAGCTCACCTTAAACTGGCTAAACTGTGTCGAAGGGATATCAGAACCAGATGCACTAGCAAGTCCTCAGAAAGTTCTAGCTTAAGTGCTTTCAACCTTGAAGCAAGATGAGACATCTCGATGATGTACTCCCTAATATTGCCTCTGCCTTTGTATCTCATTGAAATTAGATTTGTCAAGAGTATACCTATTTCAGCTTTTTCATTCTTGACAAACCTCTTTTCAATGTCTACAAAGAACTCCTTAGCCGTAGTAATCTTTTCAGACATTGTGCCCCTGAATGCTTCCAGAATGGCCTTCTTCATGATCATCATACACAAGCGATTTGATTCCTCCCACCTTTCCATATCCCTCTTTTCATAAAAGGTACTCTTATCCGTAAGAGGTGCAGGAGAATCAGCCCTTAAAGCAAGGTCGAGATCCATGACTCCAAGAATTATCAAGAGGTTCTCTTGCCATGACTTGAAATTTGTGCCATTTAGCATAGGAATAGAGTTGATGTTGGCAGTAATATTAGTAGGAGTGGTTATAGCTGAATCCAGAGAACAACAAACAAACAAAACAAGCTTACTCATAACAGAAAAAGCAATAAAATTTAAATAGAGGTAAATCCCATCTCAAGATACTGGGCATGCCATTAATATTTCATCTTTGGACAAAATATAAATTTGTAAGTGATATCTTGGTGTAGTAATCAAACACTGATAATAAGAAACATATCGAACAATAAATCTTCCTTTGGTCCGATGTATTGTTCACATGAAAAAACCGAATAATCATCACATGTTTATTACCACAGGTGCCCATGCAATTCTGTTAAACATCAACCTTCCTTTGGGCCGGTCAATATTCACATAAGTTACATGCACACAACCGTTTATATTCCAAAACAAATTAATTTCCACAAGAGAAGTCACTTTGGTGACATGTTGTTTCAATTAATTCATTCCAAAATACATATAAACATATCAATATGTAAAATTAAATTGCACCAAAATTGACCAAAAATTTTTTTGGTCAAAGTCAACGCCCTTACCTTAAAATGTCATGTCATTTTTTTTAAAAAAAAAACATCATGTCATTTTCTCAACTCAGAGAAACGACACGATGTTTTGGTCG
The DNA here is from genome assembly GCA_023935145.1 of Bretschneidera sinensis. NCBI lineage: Eukaryota > Viridiplantae > Streptophyta > Magnoliopsida > Brassicales > Akaniaceae > Bretschneidera > Bretschneidera sinensis. Next base: position 22,958,064 of record CM043699.1, on the reverse strand, counting down.
TCCCTAGCCGAAACGACACAATGTTTTTGGTCGTCCCTGACCTCCAACCGGGTCGCTCGATCCGAATCGCAACCCGAAACTTAACTCGACCATATCTTGGCCTCCATAACTCCAATTTCGACGATTCAAAAGGGGTTTTGCTCTTTTTTTTTAATTCCTAACTAGTCTTTGGCATCAAATCAACCAAATTCTCAAAAAATTATACAATTTCATTACTTTCTTTAAACAAATCCTAAATACCTTTTGAATCAACCAAATTTCAGAAAAATTATACAAAGAACAACCAAAATTGTTCTCGAATTCAACAACACCATACCCGGAGTCGTTAAATCCAAAGACACATACAAATCATCATATAATCGAATGAAATTCTGATTCCCAATGATTCAACATGAACGGGCTCTGATATCACTTGTTAGAAAATATCTTTGGATGTAAAATATCTCTCAAAATCTAGGAAACATTCATGTTAAATCACCAAGAATGAACAGATTAATATGCAGAAGTGTACCTAAATCCATGACAATCAATTACTCTCTAGAGTCGTGCGGTATGTCTTCCAGATCAACACGTTCTCTTAGAGAATCCTTTGTTTTCTCTTGCTCTCTCTCTGATGATGGGATGTCAAAGAATAGAAGAATAATCGTACGTGTGATCTAGGGACCATAACCACTATTAATAGATAACTTCCCTGTTATCTTTTGGAATTTTTATTTTTAGCTCATCACAAAAATAGAAATTACCCTTAAGTCTCTAAACATAAAGGCTCATACCCTATTATAGACATTAAAGCTCAAATTACCTAAACCTTAGTAGACCACTTTAAATGGGTTTAACCTTATATGACAGTTTACAACACATAATTATTCACATATAAGCCCAATGTTAGATTAAGGATCCAACAGGTGGTGCTCAGTTTATAAAGACTAAGAATGGAAAAGACTTTTCATTGAAACATCTCGATGTTATCTTCGACAGTCTTGAGAGCGAATGCTGCAATAATCTCTATTTCCACTCTTTGATTTTTTAGAAAAAAAAATAGACGGCCGACCAGATCTATCAGCAACGGCATCCAAGTAACATAGATAATGCAGAAAGAGAGTTGCAGGGAAGAGAAGAGAAGGGAAATGAGGAGAGCAAGAAGAAGCAAAAAAAAAAGGAAGAAGATAAGAGGAAAAGGTAAAAGAAGAACAAAGAAAAAAAATTGAAAAAAAAAAAATCATGGGTCTGATCCGCGGGGTGAGGAGAGAGAGCTTGGAGGTGGTGAAAGAATTATGGGTTTTTAACCGGCTAATATCTAAACGCTGGACAGACGAAAAAATTAACGGAAGGGGATAAATACAAAGAAACTGAGAGTTGAGAGAAGTGAAATTGCTGGTCCATGGCCACCTGCATCATCTTCTCTGTTTCTCTTCTTTCGCTATACACCCTTCTCTGCTCCTTGAAAAATGGCTATGCCTTTGAAGAAAGAGAAACTACTACAAAGAACAACTGTCTTGATCAGCAATGCCATATCATTCAAGTCAGCTCTATGCTACCATCATCTGTTTGCAGCCCTTCAACTAAAGGTCAATAGCATCACTTCAATTAAATAAATTTTCTCTCCTTCTGCTTCTTTCTCTCTCATCCAATGGTTGTTGGTTTAGATAATTAATTATAGCTAATTAGCTATATATTGTCATTATAATTGCTATTGCTAGTATGATATTAGTATTTTATTTTTTGCAGCATGATATTAGTATTATTGATAAAACATAGTATTAAGTTGATTTACATTTCATTTGGTTTAAATAAATTTCAAAGTTTTTCTAGAATTTATTTGAACTCCATATGTTATTGTGTTTGATTTACTAATAAAGCATATGATTCATTAAAAAAAATGAATTAGTCACATATTTAGTTAATTTGTTAATAAAAATATAGAATTCACTTGAAAATGAATTCTAGCATAATACAATAAAAAAATCTAGTAAATTTAAATAAGCTATCGACAAATTCTAACAAAACTGAAAAGAATTGCAAATGAACTTAGAAATGAGCTTCTATAACAAGTATAAAATTTCATCTGAGTTCAATTATAAACGAATTTTAATTTCAGTTCATTTGAAAATAAAGTGTAAATTTATTTATTCGGCAGTCCTTAGACTATGGACATCTTGCTAGCACTTAAGTTTCTAAACTATGAATTTGATATTGAAATTCTTTAAATTTTCGACTTATTGGAATGTAATCTTTAAGTTATTATTCATCTATGAAATTGTGTTGAAAATCTAAAAATATAAGAAAAATTATATATGATATTTTATACACTTGTAAAGAAATGTTATATATAATAAGGGAAAATTGTTAAAAAATGAGTATTGAAAAATATTTCGTTTATGATTTTATTGTAAAACATTTGAAAAATCACAAAAAAAAAAATAAATAACATGCGGGTGAAGAAGTTCACAAAAAAATGGATCATCTCTAAATGGTTCTTAGTGCTTTCAATCACTTCAAAATGGAGAAATAAACATTTCTTCGATAAAAATAATGACATTGCATTTAATTAAAAGTTTGAGAACTTTTAATTTTAAATTTGTAGTTTAAGAAATATAAATGCTACTGGTGTACTTAGTGGATAAGATGATTTTTATTTTATAAATGTGTTTGGTGACCAAAATGAAATGGACGAAAAGATGTCTCATATGTCATAATAAGTTAAAATCAAAAAAATATGAGGCATCTTATTTCTAATTTGTCTATCTCATTATATCCTCCACCAAATGCACTCTTTGAGTCTAAATTAATGGACCTTTAGTACAATTTTTTCATAAAAATATGTAATAAATTAATTTGGTGAATAAATAAAAACTCATTTAGAGAAATTTATGAAACAATTTATGTTTAATGTTTATTAAGCACGCAAAGCATCACTAAAAAAAGGATGTACGATGGAATGGTAAGCAAACAGATTATTTTCGACCTTCGAGGGGCTCCGTCAGGATGACCTGTTGTACTTTGTGTGGAGAGAATGGCACATATTATTAACCAAAGTGTGGCTGGAAAGAAATGGAAGCCCATCTGGGTCTCCAAGGATGGGCCGGTGATATCCCATGTTTTCTTCGCTAATGATTTGGTTTTATTTGGGGAGGCTTCTGAACGTCAACTAAGGGAGATGATGCGCTGCTTGCAAGATTTTGTACCATTTTAGGCCAGAAAGTCAATCTTGAGAAATCTCGTTTGTTCATTTCACCAAATGTAGTGCGACGTATGGGTACCTCTTTGAATGTTGTCAGAGGCATTCCAATTACCAGCGATCTTGGTCGGTACTTGGGGTTTCCAATCTTACATGGGCGTATATCTAAGTGTACCTATGAAAATATTCTGGATAAGATGAGATGTAGGCTTGCCAGTTGGAAAGTGGATCAATTATCTTTTGCCGGAAGGGTCACGCTAGTTCAATTAGTAATTTTTACAATTCCGGTGTATGCAATGTGTTGATGCCAAAAATGTGCGTTGGTGAGTTGGAGACTAGGATTCAGACGTATCTACACAGGAAGAGGAAGGTTAGCTAGGGGGTCGCCGGAGGGGGTGCCTCCGGGGATGCTCTGAAGCTTTAGTTAGAGTCAGAGCAAAAATATGTAGGGGACGAGCCCTCTCTTTTTCAGTTGAGCAAAAAAGTTGGCCCCTTTGGAATGCATACCTGACCCTTTTTATAGGGCTTTGGAGGCGGCATTTGACTTAGGGCAGCAGTGATATGTTGCCCCAACTGGGTTGGGTAATGATGCCTAGGAGGCCCAGCTAGGTGGCTGGGGGCCGTCCGTTAGGGCTTTGTCTTGCTGTCTTGATCGGGAGTCGTCTATACGTTAAGGCGGTTTGACGACCTGACGTCCCAACCTGGAGGTAATGATGGCCTGGAGGGCGGTGGTGACGTGGAGGCCCAGCTGGGGGGCAATGATGCCCTGAAGGGCGGTCAAGACTTGGAGGCCCAACTGTCCGAGCCTGGGTCTTCCGCGTGTCTCCTTGCAACTTGGGATCAAGATGATCCACGTGTCGTCTTCTTGTTGGAGAGGTGTATTTTGTTACTTAGTGTTGAGTGAGTCTAAGTAGCACACATTATTGTAATGCCTAGTAATAACAAGGCCTAACCAAATTTGAAATCCATGTCTCAGGAGTTAAATTCATGATCGTTTTGTAAATGCATGAGTGACTCACCACCCTCGATTAAAAAAAAATTTAAAAAAAACTTATTCAGTACTTTTGCTTTTCCCAATGAAATTTAATACTTTAGTGTAAATGTTTTTAATATAAAATGTAATGTTATATCTAATGAAACGTGATATTTTACTTTTAAACGAGTTATGGTAAAACTAACCCATTTTGTACGGATAAGTTGATCCCATCATTGAAATAACTTCATATAGTGAATTACAAACCGTTTCGCTAACTATAAAAGTAATTTATAGTTTAAAGAGTATTTTTATTAAAATAATAATGAAGCAATAAAATGTTTAAATTCTATTTAGAAACAATTTATAGTTTATTTTATAATTTTTGACACCATCTATAATAAAACAGTTTGATAAAAAAATCTATTTCATAAAAAATCTATTTCACCAGAGAAATGAATGTATTGACAAACATTCATTTCTCTGGTGAGTGTTGTTTTCTACTGTTTATGCAAAGGAGGCAAACCGATGTATTTACCGAATTTTGATCTCTTGGTTATTTAAAAATTAACATGAAATTAAAAATTTTTATTGATAATTATAAAAATTATAATAATAATTAAATAAAAAATTTAAATATTTAAATATTTAATTATTACTGTAATGACCTATTACCAGTAAAATTCTATCCATGAAACAGGACTCGACGTTTACCACCACTGTACAGGGAAGCGAACCCACCACCAAAATCTACGTAGTGCTCACTGCCAACTCCCCACCCCAACAAAAACAATCAAATCCCAAGAAAACACAAGGAAAACAAAAAATACAAACACAGCCTTGCAATGAAATCCACAACGAATGTATAAAAATCCCATTTCCTTCCCTTCTCCTCTCGAACATTCTCAACCAAACATCAATTAGTAAAATTCTAAAATCCAATTCAAAAATGAAGATAAGAACTTTTAAGAAGAAGAAAAACGAGAAGAATTCTAAAAGAGGAAATGAAAATCCGCTCATTGTTATTTTGCTATCCAAATTATTATCTACAACTATCAATCCCAGTAAAAAAAAAATAGAACTTAGAGAGAGAAATTAGAACTTACTAAATAAGATATAATGCGAATAGAAATTAAATAAATCAACCATCGATATCAAAGTGATTAACCTCAGCTAATCCCAATACACGCAACGCAGGTGCCGGCACGTGCATAGGTGCGTCAACCACGGTTGCCGACGACATCTCCATCTAGTAAACCCCGACGGCACCTACCAACCTCTCCAGCAATTTGTCCTCTGCCTGTGCCTCCACCAAGCCATGTCGACGGTCACACTCGTCACGTATCCCAATGCGAGGTTTAAAATTGCGCTCGCGATTAAAGAGCTCTCTATATCAACATCAATCTCCAAGTAATTCGCATTGATGCTTAAATCAATAAGCGATGTATGAATGAGAAAATGAGAAAATAGAGTAGAACATTTGGGAAAGAGTTATCAATGCACACCTGAAAAATTGTCTTTTATATAGTGTTGCGAATATTACTCTAATGGGAAAAAATAATTGGGCTCTTCAAAGTGAAATTATCTTTTTGCCTTTAAGAAGGTTGTAAGAGATTTAATATTTCTTGTAGGGCAAGTAGTATTTTCTTTTTAGATGTGAAATTACTTTAATACCCTCCTTAAATATCCGTGTGTCGATTTTCCATTGGGCAGAAGATTTTACCTCATCAATACCTAATTAAAAAGAACGAGATATAACAAAAATATCAATACTACATCTTTTAATGTCGCATTTTGTTACAATAGATAAAAATTAGTCGATAGGGAATCTATTCAATCAAAATGATGATTACTTTATTTACATGACATATTAATAGTCATGATATCTAATTGGACATATATGTGGATCTTAGAATATATATATATATATATATATATATATATATATATATATATATATCTTATACCCACTTAAAAAAAATTTCATAAATGTTATGAATAGGATGTGTAAAGTATAATAGATTAATTTCATTGAAGGTGTGACAAAATTTACAATGTTTTTGTCACATAAAAGTTAATCGATTGGCTACTTGCTTGATTTTAGTTGTCAAGAATTTAGGTGGTTGACATGTAGTGTAAATTATATATCATAACGTATTTAGGCGATGTTTGGTCAACTTAAAATTAATTTAATTTTAAGCTGAAGTTTATTGTTTAAATTTGTCAAAAATTAGTCAAATTGAATGAAACTTTATTAATTTTCATTAAATAATAATTAAAATATTAATTAATAGATGATTGGATTAGGTTTTTACAAATTTTAAAAAAATAAACTTCAAATTAAAATTGACTTTAAACTGACCCAAACATCGTTTTAGTTGATTTATCTTTTGTGATTGCCGATAAAATGTTTATTGTGGCAATCAAATATTGTGGATGTATAAATCAATGTCATTTTCTTAAATTTCTTTTGATCATGTTATCAATAAATTAAACTATGAGAAACAAATGAATTGTGCTTATTTGTTATTAAAATTCTCTAGAATTTCAAATGAGCACTAATTGTGAGATATAATAAGAAATTTTATATATGATTATTTTTAGCTCCTTTTAAAGTGCTTTTAGTATCAATTGCCAAACATTTTCTAAAAGAAGTAAAATTTATGTACTAAAAATAAGGAAAAAAACCATATATACATTGTTAAATAAAAAACTATAACAAACTTTTAAGAAAATAATTTAAATCATAGTTAAAAATCATTAAAAAAAATTAAGCAATCACATATGTTTCTAATTATTTTAAAATCGCATCATGTGCGTGGGCTGTACTAATTTTGAAAATATTATTACTAAGTATAAAGTTTCTACCACGTTATCCATGTAACTAATTAATAATTATTATTATTGTTATGCAGAGTTTTGGAGTCTCATATTTCTTGTTAATTGCATCTCGTTTACTTATTGAACAAATAGTTTTACCAAAAAATTTGGATCAACTAAAGAATTTAATGCAATTGAAGAACAGAACACATCTTCTTCTTATTTGCTTGATGTTTGTAGTTGATTATTTAATTATGTATTTACATTTGTTTGTTTTTACTTTTCAGATTATTCATCTTGTCCAAACAATTGATATCGATTTTTAGAATTGAGTACTTGGGTTAATCAAACTAGTAAAGTACTCCTTAAGGAACCTTTTCTTTTTCTTTTAAGGCTGCAAAAATTAATGTGTGGGCATTATTTCTTAACTTGAAGATTGATGGCATGTATAATTGTTGAAAAAAGAATACGTAATGAGAAAATTGAAAAGAATGCATTAGAAGGCAAGATTGATAAATTGAGTAAAGGGTTCTCGTTCTATTTCTGTCTCATTGTACTAACCTTTATACTGGCAGAAAGCATAAAACTGCTTAGATTAGATAAAATAAGAATGGTTAGAGCTACCCCACTCCATTTGTTTTATAAAGTACAGAGGTAATCATTAACCCAAGGAGAATAAGTGATACTTCGTTGTTCTTGTGAACAAGGCTGACTAATCCTACACGAGGAAATGCTAGTGCATATACCTGAAATCAAATTAGGTGGGTGAGCCATTTATACATATTTTTGAAGTTCTTTCAATCTTTCAATTTATAAGCCTTGAATGCATTATATTTGAATTCAGATATAAAAACAAGAAATATAAAGGTGTGTTTAGTTTTAGATTTTTTTTTTTATGTAGTACTCCACTATCTTATAGTCTCATGTTTATCTTGTTGCACTATTTACTTAATTAAATTAATAATATCTTTTTTTTTCTGACGTTTTGACTTAGTGATCAAGATTGAGGCCTTAGTTTGTATTGTTTTTGCATGAAAGTTATTGTAATTTATCTTATTTTAGAGTTAAGAGAACCTATCAGAGAACTTCATGCTTTGATAGTTTAATATGTACATGAGTTTTCTTAAAACAACGAATATTTGCGTATAAAAAACATGAAATGTACTTCTGTTTCCTTTCTTTTGTAAGTCTTTAATTCTGATTTACTTTTTCTTTATCTATCTTTAGATGTCACAACAAGTGGCCACGCCTAATACAACAAAGGATAAAAATCCAACTTGTCCTTGTCCTCAATTGCCTAGAAAGGTTAAGCCAAGGCCAATTGTTTGGGATCATTTCACAAAATGTGAGGGCAAAGATGGTACTGTAGCTAGGTGCAACTATTGTAGTAAGGAATCTGCTTATGATTCCAAAAATAATGGCACGTCCATACTAAAGTATCATTTCAATAGATGTAAACAAGTGCCTATTAAAATGGATAGTACACAAACTCACATAGCGACCAATGAAATATGGGGAAGGGAAAAACTACCATTTCTACTTAGAAATTTGATCAAGATGCAATTAGGAATGCATTAGCTTTTATGATAATAATTGATGAGTTTCATTTCAAGTTTTTGGAGGGTCAAGGATTTAAACTTTTCATGGTTGTTGCATGTCCTTTATTTCGTATCCCATCACAGATGACGATTACTAGGGATTGTTATCAATTGTATGTAGATGAGAAAGTGAAGTTGAAACAATTTTTAAGAAACTCATGTGATAGGGTTTGTCTAACCCCATACACATGGACCTCCTTACAAAGAATCAATTATATGGTCCTCACTGCATACTTATTGATAGTGATTGGAAGTTGCATAAGAAGATATTAAACTTTTATCCAATTTCTAGTCATAAAGGTGATGATATTGGTAGGGCAATTGAGATTTGTTTGATTTAATGAGGAATTAACAAATTGTTTACTCTTACCGTAGATAATGCCAATTCAAATGATGGTGTTATAGGGTACTTGAAAAGAAAATTGGGTCATTAGGGTACTAACATTATGGGTGGGGAGTTGCTTCATATGAGGTGTATTTCTTATATAATTAACCTAATTGTTATTGATGGTTTGAAGGAGGTTGGGGGCTCGATTACTCGAGTTAGGGGGCTTGTGAAGTATGTAAGGCAATCTCCATTTAAGTTGAAAAAATTTAGAAACGCTATTGAGCTAGAAAAGATAGAAAGTAAAAGTGCATTGTGTCTAGATGTCTCCACTAGATGAAATTCAACCTACTTGATGTTGGATGTGGCCCAAACTTTGAGAAATCTTTTGATAGGTATGAATATCTTGATTCTAGTATTAGACATGAGCTTGACTTTGGGATGTTGGATGAAGAAGTTTGGATAAAAGTTAGGAGGATGGTTGAAATATTGGAGGGTTTTTATCATCTCACTAATAAGGTTTCTGGTTCATTGTATGTTACTTCAAATACGTTCTTTCATGAGATTGGTGAAGTCGATGTTCTTTTGAAATAATGGAGAATAAGTGGTGAGAGTGACTTGAGGATAATGGCAATGCAAATGAAAGATAAATATGAAAAGTATTGAGGTAACATTAAGAAGATGAATCCTCTTATTTATATTACAGTGGTTCTTGACCCTAGACACAAGTTAGAATATGTAGAGTTTGCTTTTCTGAAGATTTATCAAGGTGATAGAGGTAAATTCATGGTGGGCAAGGTGAAAACAACTAAAAGTTTGTTTGATGATTATAGGATGAATTTGCAACCTGAAAGTACCCCAACAATTGATAAATTAAAAGCTTCCAGTGATAAAAATTCACAAGTTAAGCAAGGAAAGAAGCCGAAGATCATTAAGTCGGCCTTTAGGAAGCACAAAACCGAACCTAGATGTGGAGATAGCAAATCTGAATTAGATAGATATCTTGGTGAAGATGTAGAAGAAGAGGAAGAAGAAGAAGATGATGATGATGATGATGATGATGATGACGACGATGATGATGAGGTGTTTGATATTTTGTGGTGATGGAAAGTTAATAGTCCAATTTTTCCTATCTTGTCACAAATGGCTCATGATGTATTTGTTGTCCCTATATCTACGGTTGCTTTTGAGTCTGCATTTAGCATGGAGGGGGGGGTGTCGAGTTCTTGATTATTTTAGGAGTGCTTTGACTCCTAAGATAGTGCAATCCCTTATATGTGCTCAAGATTGGATTCAAGGGTCAAAGAGCCGAATTAATATTGAAGAAGACTTGGAAAACCTTAAGAAAGTTGAAAATGGTAATATTTTCTTTTTTTGTCAATTAGTTGATGACTTGATATTGTGTAATAGTTATAGTTGATCTTGATTCTTGCTCCTTAATATTGATTTTTGTAATTTTGTTTTTAATATTCAGACTTATCAAAGAATGCTTTGGAGCCTTCATTCATCAATCTTTAAATAGATTGTTTCTGTTTTGGTAAGAACTTAAGCTTTTGTTTGTGGTTTGTTATTGTTTTTGTTTTGGTAAGAGTTATCAAAGTTTGTTTTTATTTTTAATCATTCATTTTACTTGTTTTGTTCCTTTTTGTTTGAATATACTAAACTCCCTAGGTTATGATATAAGTCTATCCATGATCTAATTAACTTGTTTTTTTATGTGTTTATTGAATTAAATCTTGGGTTTGATACCTTTATGTATCTTATCTTTGCAGTCCTAGCTATGCTACTACAGGTCTATTTCTGTAAGTAAATAGCATTTAGTTTATCAAGTTCTTTTTTTCTGCTATATATAAATATATGCATGGTCTAGTGAATGATTGCTTATACTTCCTGAATTTAATTTGTTGGAGTACTTGAATATACAACTACTTTATTTCAACTCCCAAGTTTCAATGGTAAATCTTCCCAAATACACATTGTAGCAAGTTGTATTTGATTTAACATTACTCTGAATCTCTGAGTGGTCTTATTCAAGCTATTTTTTATATATACTGCACGATTGCAGGTAAATTTCAGATTAGCTTTTAGGATTTGATCATATGATGGGACCTTTTCTTTTTGAAGATGGAGGCATGGAGAAATAGATATATGTTTTGGTATAGACACTACAAGATAATTGACTTTTGTCGGTGCTTAATTTTCGGCGCTTGACAAAAGCACCGCAATATATTAACCACCGGCGCTTTATTGGTGGTGCTTCCTTGAAGCGCCGCAATATTCAAAGAACATATGACGGCGCTTCAACGCGCCGTTATATGCGAATCTGATTACATATTACGGCGCTTTTACAAGCGCCGGAATATGACGATTAGCATACACCGGCGCTTTGAAGCGCCGAAATATGACCATGAGCATATTCCGGCTCTTTAAAGCGTCGATATATGCTAAAAATTTCACATATAAAAGGTAGCTGCCGCGATTTCCCCTAAAATTTTCCCTCTGCTCCCACTCTACCGCGCCACCGTCCGTTCCGTGAAGAACCACAAACCCTTGCCGGGATAGCGACCGGCTTTCTCCTATCCAACGTCAGTTTCTTCCTCAACCCTTCCGACCTGATCCTCTAGTTCAACCATGTTCGGGTCAAGTCATCCCTGAAACTCATCCACGGCCTCTCTTTCTGTCTCACCATCAAGGACAACTCGGGCTGTTGTTCTTCAAAATTCCTCTTCAGGTACCTTTTCTTATTTAATGCTACTAATTGGTGTTTGTTTATGATATATTATTAAACTTCAATTTTTAAAATAAAAATTTCATTCAATGATGCTTGAATATAAGGACGATTACCAGTGAACCTGGGAATTTGGTTTGGTAAACTGAAACTGGTATTTTAGCATTTGAATGTTTATGTTAGGTTGATTTTTGTGATGCCTTTTAAGTTGAATTTATTTGATTTTGGGTTTTAACAATAAATTTTGTTTGATTACGCCAGGTTTTGGGTTTCTTGGGAATTTTCGTCCCTGGTGTGTGAAGGAAGAGGTGGTGGGTTTGGTCTTGATGTGCTTGGTTCCAGACACAGTGGTGTCTCAAAATTTTCTAGATGAAAGGGTTGGAGATAAGGGTTAGTGGTTGTACCAGAGGTTGGTTGGATTATCTGGTTGTTCGTTTCTGTTTCTTGAATTGATTGTGATTGGTTAGAAAGAGTGGTAGGAGTTTTAATTTCTGGGTGTTTGGGAGAAAATTTCATGGCCAGAAAAAAGTTTTGTAGGCAAGGAGAAAAGGGTTATGTTATTTGTGTTTAGTCTTGTAACAGCCTTAAATTGGTACCAATTTGTCTGTGATTGTTTCGTTGTCTGCACTGACTGTAAGCGTAGGAACAGGATCAAGATTCTCTGCCTCCATTTTCTGTGCAATTACCTTACTTTCTTGATTGTTCTCTGGTAGCATTTCTTGTTTCATATTCATGAATGCTGAGAATTGTTGAGTGTTCCTCTGTGTTTCTTGAATTTCTGGTTCTTGTGGCATTATAATACTTCTTTGTGAATTGGGATCTAAGGATGCCATGATAATCTTGAGGGAGTTCTGCAGTGCCTCTAAATTCTTTTCGTTTTTGTCCTAAACTCAGCTCGATCATGTTTTAGTGCATTAATCTCATGTTTTTGCCTAAGTTGTCCTTGCTGTAATTGCTTGATAGACTCATCCACTTTGGACCATTTTGATCCTTCTGCCATCTATACTTGTTGTTAGACTGAAATGGTTGAAAATAGAGTTAAAACTTGAGGAAAAAAATGATGATGAATGAGAAGAATTGGAAGGGTGAATGAAAGCTCCAATGTTAGGATACCATTTTTAGGAATGAAAATAAGAGGAGAAAATTAAGAAAGAAAAGGAAAAGATTTGAAAAAAATTGCAAGGGAATATCACATTTCGAGTAAGTAGAGAGCTCCTAAATCATATTTTGAGCTAATTGTTAGAGCACTGCGACTTAGATTAAGCATTTTCAAAGCAGCAAGAAATTCTCGGTTTAATCAACTTTATATGCAGGATCTCTGGTATATCTATGGATATTTTAGGAAGTAGTGCTCAAGTCTGTCAAACAAGTAGTGCGCACACAACTTTCTATGCTGGATCTCTGGTATTTCCAAGGGATAGCTTAAGTTGTAGGAAACTCTGAATCATTTTAGAGCAACTTCAACTAGTTAACAGTTTCTAATTTTCATTTCCTAATCTATGATTTTTCTAGCAATTAATTGAGGTACTTGGGACTCAGAGAGATAGTGAGAGACCATATGAGAAAGATAACTAAGAAAGAACATGAAAAAGCTTATTTGAATTTTTTTACCGAGTTACATGATACAAGAAAATATGAAAATCTGTTTCTCTGAGGCTGCAGGGGCAGAACCCACCTGATAATGTCATATATTTTCGGAATTTTGAATCATCAGAATGGTTGACTACTAACATTTAGACTCTGATACGAATTATCTTAGGAGTTCAAATTGTGATACAGGGTAACCATAAACAACATATATTACGTGTTGGAGGAAACATTTTGAGCTCCTAGTTCTCTCTCTCACAGTTTTATTAATAAAAAAAAGCTCTAGAGAATTTTTCTTGTATGTTAACTAATAATCTTAAGGAAAAACAAAAAGAAAAAGTGAAAATAAGTTAGAAGAAATTACTAGATATCCATGATTTAGCACCACTAGTCACTCTACATTTTTCTCCCTTGTTCTTGCTTTCTTTTTCCATTGTTTTTTGCACATAAATGAATGACCCATTTTGCAAAAGATAATCAGTGATGATAGATTGTAGCAAGAGCGTAGGGCTTGTGAACTAAACTAGACAAGGCAGGTTGGCTGATCATTGCATCTTTTGGATTTCTTCCAGATTATTTTTTAGCTACATAGTTGACCTTTAAAGTAGCCAAATCTTGATATGCATTTGATTATGAACTGTTTTCTTTGTAGGCTTTAGTAAGAGACTGTTTTCATGGTATTATATGTACCTTAGATACAGGTACTTAAATAATGTCATGGAAAACCCCCTGAATTAAACAATCTTAGATATAGGTACTTAAATAATGTCATATAGATAAGCAGCCTAATTATTATAATAATATGAAATTAGTATTAATCATATTTTAATAATAGTAATAATAATAATTATTTATAATAAATTACTATAAAATCATACAATTATTTTCATAAATTATTATATATTATTATTATTATAGTATTACTATGATTATTTCAATAATTTTAATGTTATTAATTTATATTAAGACTGTAATAATTATTAATATTAATTATTTGCTTAGACCAATTGCCAACATGAGTTTGTATCAATTTTTTGTTATAAATTTCAATTCATCCACTTACCAATCAAATCGAAGTTTGTGATTATGCATACTTTTGCCAAAAATATTACAATACTGACTTGATTAACATTGTTTTAGGAAAGTCTATTGGTGTCATCTAAAAATGGATAAAAGTTGGATAGATAAACCGAGGTCGAGTAAAGCCTATATGGATGGTGTTGCAAACTTCATTAGATTTGCGTGTCATAAAGCTTGTGCTCGTGGTAGTATTGTTTGTCCATGTAGGAGATGTGGTAATTGTTATTCATTCGAACCAGAAATTGTTTAGGAGCATCTATTGTATAATGGGTTTAGTCCAGGTTACACCGAGTGGGTTTTTCATGGGGAAAAAATCTCTCTCGTATAGAGCACCCTTACACTAGTTCATAACCCACTAGTGTTCCAGGTGGCTTCATGGGATGAGATGACGTGTTGGGTTTGCTCCGAGATACCTTCCAGGTTACTTGTGAAAACTCAAACAATGAACCGTTAAGTTTAGGAATCGAAGTGGGATCTTCAAATGAGCATGGTGAAGAGTAACAGGCTCATTGTGGGGTTGAGTTCAATAATTGTGGTCATCCTTCACACGTCGAACATCCAGTTCGTTCTGCTAATGATGAGACAACTCAGTATCGCAACTTGATGAAAGATTACGATACTGAACTTTATCCGGGTTGTCAGAATTTCACAAAGTTAAGTTTCATGTTATATTTACTACACCTCAAATGTTTGAATAGGTGGTCTGGCAAACCTCTGACTATGTTGCTTGAGTTTATCAACATGGAATTTCCGATGTGTGCACCATTGCCATCAAATTATTATAAAGCCATGAAGATTATCAAAGGATTGGGTCTTGGGTATGAGAAGATTCATGTTTGTCCTAATGATTGCACACTGTATTGGGGTGAGCATTTGAATGATGAATTTTGTCATGCGTGTGGCGTGGTACGGTGGGTCAAAAACACAGTTGATGATGAGGATCCGTTGAATGAGATGGATGGTCAATCGAAAAAGAAAAAGCCAGCTAAGGTATTGCGTTATTTTTCGCTAATACCGAGATTGAAGAGGATATATATGTCATCTAAAACGGCTTCGTTGATGAGATGGCATAACAAGGATCGGATAAAGGATAGGATTTTAAGACACCCTGCGGATAGATTAGCCTAGAATGAATTGGATAGATTGTATCCCGATTTTGCAGTTGATCCTCGGAGTGTTAGGCTTGGCTTAGCTAGTGACGGGTTCAATCCCTTTCGAACAATGAGTTCAACCTATAGCACATGGCCCGTTCTTTTGGTCCCAAACAACTTGCCACCATGGCTTTGCATGAAGCAAACATCCTTCATCCTTTCAATGGTCATTCCTGGTGAGAGAAGCCCCAGTAATGATATTGATATCTTTTTGCAGCCTCTAATTGAAGAGTTGAAACAATTATGGGATGGTGTTGATGCGTTTGATGCGTCCACCAATCAAAGCTTTAAGCTTCACGCTTCTCTTCTTTGGACCATTAATGATTTTCCAGCCTATGCAAACTTATCTGGTTAGAGCACCAAGGGGCGTGTTGCTTGTCCATGTTGTGGGGAATCTACGCATTCTGTATGGTTAAAGCACGGGAGAAAGTTTTGCTATATGGGTCATCGTCGATGGTTAGCAAAAACCATGAGTTCCGTTTTCAAAAGGATCAGTTTGATGGCACCATAGATTTGGGATTTGCTCCTGTTTCACTGTCTGGGCACGATGTTTTAAGACAACTAGAGGGTGGAAACTATAGCTATGGTAAAACCTCGAAGCTTTCTAAAAAGAGGGCAAGAGAGGATGTTGGTGCCTCTACGAGGCAAGTGCTAGTGGATGAAGTTGATAACCTTTTTGAGGGTGTGGACGATTTTCTTGAAAATGTTGATAATGACAAAATAGGGGAAATTCTACCCATTTTTCGAGCATAGATGATACTTTGTTGCTTTGCACATTTTGTCTAAATTAGGTACATTGCTTGGATTGTATATTTCTTTTTCTTTCGCAGGAGGTTTTAAGAAAAAATAGGGGAAATTATGCCCGTTTTTCGAGCATAAATGATACTTTGTTGCTTTGCACATTTTGTCTAAATTAGGTACATTGCTTTGATTGTATATTTGTTTTTCTTTTGCAGGAGGTTTTATGAAAAAATAGGGGAAATTCTGCCCGTTTTTCGAGTATAGATGATACTTTGTTGCTTTGCACATTTTGTCTAAATTAGGTACATTGCTTGGATTGTATATTTGTTTTTCTTTCGCATGAGGTTTTATGAAAACAATAGGGGAAATTCTGCCCGTTTTCGAGCATAGATGATACTTTGTTGCTTTGCACATTTTGTATAAATTAGGTACATTGCTTGGATTGTATATTTATTTTTCTTTCGCAGGAGGTTTTATGAAAAAATATGGGAAAGTCTGCCCGTTTTTCGAGCATAGATGATACTTTGTTGCTTTGCACATTTTGTATAAATTAGGTACATTGCTTGGATTATATATTTGTTTTCTTTCACATAAGGTTTTATGAAAAAATAGGGGAAACTCTACCCGTTTTTCTATAAAATTTGATAAACACATTTTGTTTTATGTATATTGCGCTGTTATTAGCTACTAAATATTCGGCGGAGTTTAATTTTTATTGTTTCTTAATTGTAGGTGACAGCTGAAGTTCGTGTTGCTGAACTTGTTTCAGCTTCAGGATCCTCTGATGCTAGCAATAATTTAGCAATACAAAATGAAGTCTTCACCGAACTTATGGGTGAAGAGAGTTCCAGTCGTATCCGAGGTCAGGGTTTTGGAGTTACACCCTCTGCTGTGTTTGGACTTTCAGCTCAAATAAGGAATGATATGGGATACCATGGAGCCTATGCTGAAGAGATAAATAATTTGAGAGCAAAAATAGAAGAAAACAATGAACAGCATGCGCAACAAATTCAACAAATAACGGCGAGACACGATGATCAAATAAATAATATGTAATCTCAAATGGATGAACTGAAGTCTTTACTACAGCATTTGGCTAATAGAGGATCTCATGATTGATTTCGTGATGCGTGATGCTAAAATAATTTTTCATACTACATTTCCATTACTTTGTTTTTGTATGAATTTTATATATGAACTATGACTGTTTTTTGTATAAATAAGACGTTTATGTTGACTGAAAGAATTTTTATGGATGATGCATTTTATATTTCGAAGAACATTTACATATAGAATGTTGATATTTAAGTCAAAGTAATGTAAAAACATAATTAAAACCGAAATTCATTTTGCCAAAAGAAAGACAGTTGACTCTGCTGACATTCCGCGTCGCTTATATACCGGTACTTTGAAGCGCCGCTATATACCGGCACTTTGAAGTGCTGCTATATACCAGCGCGTTGAAGTGCCGTTATATACCGGCGCTTTGAAGCGCCGGAAAATTATATATATCGCCGGTATTTGCATTTCGACACCACACATTCCGACACTTGATCTAGCGCTTCCAAAAAGTGCCAGAAATTCATATTGCGGCGCTTAAAAGCGCCGCAATATGCAAAAAAAAAGCGCCGGCGCTAACAATTTATCTTGTAGTGAGACTAATTGATTGTATAGTAACAATTACCTTAGAAATGAGACTGATTTTTTTGGGATGGCATGATGTATATGATAGAAATAGAATGGGTTGTTTTCCATAGTATGTTTTTGGGTTGATGGAAGGATTTCAAAAATAATTAGTAGAAATTAGAATGTAAATGTGTTTTTTGGGATGGGAAAATATTATATGGAAGTAGAATGGGTTGATTTGATTTCCATCTATATTTTTTTTGGGTTGATGAAACTTAAAAGATATATGTATTTAAATGGTTAAGTACTTAGGCTCTGCTTGAACTGGAATGGACAAAATACTCTTATAGAAATGAAATTGGTTGAATTTTCATGACCATTTTTGCATTAAGTGTGTTTTATTTATTTCATTTTTTCTTAATGTTATGTGCCTTTAATCTTAGTTGTAAAGCTCATTTGTAAGCCCCGGTTGTAATTTTGTAAACAGGTTAAGGTGTTTCATGCTTAGCTTAGGAGTTAGTATTTATTGTAATCCACTAATTTGGGTGCTTTTAATCTCAATTGTGAAGTAAAGCCCTTATTGTAATGTGTATAATTTATGAATTTGTAAACAAGTGCAGCTCTACTAATCAAGAGATAGGACATGAATCAACAAACTTTAAAAAAAAAAAATCCCATTGAATTGTTGGTTAACCGAAAACCGACCGAACCAAAATTGGTCAGTAGAACTAAGGCCATGTTTGGTTTCATATTAAAGCTAACTTAAAGCAAATTTGCTTAAATGGGTTCAATGCCAACTCGCTTTAAGTTTGGCTTAAATAAAAAAACAAAACATGGCTTAAGTTTATTTGGTCAAAACAGTTAAAAAATATTTCTATCTAAAATGTTGGTTAAAATTTTTAATCAACCGTTTTGACCGTTTGAACATTCCTACTTTATTTTATTCAAATTTTGCATTTTTTTTTATTTTCTTAAACAAAAAGGACTTCATAGTAAGATTGTTTATAATTTATAATTTTTGTTTTACATCAACGATAATACAATTAGTTTTTATGATGTTTCATTTTTATCAGTGCAATGAAAAACAATAAAATAACTAAATTTAACTATAAATTTTGAATGAAATCATTTCAAATTTGTAATATCATAGCTCATTCACCAAAATAATAAATAAAACTCGATATACTATTAATGGATGTGGGATTGTAATGAATTTATCGTAGTATCATGATTTTATGTTGCTACTTTATTGGAGTAACAAGTTATTTATGCATATTAAATATTCTAAGCAAATTCATCAAACCGCGTTGTTTTTATGAGTTAAACTACAATGTCACCATTGAATGTATAAACATCTCCGTGATTTATAACTATATTTTATATGAAAAGCCTTCAAATCTTAATCGTTTAATTATTGAAATAACATGGACTTGTTGTATTTGTGGGCTACATAAAATTATCATGTTTTTTATTATATAAAATGGATAACCGATATTTTTAATTATTTAATGATTGTTATTATCAAGATAAAAGTTTTTTTCTTGTGTATGAATGGGAGGGAGATCGATTTCGGAGCTCCAACAGATTGTAGCTAGGCTTCGAGAAAGCTTCTTCACTTAAGATCTCTTGCTAAGCCTTTGATAAACATACTTTGGGAAATGACAAGCAAATTCACTTCTAGTTTGATACTTGGTCATCCTAGTGGTGCTCTTTTAGATTATTTCCTATAAGGGTTCTTTATGATTCCACAATTCCAGGGCAAGCTTTTGTTGCTGATCTTATTAGAAATAATCAGCTTGGCATTGGCCTTCATCTCGACCTGATCATCTTGTTAAAATCCAAGCTGCTGCTAGTACTTTCACCCCTTCTACCACAGCTGATTGTATCACTTGGATCCCTTCTCCTTCTATAACTTTCATCTGAAATCCACGTGGGATCAATTAAGGCCTAAGAAGTCTAAGCTTCCTTGGCATAGACTGACATGGTTTAACTCTTATATTTCAAAGCACAACTTTATAAGCTGGTTAGTCATTCTTAACAGACTTTCTACTGAACTGAGGCAACAACACTGGGGAGCTTCCACAACTACAACATGCATTCTTTGCAACTCAAGAGTTGAGAACAGGGACCATTTATTCTTTGGTTTCAATTACTCTAAGCACATTTGGCATCAAATTCAAGACAAAACCAAAGTGATTAGACCTTCAGTTGGTTCCTGGCAATATGAGTTGAGTTGGGTTTATTCAAAACTTGGGGAAACCTTTGCTTGTTTTTCTTCTTAAGCTTGCTAATTGGAATGGTTTTCTTTATCATGTATGGAAAGATAGGAACTTAAGCATTCATCAATCTATTTTCCATATACCCTTTGAGATCCTTAGTTGCATTGTTTTAATGTTAGAGATTGGCTTCTTAATCTTCCAAATCTTAATAGCAGCTCTCCTGATCATACCATTGCCAATAATTGGGGCCTCTCAACTTTTATAGATCAATCCTCTCGTTTTTTGTTTTTTTGTGTAGTGTACCTATCAGTCTTCTTTATGTTGTATTCTCTTTGGCTTTGTTATAGCTTTTTTTATCAGGATTTATGCTCTTGTTGTATTGTTTTCACTTAGATAAATAAAATTCACTTTTAATCCAAAAAGAATTTGGATCTTTTTTTATGGAGCATCCGAAAACAACGGCTAGATTGAAATATCCAGATCAACATAAAAGTTTTTGAAATAATAAAATTACCTTCAGCTATTTAAAATTATTCTGTAATATTATAGGTGACAGATAGGGTCAATAAATTTTTTTATTTTTTTATAATGATAGCCAATGAGGAATGTCTTTGCAACTCTCAAGCGTCAACGTTATGTTCCTCTGCTCTCCAGAATTACTGCTCATTTCTCTTTGATATCATTAGAAAGGGAGTATGGAAACATTGTGATCATTGCTTCCGAAGAGGAACCTCTGCTACATGCCTAAAGTTAACTTGACTATTTACTGAAATAAACTCAACTGATATTTGCCCAGTATCTAAACAATCTGGTTTAAGAGACTCATTTTCTGTTGTAAATCTCAAAAATTTCTTGTTTTATTTAGCTTGCTGAGGGGGTCAAACTGACATATTTACGGAGCGATAGTCTTGGTCCTTCTTTGCTTCACCATAGGCATGGTTACCTTCATAGTATAAAAAAAAAATGTATGCTTCAAATCAATTAACTCATGTGACTATTTACTATTGCACATGTTCATTGTGTCTTAATCCAACTGCGTCTGCAGCAAGAGACCTATTTTAGAAAATCTGTGTACTGATGGCCCTACGGTTTTCATGGTGTCTTGCATTACTAAATTATTCACTTTGTATAACAGTTCATTATCTGAAGATCTTCGAGCATGAGCCATATTTGTTAAAAGCATACCTCAGGCGTGCCTAAGCTCAAGGCTCACCCAAGCTCCTGGACCTGCATTTGGATTAACGTCAGGCGAGTCGACCTTCATCAAGCATGCATGTCAGAGCGTCTTGGGCCAAACGCAAGACTCTAAAAAAACGTGCTTCATACACATCATTTTCTTTGGTCAATTTTATTTATAGTATTTAGTTTTAATAATTGTGTGTATGATAAATGATCAAACGAGGAATACATGGGAACAAGTTCCAAATCTAAAATTCAAAAGAAAAAGTAAAAAAAAATTCCACATATGCCATATTTTTTATGCTTATATCCTTTCTTGTCAAAACTAACAACTTCAAGCAATGTCTCTCTCAAGCTCAGACCAGTTCTTTTCTCTTTCTTCTTTTTCTCTCGCTCCTCTCTGTCCCTTTTTTTTTTCTCTCTTCTCCCATCCTCATCTTCTTTCTACCTTCTTTCTCTGTCCTCTCTTTCTTTTTTCCTTTTTCTACCCTTCTTTCTCCCTTTTGGTCCCTTTTTTATTTCTTTCTCAATCTCAATTACATCTTTCCATAAATAATTGTTGCTTTTTTAAAAAAAAAATTATTTGTACAGTTGTCGGTTGCATCTCACCTCAAGGCTACAATATTAGGAACTGTATGATGAGATGGGTTACAGCGTTAGGAACTGTAGAGTGAGACGGGCTAGAGATTTTTTTCGGTGATATTGTGAGATGAATTTATCTTTTTTACAAGCAGTGCCAATCTGTTGATGTCAAAAAGATGATGAAAATAGTATTGTCTTTTTTACCTCAACGAGGTGGAAATGGTGCTTGATGGCCGGGGGTTTGAAGAAAATGAGAACTTTGAGGCAACGTGACTCCTATAATCACATTCGTTCCGCACTTGTACATCTGAAATAGAAACCGCCCGAAACGTGGTGCTTCGAGGAGGACCTTCCGATGATTAAATTAATGCATGTATTGAAGTGATGTAAGAGAAGGGTTTAAAGAGATACCGAAGTGAGAAAATAAAAAAGAAAGAAAACCGAAGTGATTCTTTGTGTTCTCTAAAGTGTTTGCTCTCTGTGTTTGGATTTTTCCTAAGACTCTTCGTCTGGATCCCTTTTCCCCGCTCTATGTTCTTCCTCTTCACACAACTTACATTATTACAACTACTTAGTTTCTAAATAATTTCTTTGAGAGTTTTTGAAAATTTCTCACAATTCCACAGGGCTTCTGTTGTATTATAAATATGAAATTCCTAATAACCTATTAACAAACTCGAGTGGTGACAACTATCACCTTTAAAAGAAATGATTTACGCTCAAAACCTTAAACTACTTTATTCTTTTTTTTATTATTTTTTTTGTTGCAACCTATATTTTTTTATTATACATAAATCCACATTTTCTGACACTTAAACCCACAAATCCCCAACAGTCTTCGATATCTTGTTTTCTATCATCTTGATCCTATTTTAAAGATAAAATGTTGTCTCTTGCCACCCACTATAATGAATCCTATTTGTTGACGTTTACATATCTAACTCTAACTCACTCCAGACTCATGGATGACACTGCCATAGAGGAGCTTTTTAATGGAGACTTTTAAGGTCGGTCTGGTCGGAGAGTTGAGTTGGGAATGGACAAATTTAGTCTCATTTAAACAATTATTTCTCGTTTAGTTAAAAAGATTTACCATAAAAACGAGATTCGAGTCGGATTAAATTAATCATGTTCTTTTATTGTCTATCCTCAATGATACAGAAACTATCCCATCTCTACTATTTTTCTTCCATTTTTGCCCTTGACATTGCTACAAAAGCCATATCATTGTTGTGTGAAAAAGAAAAATTCACCTCCTTTTTTGCAAAAACAAGGGTGGTAATTAACTAGATGCCAAAAGGGTAAAAAAAAGTCAGCCAGAAGTGAAATCATAAATGATGGAGCAATGTCCAGCCTACCAATCAAGACCATATAAACTTCACTGAAAAGTTAAAAAAAAAGGAGGTAGGAAGAAAGATTTAAGCTCCAAGGTGATGAAATTCTTGGATTTTCAATATTAACCGCACGCCATTGTTTTGGAAACATGACGGGTCGTCAAAGGTGTTAGAGAAAAATCTACCCCTAAATTTGCTAATGCAGGCAGGCCATTATTGCCCTCACACACACATGCTTTAATTTCAAATTTTATAAAGTATCAACCATTGGTCACCACAATCAATCCTCATAAAAGAAAAAGAGAGGAGCTCACTAGTTTAACTAAAGTTTAGTCTCTCTTTAAAGTCGAAAATAAAAATGTTTCTCTCTTGCCAAAGAAGATGAAGAAAGCATAAAGGCTAAAAAAGAAAATATTCCTACTAATTTTATAACCGTAAAAGAAATAAATGAAATGAAATCTGTTTTTGATTGTATTCGACAAAGCTATTCACTATCTATCAGCCTTTTCTTACTATTTTATTATAGAAGCCGTTGAGAATCTTAAGGTGAGGTGGATACCGTATAATGGATATGGGAGGCTGGCTTTATGTTTAGATACTTTAAATAGACATGATTGTGTAAGAGTTGACACATATCTCACGAGTTCTATGTTGATCTTTCGATAATTACGGAGTCTCACTTCTCAGTAAGTGGGTGGGGTCTTGCTCTCCGATGAGCGGGTTAAGATAGCCAGTAGTGCTATTGAAAATTTCAAGCTTCGTATACGTTTTGGGCATGGTTTTTTGATTGTCGGTTTAAGCTTTGGCCCATGAATAGTCGTGATTTTCAGCACAACAAAACTGGACGTCTTAAGTTGCTTATAAATACTCTCTACATATACTGAGCACACATTGTAACGAGAGATTTGAGAGGTTAATTATAGTGAAACTTCTAATAGAATGTAACTTTATTTTAAAATGAACATGAATATATCATGTCTTATTATTTTATTTCTGTTTATAATTCGTGTAATTAACAGGTTTTGAATCATTCTTATTGTACCACCAAATTAAACTTATGCAAATTCATTGATTGAGAGATCTAAAATCCCAGGTATAGTGTGAAATCCCAAGTTTATTTGTCTCACCCCATTGAACATATTTATATATCATACTCATGGCTTCTAGATATGTTTCTTTTCAATACCTAAAAGTTTAAATTTGTGTCTTATGATGATAAAGTTGACTTTTTTTATATGTTTTTCTATTAATCCGGAGGTTTGTTTTATTGGTCCAAAAAATAAAATAAAAAAAGGTAGAGGAAATTATATTTGTGAAATGGTGCCATTTTTCACTCCCTCCACCACTTTTTGCCTCACCTTTACAATGTTTTCAATGAGGCCGAGACTCTATTCTTAAGTTTTTTTAAGTTATTTCTAAAAATTTCTTGCTTTGCATTGTTACTATCATCATAAAACACAAACTATGCTTTTAAGTTCTAAAAAACAGATGAAGAGATCAGATGAAAATCTATTTGATAGTTGTTTTAAATATAAAAATGAGATTTCACATCATGTAAAGGATTTTAGATCTCTCAATTAATGAATTTGTATAAATTTAATTTCTTGACATAATTTTATCTGTCTAAAATAATTAAAGGATTGAAATAAATTTAAATTGAACTTAATTTTTTTTTTTTAAATTGAGAGCATAAAAACCCACCGCACCAACTGCAACTTCAGCAAAATCTAACCAATATATAAGGAAGCGAACCCACCACCAAAATCTACACAGTGCTCACAGCTAACTCCCCATTCCAACGAACGCGTCAGATTAAAGCACAACGCCAACAACAATCAAAATCCCAATATATAGAACAAAACACTAGGGAAACAGAAAGTACAAACACAGCCTTGTAATAATATCCACAACGAAGGTCAAAAATCCCAATTCCTTCCCTTCTCCTCTCGCACCTTCTCAACCAAACATCAATTAGTAAAATTCTAAAATCCAATTCAAAAATGAAAATATGGACTTTTTAAACATACCAATCTCTCCGGCAATTCGTCCTCCGCCTGTGCCTCCACCAGGAACCTAATGTCAATTGCCATGCTCATCACGTATCCTAGTGCGAGGTGCAAAATCACTCTTGCAGTTGGCGAGCTCTCATTGTGGTAATTAAATTATTTTTAAATAAAAGTGACCATGAAAAATACAATTGATCTTCCATTAAGAGTAATATTTGTATTTAAGTCTTATTTCGGTTAAATAATTATTTTTGTTATTGAGATTTGACCGACTTAATATTTTAATCATTGAGATTCAAAAATATGTAAAATAACTATTAACTTAACAAACAATTTATTTCTATTAAGTTTTTCTTCTAGACACAAACGGAAATGTGTTCTACCTTATTCAAAACTGACGTGGAGCCTACTCAACAATTCAATCGAGAAAAAAATAACAAATGTGACCATATGTCTTTTATCCATCGACTCTAATATAAATAAAATTTAAAAAAAAATTAAAATTCCGAATAAAATGATTTACAAAATTTGAAGAAAAAAATAAAAAGAAAATAAGAAAATATCAAAAATTAATTCTCTCCACTTACTTCTTCTTTTTCAAAACTATAAAAAAAAAATTTATAAAAAAAAAAACGATTTCTTTTCCACTTTCTCAGCCAGAGTCTATACAGGGAAAATGGGTATTTAGCCGAGAAAATATCTACGAAGAGAGAAGAAAAAAACGGAACATGGCTGCAACAGTGTCATCTCCATGGGAGCACGAAGCTGAACTCGAACAACAATGGCTGCAGCAACTCCAACAGAACACCAATCTTCCCGGTGACTTTCCCTTGCTAGCCAGCACTGCGGCCACGAAACCCAAGAAGAAGAACAAGGGCCAAACTCTTTCACTCGCCGAGTTCAGCACTTACGGCTCGGCCAAGCCGGACTACCCAGCCGGACCGATTCGTCGAATTCGAGGTGGGGATCCTCTTCCTCTAGGGTTTCCGATGAAGGAAGGAGAAACGATTTTTTGTTTTTCTCTCTGTCACTGGCTGTTTTTTTACTTGGTAATCGGTTAGTAATTTGCATGTAATGTGCTTTTAATCAGGTAGAGAATGAAGTTGAAGGTAGCTTGTAGAAAAGTGTATGAAAATTCGATATGATCTCAAAGAAATTGCATTCCCTTCTTCATTGCCCAATCTTCCTCACATCAAAAGCACCGCAAATTGAATTGGCTGGAGCGATTTTTGGTGAGTATTTCATTGCCCTAATATTAATTGCGTCGAATTCGAGGTGGGGATCCTCTTCCTCTAGGTTTTTTTTGGGGGGTGTTTTCCTTGAATAAGTGGGATAAGGGAGAAAGAGGATGATGATGGAGAATTGTGAAGTTTTTTTTCTTCTGGAATTTGAACCAAAAAAAGAGGATATTGTAGTGTTTGGGTCTCAAGAAAATTAAGAGAAAATGGTTCTCTCAATTTTTGTTTGGATGGTGAGAAAATGAAAGTAGTGAAATAGATATGGTGGTGTTTGAGTCTCAAGAAGAGAAAATGGTTCTCTCAGTTTTAGTGGCAATGGTTTCTCTGGGAAGATACCGGCAAGCTTGGGCAATTTGTTCAAGCTAATAACTCTTGATTTGAGCAAGCTGAATTTCTCAGATGAGTTGCCATTTGAGCTCTCAGGCTTGCCAATCTGCAAGTGATTGCTCTGCAAGAGAACAAGTTATCTGGGCATGTCCCTGAAGGGTTCAGTAGCTTGATGAGCTTGCGATATGTGAACGTCAGTTCCAATTCATTTTATGGTCATATACTAGAGATGTTTGGTGTTTTGGTTGTTCTCTCATTGCTTGGATGATGTTTGGTGTTTTGGTTGTTCTCTCATTGCTTGGATGGTCAGAAAGTAGGAGTGAAATAGATTTTTTAACAATTTTTTGTTTTTTTTTATATTTTTATAAAATTAAATTAAATTAAATTAAAAAAAGAAGCAGATAAAATTGATTTTTAACATTTTTAAAATTTTCTGATTTTGCAAATTATTTTAAGATTTTAATTTTTTAAAATTTACTTATATGATAGCCAATAGATAAAAAGACATATAATTGAATTTGCAATTTTTTTTCTCAATTGGATTGCTGACTAGGCTGTACATCAGTTTTTAATAAGCAAGAACATATTTTCGTTTGCGTGTAGACGGAATAGTTAACGATAGTAGTTTGTTTGTTAAATTTTGCAATCGTTAATGACCACCTTACACACTTTTGAATCCAGTGATCAAAATGTTAAAACGGTCAAACCTCAGTGACCAAAATGGATATTTGGCCGTCTTATTTTTAATAATTGTGTGTATGATAAATGAACATATGAAGGTCACATAAAAACAAATCTTAGGTCTAAAAGTCTAAAGAAAAAATTCAAAAAGATTTTAGATATGTCTTATTTTTTTATGCTTATGTCATTTCTTTGTCAAAACTTAAGACTTCAAGCAATATCTCTCTCGAATAAGATTGAAATAATGTGTTGTTTTATCGTAACTTTATGAAAGAATGCACATCGTAGTTACTTGAATGAAGGGGTATTCTTTTAAAAAGTGTCTATTGAAAGATATGTCTTTTAAATTTCTATAATTTGGAAAAGATGTATTAACTACTTATATGTCTGGATGGCTGTGACTTTCTAAAATTGTGCCTAAACATCATTTCAAGTCTATATATAAAAGATGATATTTCACATGATCACTTTAATAACTTTACTGCTAAATTTTCATTCTCTTTTGTTCTTCCTACACACAACTTACATTATTACAACTACTTAGTTTCTCTTTGATGTTGCGTTTGGTTGATTCGAATTGAAGTTTGGAATTAGAATTGATGTGGAATAATATTTCTTTTTAACATAAAAATAGTTGAAAAAGACCATAATTTCATTTCATTTCATTTTCAATTCTAAGCTTCAAATCCAAACAACTAAACGTAACGTTAGAGTTTTTTAGAATCTCTTCAAAATTGCTATCTACAGAATTCCAAAAGACTATGTTGTATCAAAAAGATGAAATTTCTAGTAACATATTAACAAACGCTTTAGAGTAATGGTAACTATTTCATTAAAGAAAATGATTTATGAGCCTTAAAACCTTAAATTACTTTGGTTTTTTATTTTTTTTTTTTGTTGCAACTCATTTTTTATTATATATAAATTGACATTTTCTATTACTTTAATCCGCAAATCCGAAACAATCTTCAACTTAATCTTGTTTTCCATCTTCTCGATCCTATTTTAAGAAGATAATGACGTCTATTGCAACCCAATCATCTTTGCGGACGTGTGCAGATCTAACTCGCTTCAATCTCTTGGATGACTCTGCCATAGAGGAGCCTTTTAACGGTCATTAGATTTTTATGATCCGTTTGATTGGGAGAATTGAGTTGTGATTATACAAATTTAATCTAACATAAACAGTTATTTTATGTTATTTTATGTTTGGTTAAAAAGATTTAGTATACATAGTCAAATAAAATTAGTAGTCCAAATCTTTGATTTTCTATCGTCAATGGGACAGAAACTATCCCATCTCTAATTAGTAATTTTTTCCTTCCGTTTTTGCCCTTGACATTGCTACAAAAGCCATCTCATTGTTGTGTGAAAAAGTGAAAAAGAAAAATACCCCTCCCCTTTTTGCAAAAACAAGGGTGGTAACTAACTAGATGCCAAAAGGGGAAAAAAAGTCGGCCAGAAGTGAAATCACAAATGACGGAGCAATGTCCAGCCTACCAAATAAGACCATATAACTTCATTGAAAAGAAAGAAAAAAAAAGGTGGGGAAGGAAGAAAGATTTTGGCTCCAAGGTGATGAAATTCTTGGATTTTCAATATTAACCGCACGCCATTGTTTTGGAAACATGTCGGGTCGTCAAAGGTGTTAGAGAAAAATCTACCCCTAAATTTGCTAATGCAGGCAGGACATTATTGCCCTCACATACACATGCTTTAATTTCAGATTGAATAAAGCATCAACCATTGGTCACCACAATCAATCCCCATAAAAGAAAATAAATAAAAAAAAGCGAAGAGCTCACCAGTTTAACTAAAGTTTAGTCTCTCTTTAAAGTCGAAAATAAAAATGTTTCTCTCTTGCCCACGAAGATGAAAGCATAAAGGCTAACAAAAGAAAATATTCCTACTAATTTCATAACCGGAAAATAAATAAATGAAACGAAAATCTGGAAGCGTTGACAGTTGAGTGAGTCTAACTACCACACACAGTATATATCCACTTAGTTGACCCAATGGTTGACAACCTGAAAAAAAGGCCTAACCAAATCTAAATTTCATGTCTCAAGAGTCAAATTCATGATTCATGGTAAAACCCACCCATTTTATATGGTTAGGTTGGCCCCATTGTTGAAGTCACTTTCATATAGTCAGTTACAAACAGTTTAGCTAACAATAAAAATGATTTATAATTTAAAGAATATTTATACTAAAATAACAATAAGTCAATAAATTGTTTAGATCCTATTTGACCACATTAGAAAAGTTTTATGATTTTTGAAACAATTTATAATAAATAATGCAGCTTAGTGTTTTATAAAGAAACTATTTCATAAACCATATATCCTCTTTCAAACAGGTTCTTAAATCGTCTGAATAACCCAATCCATAATCTTCATGTCCTCTAGTGCTGCGTGTTACTCCACACTAGTAGATGATAGCGTTACCTGTTTCTCTCCTACTATCAACACTATATTATTATCGTCTCAATTGCTCATCAAGTTGAGACCTTAAAATCTAGTCGTTAAATTTGTTATCATCTGGCGTTGTAACAATGCCTAACAAGGACAAATTATTTGCTTTTAAGTTACACTCAAAGCAGTTACAGAACAATGCCTCTGTGTGTTTAGTGACTGCTTTCCTTTACTGCTTATGCAAAGGAGGCAAGCTGAGACATTTACCAACACTATAAAGGGAAGCGAACTGCGAACCCACCACCAAAATCTACACACTGCTAACTCCCCACACCCCAACAAAAACAATCAAATCCCAATACAGAAGAAAACACAAGGAAAACAAAAAGTACAAACACAGCCTTACAATGAAATCCACAACGAAAGTAAAAAAAAAAAACCCAATTCCTTCCCCTTCTCCTCTCGCACATTCTCAACCAATCATCAATTAGTAAAATTCTAAAATCCAATTCAAAATTGAAAATAGGGACTTTTTAAGAAGAATTCTCGAGAGAGAAATTGAAAATCCGCACATTGTTATCCAAATTATTATCTACAACCATCAATCCCCGTAAAAAAAAAAAGGGACTTAATTTCTCCATAAAGTAAACCCCCTAATTTAATACCGTAGAAAGAGAAATTATAACTTCTAAATAATGCGGATAGATTAAAATAAATCAACCATCGTTATAATCGTGATTAACCTTAGCTGATCCCAAGACATGCGCGGCAGGTGCTGGCACGTGCATAGGCGCGTCAACCACGGACGCCGACGACATCTCCATCTGGCAAACCCTGACGGCACCTACCAACCTCTCCGGCAATTCGTCCTCCGCCTGCGCCTCCACCAGGAACCCCATGTCGATCGCCACGCTCGTCACGTATCCCAATGCGAGGTGCAAAATCGCGCTCGCGATTGCCGAACTCCCTATATCAACATCAATCTCCAAGTAATTCGCTCCTCTGTGGTAATTACACGTCAGGGCCTTACCTAACAGGCACGCACTGTAGTTCCCCACCGCTTTCTTCACGATCCACGGTCCCTTGACGATTCGGTTCACGATCTTGAACCGTTGGTTCCTGAACGAATGGTCTCCGTTTACGAACCTGTAGAGGAGCGAACCGCAGGGGATAGGATCCTCCGTGGCGAAGTAAAATACCGCGCTATGGTGGTCCTTACCAGGGACTTGGAGATTAACGGCAAAAATGAAGCTCTTGAGGGACTTGCCTTGGGATTGCGCCTTCTTGAGCGCGCAGGATACACGATTGTCGGGGCGAGCGAGTACATTTTCGAGTTTGGTAGTCGACTTGAGCCAGTCCATTCCGGCAGGGTGGAGTAAGTAGTCGCCAGAAGGAGATTTTTGTCGTTTGGTGAAGTAGTTTTTGGAGCGGAGAGAGAAGAGGTCTCCGGGGGGTGAAGCCCAGCCGTTGGTCCCCGTGTGGAGGTCCACGTGGCGCAATGATCCACCGTTGATTGCCTCCAAGATCCAATCCGGCTTTACAGTGGTGGAGCCGGATCTGAAGCAATCGCCGTCGGGTTCGGCGCCTGAGCTCTGGTGTTTTTGTTTCGTTGAGGACATGATATCTCTCTCTCTCTCTCTCGGAATTAGGGCTCCTCCCGTATGGCCGTGTAAACGGTATACGAGTGAAGAGTGCGAGAATATAAAAAGAGATATAAAACATGTGACCTTGGGTTTCGAAGAAACTACGAAAGAGCCCTAGATTCTGGGACAGCTCATTACTCAGTACTCACAGCTATTTTTATTTAAATCAATAAAATATAAAGAAAAAAATATCTCAAAATTGCTTTAAGAAAATAGAAAAGGATATGTAATTTAGAACAAAAAGACTAAAACTATTATTATGATATATTTTTCATTTTTTCCTTTATGGTAAGTGAGATTTTGAACCCTTGTTTCGCTCAAAACCTAAAGCTGTCAACCATAGTCATGAACAAACTTGCCGTTTAGATGCATCGTAATTAGTAGGCAAAGGATCAAAATGAGTCAATTTAGAAAATCTGTCAACCACCGTTAATATAGCTGTAAAACCATGAAGATTGGGTAAATGAGTAATAAAATCCATTAAGACGTCCTCTAAAATTTGTTAAGGAATTGGTAAAGACTGTAATAGGCCAAATGGAGAAGTAGCTTTGCTCTTAATTTGTTGGTAAGTAACACTAGTCTTGACAAATTGTTGAATATCATATCTCATGTTCTTCCAAAAAACATTAGCAGCCACTCTGACAAATGTTCCGTGAACCCTGCATGCCCATATTTGCACATAAAGAAGTGTGTAATCTCACTTATCACACAATATCAGATGTATAAAGCATGTCCCAAAAGAGACCCAACCTCACTCATTTTAAGTAAAACTAAAACAATACAATTAGGATCTGTTTGATATGAGGTACAAATGTGGGATATGATTAAATTAGTCTTACATTAACAAGTAATCTCATGTTTGGTTTAAAGGATTGATTGTTCACATAGGGTTAATTTAATCATAATCCCATGAAATCTATCTCAGCCCCGTGGGATAGACTTAATCCCAGCAATTGGGACAATATTTGTTTTTTTACAGACCATTTTCTACCCCTGGCACGACTCTTTCACTTGCTCTTCTTTCATCATCTTTGTCGCCAATCTTAAGCTAAGCAACATTATTCACTCACAAAACTAAACTGGAACAAAACATCGAACATTACCATGCATTTCACACCAAAAAAATAAACAAATTTAAAAATTAGAATATTAAAATTTCAAGAAACAGTTTCTAAACAAAATCAAAATACATAGCAAAACCCATCAAAAGAGAGAAAATAGAAATAATCCCTCTTCTTCTTTTTTCGCAAACCCATTTTACTATATATGTTTTTCGTCTTCACCTCTTTGTTGTAGATTTGGATGAGTGTTTGGTTAGTAAGAAAAACTCATTTCCTTTTGATTTTGAAGATTCCTTCAAATTTGGTAAAGATCTTTGAGGAATCAAATGAAAACAGAAATTTTTTGTGCTTTTGTTTGATTTTAATGAAAAAATAATGGAGGAAATGAGTGTTAGGTTCCTAAAAAAATTCTTAAGAAAAATTCATTTCCTTCTAATTTCGAAGATCCCTCTCAAATTTGGTAAAGATCTTTGAGGAATCAAGGAAATTAGAAACTTTTGATGCTTTTGCTTGATTTTAACGAAAGTTAATTAAGGAAATGGATGTTTAGATCCCTATAAAACACGAGAAAATCTTGGGAAATTTGTCATTTTTTTCTTTTGTTTTTGGTTGTCAAGAATTATAAAGAAAAACAAAATGAAAGACAGAAGATTATAGAGAAAAGGAAGAAGAATAATGGAAAACAAAAATCTTTTGTTTGATTTTTTTCTTCAATTTTCCTTGTTGATGGTGTTGAATGAAGAAGAAAAAGGGGGGAAAAAAAGAAGAAAAATGAAAGACAGAAGGTTCTGGAGAGTGGAGAGAAGTGTTGGTGCTTTATATATGACTAAATAAGGGTATTTTGGTCTTTGTCTTGTTATCCCACTTTAATCCAACTTTGAAAATTTTATGAATCAAACATATTATTAAAATAATCTCACTTTAATCCCCTCTAATCTTATCCCACTATAATCATGTTCGTGAACCAAACGAACCCTTACATGAAAGCTCACGACATGAAATATTTCTAACATAATGGGCTAAAAAAGATTAACTAGTCGGACAATTGCTCAAACTGGACAGTAACTCATACATGGCCACACAAGGGTAATATGCTAGGATATGTTTGTAGTTTAACACCAAGAAACCTCTAGTTTGAATGGTATTGCTTGGCAAACTTTTTGGCACATTGAGTACGAAGACCTTGACTAGATTTGTTTTAAGTGTGGCATTTTAGGGCACAAAAAGGAAGATTGTCTCCTAAATCGGAAGGAAGAGGAAAGGAATGAGAGACTAAATCATGTATCAAGGAAAGCACATAAAGATACAGGGTCATCACGAAAGGGGTGGAAACAACCAACAGTTTGGGTCGTGGATGATTGTCTTGTGTCGATGGTGAAAATGGAGAGTAATTCTCAAAGCAAGAAAGGGAACTCACGTTAGAGAAATAACGAAAAAGGCTATTAGTAAAAACACAAAGGCTGAGGGCCTTATTCTCTTATCTCCTCTCATTTTCTCTTTCTTACGTCATTTGTTGATTTAAGCATCAGAGTGGTTTTTTTTTTTCAAGTATCTTAAACTCAACCGACATAGATTGACGTAATAAAACTTGACCAGATTACCTCATCAACAAATATTAAATAACATAATTTACTTATAAAAATATCATTATTTTATATCTTAAAAAAGCTCAATCCCCTCCATCTTCATTTATAGAGTATTAACTTAAATTAATCTTTATTTTATTATTTGCAAATCAAACTGTGACTTATTTCTTTCCATTTCTTTTCTCTCTTTCGTTTCTTTTTTAAATACATAGGTGGTGTTCATGTAAATCTATCGCAAAGGGTAAGAAGTTTGGAAACTTGGATCAAAAAGAAAGAAAAAAAGTATGATATGCGACGATAACTTTGACATAATTGTTTGACTTCATTAATATTGACGATTAAGATGGCGACACGTTGGACAATAGCGGCAAGAAAGACGTAAGTGATGCGAGAGAGAGATTTCATTCGGTCGCCGAGATTAGATGCAGACAGGTCATCGAAAGATTTTGTTATGACACATGGCATCATCTGTCACAGCCTATAGCAACCTTATAACAGGATTGGGAAATTGTTTAGTTACTATTGATCATGTATGGACAAATTTTCCACGAGATTTTAGTACGCGCAGCAACACAGTAAAAAAAATCTACAACCGTGTATGAATATTTTGTTCATGAAATAAAATTTATAATTAAAAAATAATTTATTTTATCATAAAAAATATTTGAATTAAATAAAATTATTTTTAAAAAAGAAAATGAGATACTTATACATTTCTAATATAAACTTTTATTTTTTGTTGTCTAAATATGCAATAATGTTTACTGCAAAAAAAAATATTAATCATTTTCTATCTTTATGTGACATTATATTGATCGTAACAAAATATAAAATAATTTTGATGATAATATTTTAAATTAATTTGATTAAGTTTAAAATTTAAAATAAAAATAAACAAAAATTGCATTGGAGTTTTAAAAGATAGTTACAAAAATTGATACAGATGCTAAGATTTTTAAGAGAAAATTACTAAAATTGAGATATTTATGGATATATATTTATAAAATAAATATATTTAAAGATAACAACATTCATGATATATTTAATTTTAATTAAAATAATATGAATTTATTTTTTTACTAATGAAACATCCATTAAATAAATATACTAATCTCATATTTTATCAATATATATTAAAAAAAATTCTAACTATAAATTTTGTGTATTTCAATAGTTAAACTTAACTTATTTCATCTTTAAATCTTCATTTTTTTTATTTTATCTATATTTATTATATTTTTCCCTTATTATATGCAAAACATTTTTTATCTTATAGCTTTTCAACTACTCATTATATCGATTTTTTTTATCAGATTATTTTTTTTATCTACTAACCTTTTCATTTCCTCAGTATATTTAAATTTCGTATCTACTCATTATACTAAATTTTGTATATTTCAATATTCTGTCTAGTTTGTTTCATCTTAATATTCCTATATTTTTATCTATTAGTTTTTTATTCAAAATTTGTATTTCAATATACAAATTATTTTATCTTATATCATCTCAAATCTTTTTTTTTTTTTTATCTAAAATGTTTATTTATATCAATTATGATCATATAAGAAAAGATATATAAAAACGAATCTTACTTATATTAGGAAAAAAGCTAACATTTTGCACTTAATTGGTACCAGTAAAATTAATTATTTTTTCGAGAGGAAAAATTAATAGAGTTTTAAATTTTAAATAATAAGAATTCTGAATGCATATAAAGTCTTTAAAAAGATAATGACTATATTAGAAAAACTCTTGTGTGTGATACAATTATTTGAAATTTAAATTTAAATAAAAAACTTTAATGATAAAATTTATCGGACAGTTAATACTTCAATTTCTATAAGAAAAAAGCTTAAGTGAAAAAATAGAAAGTGTTTATACATACATCTAAGTCATTGTCACGTTTACATATATCTTTTACCTTTAAACTACCACAAATTTATTGTTACTTAAACTATTGTTAAGTTTAAGGCCTTCATGTTGAAATATATGCATATGTAATTTGTTTTATAAAAAATCTTAACATTATCCAACAAAATAAGAGTATAAAATGTTCTTTACAAACCAAAAAAAATAATACACTACAAAACGTCCTCACGAACACTTACATTTCCTCATTTAAAGTTGCTAGGTTGGCAAGCCCATCAATGACCATATTGGTGGACAAACAGAAAATATTTTTCATGAGACCTTTAACCTCGTCAATAATATTCCTATAAGAATAAAAATTGCGAATTATGTATATTTTATCACTTTCATTATTGCCGCTGAATTAGACTCCAACATCATAATGCATATCATATTTAGTTTGTACCAGTGTTTTCAGAGGCGAATGCGTTGGGCGAGGCGTTTTGTCTCGATGAAGCGAGGCATAAGCCTCAAGGCGTTGGGGCGTAAGCCTTTGAAACGTTTGGACGTTTTGAATAAAATAATATTAATTAAATTGTAAAAATATTAAAATATTGATAAACTTAAATTTGGACAGTTGAATTTGAATTTGAGCCGTTCAACTTGAATTTGGAGAGTCCAAATTCAAATACATTATTTGGATTCATTTTAAGAATTATGTATTTATATTTCATGACAATAAATGTTGAGTTTAAAAGACCCAATAACATGTTATCAAAATTATTTATGAACAGAAATGGAATTTTGGGTTACAGATAACATGTCTTCAACTAACCTAGCCCAAACTATAAATGGAATTTTGGGTTACAGATTTTATTGATGAATTGGGCTTTAGTCAGTTGGGTTGGAAGGAACAAGTTTTCATATTATAAAAGTGAGTTTAGTGAGACTGAGAGTTGACTTCTTTGCGTCTAAACAATTCCAGAATCATCCACGAAACTCTTATTTTCCATTTTTCCCCTCTTTCTCCTCCCAAAATCTTCTGCAAACAAACACATACCCAGTTAATCTCTCGCTTCAACTAAATCACCCAATCAATCAACGCCGCACATCGGCCGTGGCGCGACTTCCTTGACCTCACCACATTCAGTCTTCTCTCGTCCTTCTCGGATGCTACCACCTGCATCACCCAGAATCTCACCCACTTGCGCATCACCCAGAACCTCACCCAGACTACAAATGTATACCTTAATCCTCTTCTTAAGCCTAATCTACCATCTATTCTCTCTTATCGCCTTATTGTTCGTGCTAATCGCGTGGTTCTTCCTCTATTTCTCTCGCGAGGAACCGCTTGTGATCTTCAATTTCACTGTCGACGATGGGGTCGTTGTGGTCTTGCTATTCGGGTTCATGATTGTTGTGCTTGTTTTGTTGCACGTGTGGGTCAATGCGTTGGTTTCAGCTGGAATCGGTGTTGTCTTGGTGGTTTTGCACGCGGCGTTGAGGGGCACAGAAGGTGTACGCCCAGACGCCTGGGGCGTCAAAGGCGTACGCCTCGTGTCTAAACGAACGCTCAGACCGAAAAGGCGGACGCCCAAGAGTACTTCCGCCCCAGGATTCACGCCCTCGGGCGATTTTACCCGAAAACGCCCAGGGGTGCGTCTGGGGCGCGCCCCAAAATCACCCAATCACCCTTTAAAACATTGGTTTGTACATTCATAATCTCATTAAATAATAATAAAAATCTGGACGACTTATTATTTATCTAAATATCTAATCAAAAATAATTTATTAAATAATTTTTAAAATTTTATTTATAAATCTAATATTTAATTTATTTGTTTTGCTTCAAAACATGAAAATTCTATTAACGAAGTACTTACATATCAAAATTCTTATAAGCAACAAATTAAAATATAAAAAAACCTCAAAAACAACAGTTGAAGTAGTAAACTCGATCGAACATTTTTATATGTAGATTCACTTAAAGAATGGTAGAAATATTACCTTAATTAGCAATAATTAAAAGTCAATAAAGAGGACCAACTAAAAATCTCTTCATTGCCATTGACGAGTTCTTTATCAATTAGAGGAGGCAATATGAGTTACCTATAAAATTAAAAAAATAAAAAACAATTCGGTCAATCTCCAAATAAGTATGAGAAATGCAACTATTGCAATTCGATAAAAAAGAGAGGCACGCAAAAACAACTCTATTATATAATAAAAAATAGAAAAGTAAACCAAAATAAAGAGAAAGCAACAATAACGTTACAATATGCAGTCAAAAGCCAAAAAATTTCATTGATTGGAGCGAAAAATAATATACGTTTGTTGCAGAGTGAGATAATTGAGAGAAAAAGAAAGAGGCACTTTAGTATTTTTTTAGAGATTGTAATTTAATTTTATTGATTTTTAAAAGATTTATTTTGTTATTGTAAATGGATAACCCATTCTATCCATGGTAATTTTAAAATAACCTGCACTCTTTAACTTCATCTAACAATTTTTTTAAAATTTCTTGAAATAAGTTTTATGTTTGGAGATGTGTGGATTAAATTAATTTATTTTTATTGTATATATAAACTTTTTAGTAAGATGATTGTTACTTTAGATAGGATTTTTTTTTTTTAAAAAAAATTCTTCTTATGAGTTTTATGTTTGGAGATTAAATATATGTGTGGATTAAATTAATTGATTTTGATTGTATATATAAACTCCTTAGTAAGATAAATGTTACTTTAGATAATATTTTATTTAAAAAAATCCTCTGATAAGTTTTATGTTTAAAGATTAAATATATCAAATATATGTTTGGATTGAATTAACTAATTTTGATTATATATATAAACTCTTTAGGAAGATAATTGTTACTTTCGATAAGATTTTAGGTAAGATAAAATACATTATTTGAATTTAAATAAATTGAATGGTATGTCCATGTCAACGTACATATAATTATTTATGTGATGCGTTAAAATTGTTTTATTTTTATATACATAAATAAATATATGACTTATTATTGGTATTTTTTTTCCTAATAAAAAAAAGTACGATAAAACGCTTGGTGGGACAACTCCCCGAGTGCGACAATGAAAACCCTTTATCCTTTGGAACTCAACATCAAGAAAGATTTAGACAATAAAGATTAGGTGTTTCTTAAAAACAGGTTGAGTCATAGACTGACTTCAACACAACCAAGGATAGTATTCAACGCGTTAATAAGAAGAAACCCAAATTTATCCGAAACCCTTGACATAGTCGATTCATGGCAATTACATCGAAAATCCAAATTAATTTTACTGTCATCATACCTCATAACTTGAGTCTCCCACGAACCAATGCCAAAGGCCACATCACATGTGATCATAACATGTTGGTATGACACCATATCTTTAAAGTCCAATTAATGACCATAATATTCCTACATGACATACGTTATCCGTAAAACGGCCACAGGAAAAATATAAAATACACATCTAAGAAATTTATTACCACAAAATTCGTTGATACCCGATGGCCTCCCAGTACATATAAGGTAATCTTTTCTTAGTTATCAATACCAAATGCTGTGGATTCAATAGAATATTAAATTGTCTATTTCTTTCTTAATTTTTGCAACCAAAACAAAAATCATTAAGTCGGTCTCGTGTTTTCTCACTGTAATTCCCAAGCCATCCCCACGCCGGCACCGAGAAATAAGATGTGCGCCTAAACATTTTCCGATAATGACAATTTTTAATTGAATTGATAATTCCATTAAAAAAAATTAATTGAATTGATAAAACCCAAACCAAAACAAGAACATTAGACTCGAGTCTCTAGACCCAGTGGTCAAGTCTTCCATTAAAAAGACCCGAATTCGATTCTCTTCTTGTTACTCTCATATAAAGAGAGGCAACGAAAGGTACAAGAGCTGAACTACACCGTCTCTGATAATGACAATCTAAAGTGATTTAACCATAAGCATCAAGATACCCTATGCTTCCAAACTATATAACTTGATATAGAGGTCAAAGCAAGTAGCACTCAACATAAGAGCTGCAAAGGAAGATGTAAACAAGTTGAAGCTCAATAGTTTCTCAATAGTTTACATTCCCAAACTTCTTATGTGTTCAAGTTTTGAGACCAGGACTGAGGTCTCAAACTTCTTATCAGGATCAACATGTTAATAAAGCAACCTTATAAAACTGTTCACCCCAACAACGGCGACCAAGAATTGTTATAACAGGGCAAGATATTAAAAAATGGTAGTATATGCCTCTCCAATCCTTAAGAAATTACCTGGGATTTGGCATTTAATTATATTGTCTGCCTGACATCACTGGCAACTAATGGACATCAAGTCATCAACAAATATAATACATCCGTAAAGAATCTGATTTCAAACTAACAGTGGAATAGATTTGATAACAGGGATATCAACAAATAGAATTCAAAGAGATCCCTAATCTAAATCCATTCAATGACATATGAAACACGCATGAATTAGGTTCCTAATTCGTTCTGGGTTAATATATAACGCAGTTTAATAGGGTAGTTATTACACTGCAAGAACTTTTTTCCTCACTCTAAAAGAGGCTCAAGTCTCACTCACCAAATTATTCGATACAAGATAATATAGCTTAATACTTATATAGGATCAGGCAAATACATCAACAGCATCACTATGATCAACCAAGTCAATACCATGACTACTCCACTCATCCCATGGCAAGAACATCAGGACTACTAATCAGGTACAAAGCAATGTTCTACGGAGCAACAATGATAATAAACAATTTATGAGGGCATACTCACGATAAAGAAAAGCCATGAGCCTCCAGAGGAATACTATATAGACGTCATTTAGCAACATCTAATATAATGAAAAGCTGCATAGCAGGTAAACATCCCCTAACAGTTTTTTATGAACCTTGTCTCAACGTACAAACCAATCCTGTCACTGAACAAAAGAACTTCCCGTAAATGGACATATGGTCAGTTTCAGTCTCGATGATATATAAGGGTGAAAAAGAGGCTGAAAACATCTGCCAGAAACTCAATTCACCCAACCAGGGAAAGATATTATTAATATTTGTATCAAGTCTAGGAGGATATTGACATATTAAATTTTAAGGGATAAAAAACACACGTTCCAATGCATCATAACAATATTTCACTGAAACTGTGTCTAAACTAAGACCACTTTCCAGGAACCCGGAGTTGAAGTTATATTATATTGGTAGTTTCTGAGGTACAGTGAGATATCAACCACCTGGGAAGTTAAAATTGTACCAGCAAACTGACATAATGGGCATCAACAGAACAGTCAAAAGAAGAGAAAAAGGAACTTCAAATAAAAAAACTGCCAATAAAGCAGCAAATTGTAATTTTAGTTCGTATATAAAGTCCAATGTATAAGATCATTGCAATTAATGGTGTAACAATGACCTAATAATAAATTTTTGGTCTTAAATGTACCCTTACAAATTGGTACCCATACTTAGAAAAACTTCGCTCCTCACTTGGGAAGCTTGTTGGATGGCATTCTAACGATTGACAATCTTAAAAAGAGAGGGAAAGTTTTGGTCAGTAAATGTTATCTTTGCAATGAGGAGGCTGAATCTTCTTTGGGGTGTTCTTTCACTAAATAATTATGGAGATGTCTTAGTGTGGATTGGTGAGTCTCCATTGGGTGATCACCGGTTCTATCTAAGGAGAGATGTGGGCTTTGAGTGGGTTGAGAGCTTTAACAAATGAGAAAGATTGCTTGATTCCCTTCTCTATTTTTTGGGTTATTTGGCATGAAAGGAATAGGAAAGCTTTTGATGGCAAAGAAAGAACTTTAGTCTCCATCAAAGATGGGTAGTAACATACTTTTGGGTTTTGGTTTAAGGAGAATTTTTGTGTGTAAATGATGAAGTCTATAGACTTCAGTTTTTGTAAATGGGCGGCACCCCCTTGGTGCCTATGAATAACATACTTTCCTTTATTTATCCAAAAAAAAGAACATATGTGTCATCATGCTACTCAGTCCTGTCCTCTTTTTTTAACAAGTGAAAATTGTATAAAAGGCACAAGGGGTTGCAACCCATGTACCGAAACTATTTACATGAAAGAAAATCCACAAAATTTATCAGTTCATCCCCATTTACACAAAAAAAAAAGGCCAAAAACTAAAGTAAGTTAAACCATCTATCTCTAATCATTTCTAAAGGCTTCTCATCACCATAAAAAATCTTTCTATTCCGTTCATTAAAAGCCAAAAAAGAGAGAAGAGAATCAAAGAGTAAGCCGTTTTAATCTCTTTAGAAGCTCGCCAACCGTTCCAAGCCCAAAGTTTATCTCTCACTACGTCGAAAAAGCTTGAAACGGTCGGTGAGCTTCTAAAGAGATTAAAACAGCTTAATCTTTGATTCCCTTCTCTATATCCTTGATCCAAAGAAGGCAAACTGATTCAGATCTGCATAACTTTGCAATAACCTAGCACATGGTCCATTTCAAAGTGATTTAGTGCTGTAAGTAAAATACTAAAAAAAAGTATATGTTCTTTCTGAAGAGTGATCAACAAATTCTAACACATTAAACAAAGTAGCTTGTCGTAAATTGATAAAAGAGGGCAACCCATGATCAAGCAATGCTTAAAACCAAATGGGTCTCCAAGCATATGTTCAATTCTTGTCAACTATGTATTTCAAAGTAATTTCAACAGTATATTACGAGACATGAAAGCATAATTGCAATGAAATACACCGATTAAGCAGTCCTTCAACTACCCTAAGCACCATTTCTGTAAAAAAGAAGAGGGAACGAAACATTAATTGCAATTCCACAAACGAACCTATTGAACTGTTCCTTAATGCGTCTTTCTTCTCTGGGGCTGTTTATCAGTGGCTAATCTGTAAATCCAATAAACCTACAACAAATACACAAAGTAATCAAAATCTATACTGCAAAAGAAACGCAAAATTTAAAGAATAGTTTAAAGAGAGTACCAAAGCGAAGACATGAGATGCTATAAGAAGAACCACAAATAATGGTACTAAATCGACGAACCACGGCTTCAAGGAAGACAGTTGATCATTCGCCATTTTGGAATAGAGAATAGGTTTTCAGAGAGAAAGGTAGCAGGGGAGACTGTTATAGAAACCCGAAAAACTTTGGGTTTTGAAACTTGGTAGAGAAGCAAGGCTTGAGTTGTCGCTATGGATCGGTTCGGGTCAAACGGTGATCTGATTCTGTATGTAGAAGAGGGGCGGT
Organism: Bretschneidera sinensis; assembly: GCA_023935145.1. NCBI lineage: Eukaryota > Viridiplantae > Streptophyta > Magnoliopsida > Brassicales > Akaniaceae > Bretschneidera > Bretschneidera sinensis. The sequence goes on along the minus strand of CM043699.1, from coordinate 22,914,897 downwards.
TTGGTAAGAAGCTTGCTACAATCCTTTCACGAGGTGAGGTCACCTTGAGCCTGTCTAGGATTACACTATATATATATATATATATATATATATATATATATATATATATAGTAGTTCAACGACTTCTCTCTTCATTATGGTTTTTCAATAGGAAAAAAACAGAGAACACACATCTACTGATTAACGGATAGGACAGGAATCAACAAACTTAAAAAATAAAACCATTGAATTGTCTATCCAAAGCCGACTTAATCAAAATCGATCGGTTAATGTAAATTAAAAATTTTAATCCATCGTTTAAATATTTTTATTTTATTTTATTTCAGTTTTTTTTATATTTTTAATTTTCTTAAATAAGAAAGACTTCATAGTTAGAATGTATAAATTTATAATTTTTGTATTACATCAACGGTAATACAATTAATTTTTATGACATTTCATATCTATTAGTGTAATGGAAAACAAGAAAATAACTAAATTTAAAAATTTCTAATGAAATCATTTCAAATTTTGTAATATCATAAGTCATTCACAAAAAAATATAAATAAAGCTTATTTTACGTTTTTCAATATAAACTTAAAATATCCAAAAGCTCGACACACTATTAATGGACACGAGATTTTAATGAAATTATGATTGTATCATGATTTCATGTTGGTAAATTATTGGAGTAACATGTTATTTATGCATGCTAAATCTCCTAGGCAAATTCATCAAATTATATTATTTTTTACGAGTTAAACTACAATGTCATTATTAAAAGTGTAAGCATCGATGTCAATTATAACTGCTTTTTATAAAAGAACTTTTAAATTAATCGCTTAATCATTGAAATATTATGGATATGTTGTTTTAATGAAAACCATAGAATTATCATGTTTTCCATATAACAATATTTCTAAAAGTTTTTCACGATAATTTTTTTCTTTTATGATTACAAATGGAAAAAAAAATTGTTATTAAGCATATTGTAGTTGGTTTCCAGAAAGCTTCCTCACTTAAGTTCTATTGATAAGCCTTTTTATTAAGCATACCTTGAGAAGTGGCAAGCAAATTCGCTTCTAGTTTGATACTTGGCATCCTAGACTCTTAGTGGTGCTTTTTTAGATTAATTTTCTATAAGGGTTCTCTATGATTCCACAATTCCACTAGTCTAGGCTTCCTTGGCATATAGACTGATCTGGTTTACCTCTTATATTCCAAAGCTTAGAAGGAAATCCTTGCTTGTTCTTCTTCTTCTTAAGCTTGCTTGGAATCGTTTTCTTTATCATGTCTGAAAAGAAAGGAACTTAAGAATTCATCAGTCTATTTTCCATATACCCTCTGAGATCCTTAGTTGCAATGTCTTTTATGTTAGAGAGAGGCTTCTTAGACTTCCAAACCTTAATAGCAGCTCTCTTGATCATACTATTGCCAATAACTGGGGCCTCTCAACTATTATGGATTAGCCCTCTTTTTTTTTTCTTTTTTTCTTGTTGTTTTTTCCTGTCTAAGTGTAGCTATCAATCTTCTTTATGCTGTACTCTTTTGGTTTTGTTATGGCCTTCTATAGCAAGATTTCTATTTTGTTGTATTGGATAAATAAAATTCACATATTATTCAAAAATAATTTAGATCTTTTATATATGGAACATCCAAATGCAATTGCCAAATTGAAATTTCCAAAATCAATATAAAAAGACTTTATATAATAAAAATATAACGATATTGACACTCTACAAATAGTTATTGGTACTCAATTTTTTTTTTAATGAAACTTACGGTGATACCTTCAATTAAATTTAGATACTCAATTTGACTTTTGAAATATAATTACTATCATATATTCTCTTTACAAATTTTCATAATACAAAATCTATTATTAATTACTCATTTATCTCTAAATCTTTCCCTCTACATTTTTGCAGTTAAAATTTTTATTTTTTAATTTATTTTTTCCTTCACTTTTTTCATAACAATGGATAATCAAGTGATGAAATATGTGTTTCACATTGAATATTAATAATTATTAAGACGACATAGTTAATGATTATTTTTGATAAATTTATTTAAAATTACTAACAAAAATAAATAAATTTTAAGAAGATTGTTTGAAATTAGATCATTTGTACATAGTAGTATTAATTTTTTTTACGTAAAATTTTGAATTCATGTCTTTAACAAAAATTAAAAAAAAATAGAGAAAAAAAAAAGATAGTGTAATTAATACTGGCGCAATTTCGCGAACAGTTGCTGTGCAGAAAGCTATACGTGATGAGTGATTGAACTCTTCTACGCTATTCGATTGACAAGCTCTTCTTTTAGCCAATGAGGAATGTCTTTGCAACTCTCAAGCGTCAACGCCGTGTTACTCAGCTCTCCAGAAGTACTGCTCATTTCTCTTTGATATCACTTCCAATTTCATTTATTTAGCCGTATTTTTGTTATCCCTGCTTGGTTGCCAAGAAAGTTTAGTAGAAGAGAAGAAGCCAATAATTCGAGATTATAGTTTTACATTTTTTTGAACACGCTAATAAACCGAACCCAAACAAAGATTTATTGAAAGAGAATAAACCAATTGAATTTCATACTTATTAAGAACAACATAGTAACCTAAACAATTAAAATGAAGGAAAAAAAAAACAAGCGGAAAAAATTTCTTTGTTCTTTCACTAAAATATTTTCTTTCTTACTGCTTTGTGTCATTAGGTTGTGGTTTTAAAATTTGGAGGATTTAATTTTTTTGTTACAATTTGATTAGCTATGGCTGCATTGGGGTTAATTTTTAGAGTGATAAGATATTGTTGTTATTGTCACTATTATTATCGTTTCCATACTTTTCTAGGATTTTGTCTGGAACCATCAAATTCGTTAGAAGCCAGAGACTAAATTGTATCTAAGACCTTTTTAGTCCATATCCTGAGGATTGACAATGATTCACTGTTATGGTGCCTTTACTAGTGTTATATTTTACTAATGGAAAAAAAACTGCAGTTTCGTAACTGAAAAGAAGGAAAAATGTAGTTATGCCTAGTTTATTTAATAATGACTGTATCTCAGCATTGTCTTCACTTCTTCCCTGGCTCCTGATACGAGTATTAACAAGTTAGTCACTGGGTTCTTCTTGCAGATTTATGCCATGACAGTACCGTTGTAACAATGTTTGTAAGTGCATGTTGGGCGTAGGGAATACTAGACATATGCCTTTCTATGTAGATTGCTAAAGTGGTTCATTATGCTTGTTTTCAGCTTTTTTTTCCTTCAGTTATATTGCTTTGTCATAAGTTTCCAAATTGTTGTATTAAGATTAGGAGCACTTTGCACATTTTCCACGGGTTTCACTAGCTATTACATTGAAAGGCCTACAGCAGACCATGCAAATTAAGTTGAGGAGGGAATCCCTGGAAAGTGAATTTGGGCATGCTCTTGGAACTTATAGCTCCAAAAGTGTTTCTGCTGTCTACCGATTTGGCCCTTTTTTGGCCTTGTACAGAGCAGCAATCATTTCCTTCCATGTGCTGAAGCTGGCCGTTTGGCAATTCTTTGTTCAGGACACGAGAAAACAAGCCTGTCAAGGTATTGTGCATATTTCGTTGCTTGCGTAAAATTTTAGTTCTGTTGCATTCTATTGAGTGTATGCATGGGGTAGAGGCAGACAGTTCTATGTCCCTGATTGCACACGTCATTACAGATCCATTACTGAGTTATTTTATATTAACTTTATGCACTTGTCCTCATCACAAAACTTAATATAAAAAATCGCAGTAATTAGATAGCAAACAATTTAATTCTAATTCAAGGTAATGCTCAAAAGTGGAAGTCTTGGAACCTGCTTAAAATACGAGCAAGGGTATTAACACATGTAGTTGATGATATAGCGAACTTGTGAATTTGATGATCAGCAATCTAGTTTTTTTCTCATTGTTCCATGGTTTCATATAGGGATCCCATGGCCTGATGAACATCCTACACCCCCCCTCCCCCACAAAAAAAAAAAAAAAACTGTTTGGATGTGCTCATGCTAAATCAAGGAACAACTATCTAAAATACAAGTCTCTAACTTCTTATTTATCTAAATATAGATGTCAAATCGAGAATCGGGAATTGAATTGAATCACAAGATTCAATACAAATTATTAAAAATTGTTGAAATTAAGACTTGAAAAGAATATTGTATTATTGATTGATGATTTGAATACAATTCAACAGTCCTATATATATATACACACACACACTTATGAATATCAAACCTAATAGGACTAAGAGACATAACTAGATAAGATAGATATAAACTAAGTAAAACTAAAAAACCTATTATGACACATAATAGGAAACCTAATTTGGAATCTCAATATAAACCTAATTAGAACTCTCAATACTCCCCCTCAAATTGGAGCATACACATGCACCAATTTGTTACAAAGAAACCCATACCAACAACAAACTTCATCCAATCTGAAACAAATAAACTCAAACCCGTAAATTACAATTACAATAACCCATGAGAACAAGTTGGGGTTCCGCACTCACGACGAACAGTTAGGTCACCACATCGGTGTCACCTAACGAGACAAGATCTGAGAATACCGGATCAACAAGATTTTGACTTTTTTTTTTGTCGTGTTTTTTTTACCAACTTTGACTTTGACTTGAATGGGCTACAATCATTGAGTCATGAGGAAACAACATCAACACTGGTTGGATCGGGTTAACAACATCAACATCGGGGTGAGGAACTCTTCTTCTTCTTAAACTCTTTTGCGCCGTGAACTGTATTCGAAAATAGTGCCGTGAACAGTATCCGAAAATAGTGCTGTGAACAGAGGGGTGGCACCGAAAAAAAAAAAACATAAACTAAAATGATTTTAAACTATATATATTAATGGTGTTTATTTCAGATCACCTCCAGGATCCTAAACCTTGAGCTCTGATACCATATTGAAATTGAAAAGAATATTGTATTATTGATTGATGATTTGAATACAATTCAACAATCATATATATAAACTTATGAATATCAAACCTAATAGGAGTAAGGGACATAATTAGATAAGATAGACATAAACAAAATAAAACTAAAAAAACCTACTTAGACACATAGTAGGAAACATAATTAGGACTTTTAACATAAAACAAATATAAATACATTAAAAGTGATATTTTTTAAAGAATTAAAAGTGAAATATATAACATATATTTATTAATTATGTAGTCAATTTGAAAGATGCTTGCCTCTAAGCAAGTGATATTGGTCTAAATCCAACCATGATATACTCTAATTAACATATTATATATAGACTAAAGACTAATATATAAAGTTTAAAAGCAACAGTTTTTTTATAAGCAAAAATTTATTAAGAAGCACCAAGAAGGTGCACGAAAAAGCCAAAGGCTAATTACAATGCAAGAAATCTATAAAGTCTAGTAGTTCTTCATTATTTACAAAGAAATTTCCTCTAACCAAAAAATTAAGAGTATTGAACCAACTATTTCTAATAGAAGCGATCGGTCTTTCTAAGCTATCGAAAGCCCTCCGATTCCTTTCTCTCCACACTATCCACCAAATAGAATGTGGAATTAAATCTAAAGTCTTTTTGACGTCCTTTGAAGACTTCAAACCATTCCAAGCCCTAATCTCATCTCTCATGGAACCCGCAACCACCCAAGACACCCCCCAGTTCTATAAGCCATTTCCCACAAAATTCTAGCTAAAGAGCAATCCACCAAGAGATGATAAACGGACTCGGCCTTCTCCCTACAAATAAAACATTTATTGACCAAAATTCCCCCCTTTGCGAATTGTCAATAATAAGAATTCTATCTCACAAGGCCTCCCACACTAAAAAAAAAAAAAAAAAAAAAACTAACTTTCTTAGGAGCCTGGATACGCCAAATAGCTTTCCAAGGGAAGTTAGGGTGATCATTTGTAAGACCTTTATCAACGAGAACGTTATAAAAATCTTTCACCAAAAATTCTTTATTCGGGTTGAGACTCCATTTCATCACAACCTCCTTCCCCGTCTCAATCTCAATCCTAGAAGAAAATAAGGAGTCCAAAAACTTTGCGACCTCCTCAACTTCCCAATTATGAACATTACGGATAAAAAGCACAATCCATGAGATCCCTTCATTAGTTACGACACCCAATTTAATTTATACTCTTTCTTTCTCATATTTTTAGTCCATCTTTCCTAAAATGAATGTTCCATATTGTTTATCCACTTTCCTTAAATGGGATAGAAAAACAATGACTTTATAAGTATATCCTTAATCTCTACTTTTTATGTCACATATAACTCTTGTAGGATCCACATGTACTTAACTTTAACTTTCAAGGGTGTTTTGGACAAAATAACATTTGCATTAAACTTTGTGCAAATAGAAAGTGGACTAAAAATATGGGACGAAGGGAGTATAATAAAAGTATATAAATTGTATTTTGGTAAGTCGTCGATCCCTAAATGGACTATGTAATGTACTTTATCTTTGGGTTAAGGGGGCATTCTACCAGAGGTTTATATTTTATCAATCTACCCTTGTGTGACTCTTGTTGAAGCATATACACCGAGGGGACGATTTCAAAGCGGTCACCCTATTCATTAGATAGAGAAAGAGAAGATCGCCAAGATTTCGTGATCCACTGCTAACACTAACACTATGCAAGTTAGCAACAATACCCATGATAGTAGAATTGAAGTATATAAACTAGAAAGATGATATTGGAGCTCCAAAATTAGCTTCTGGCACTCCAAAATTTGGTCGTTTCTATCTCACATCAAGAAGTGCTAAAAGCTGATTTTGGAGTGCTAATATCATTTTCCTATAAATTAGTTGGGGGGATTAAGGTGGGATGAACTATTTTAATCCCACATGAACAGTTAATCCCATGTTGTCTTTGGGGGATTTACTGTTCATGTGGGATTAGGATGTGACAAAATTAATCCTAATCTTGTATTTTTGTGCCACTCCCTTGGGATATAAATAATCCCACCCCTTTGAGACAATTTTTTTTCTCCCGATTTATTCTTCTTTTTTTTCTTCTTCTTCCATTTGGGCAAATCTACCCAGATTTACAGATTGTGGCAGCCAATGCGCAAGGCCGCCGTGGAATTGCGCCGCTATGCGTTGTTGCCGTGGAACTGCGCTGTTTGTCGTGGTGGCCATTAACCAGCATGTCGCCATCACACACAAATTAGACCAAAATGAAAAAAAAGAACTTCTCTTCGCAGGATCGTGAATGTGTAGATTAAGATCGTCCGAATTGAATAGCTGCCTAATTGGTGTTTGATAGAAATTCGCAGAAGCGCATTTAACTTTCACTTTCCCTTTCTTTGGACCATTTTTTGGTTTTTCGATGTGTTTATGGCATTGTTGTTTGGTTTAGAAAAATATCCATCTACACTATTGAAATTCTATTTTTATTAGATTTGTTGTTTCGTTGAATTTAGATGGTATTTATAGTGAAATTAAGGTTTGTGGTGAACTTTTTTTTAGGGTTGCTTGGGGATGATGAATAGTAAAGGGTGGTATAGTCTTCTGATTTATTATCCTACTTTAATATCAATTATTTAATCCTTAAACCAAACATAAAATTAAGATAGTACCACTTTGATCCTTTGTAATCCTATCCCACTATAATCCTAATCATATCCCACTATAATCGTATCCGTGAACCAAACGGACCCTAAAGTAAGTTACACTGTCACTACAGCAACAACACCAATAGCACCCATGATAGCGAAAACATCCACAAGTGATACCCATTATTTAAATCATTATTCATTAAAGGTACTATTCTCCACTCCCATCCCATGTGATACCCACTATACTTTGAAAACTCATCTGCTGGTTCAGTGTGGATAACCATGCACCTTTTTCAACCTATGAAAAGCTCAGAAAGAAGGTGAAAGAAAAACCTAAAATTCCAAAACCTAAAAAATTAGACATTTAGGTGGTGAGTACCTAACAATGAGGACATAGACTTGGTAGAAAAAGATGTTTTTTTTAGAAAAGTTTTTAACACCAGACCTGGCTGGAACTGAATCGTAAGAATCAATCGATTCAAATCGATTCCGACAATTGAGAGACGATTTATAGTCAGTTTTGATACACCCATCCAATTTGAATTGATGTGTCACTGAATCGATTCGAATTGTGAATCGGCGATTCTAACAACAGTAAACATAAATGCTTTAAAGAATAAACTTCATAATTTATATTTGCATATCTTTCTATTCAACTCCCTGATCCGAGTGAAAATTTTGATCATATGGAGTTTTGGGCTTTGCATGAATAAACTAGAATTTTTATTGTTGCAATTTTAGGTTGCTTAGCAACTGAATGTTCTTGATGCTAATAATGATTCCGTGGAGGAACAAAATTTGCCACTGTCTGAATCTTACTCTAATCTCAACATAACTCGTTGCAGCTCCGCGAAACTCTTATTCGCTTGAGACCTTTCTATGTCAAGACAAGTCACTCTTTATATTGTAAAATTGTCATGTGAGTTTTTTTTTTTTTATTATATTGCATTACGCACTTTTCATACTTTACCGCCATGCTTCTTTTTTTTTTGGTTGGAACTGGGAGCACCCGATTTTTTAAACTATGGGTATTTATGGTTAGTTATCACTAATATTAACGTTCATATTTTGATGCCAACTCATTAGATTAAAGATCGAATTGTCTCACCTTCTCTAGGACATGCAGAAAAATGTGTGATTGCCTAAGATACTGATCAAATACTGTCTGCTTCTAACCTGATATTAGGATTTTTAAATTTTAAAATTAGTGGCCTGATATACTTGGTCTGAGAGTCCCCAACGGTTAGAATGAAGTTGGTGTCAAGGAGTGATGCCAGGAGTGGAGGCAAGTGAATGAAGAGCAGGAGATGGAAGGGATTGATCCGTTGTTTTTTAAATGACATAACATAACATAAATCTCAATAGATGCCATCGTGGCAGATATTAGCACCAAGTCTTTTTACTCAAGACTACCCCAAATGTAATATACCTCACAGATCATAGTTTAGTCTGTTTAATGGGAGTGAGTAAGAAGGGGAAGGATTTGGCCATGAAAATGAAATGAGAATAAGTTTTTTTCTTCTTCTAATACTTACCAAAAAAGTTAGTGGTTTTGTGTGTGTGTGTGTGTGTATCCATGCTGTGTATAAAAGTGGGAATGCAATAGTAAATAGTTATTAAGTAAAGAGGCCGAAGAAGTCTCCAGTTTGGCGTAAATTGCTAAAATGTTGGGTGGCCAAGCGTTTTGGTCCCCTAGCATTGGTTTCTCGCAAGTTCCCGGTGCCGGAGCAAGCGACCGCCGTGGGTTCGTCCGGCATTTTTTAAATGACATAACACAACATGAATCTCAATAGATGCCATCGTGGCAGATATTAGCACCCAGTCGTTTTACTCAAGACTGCCCCAAATCTAATATACCTCACAGATCATAGTTTAGTCTGTTTAACGGGAGTGAGTAAGAAGGGGAAGGATTTGGCAATGAAAATGAAATGAGAATAAGTTTTTTTCTTCTTCTAATACTTACCAAAAAAGTTTGTGGTTTTTTGTGTGTGTGTGCGCGCGCATATCCATGTTGTGTATAAAAGTGGGAATGCAATAGTAAATGGTTATTAAGTATAGAGGCCCAAGAAGTCTCCAGTTTGGCGTAAATTGCTAAAATGCTGGGTGGCCAAGCGTTTTGGTCCCCTAGCATCGGTTTCTCGCAAGTTGCCGGCGCCAGAGCAAGCAACCACCGTGGGTTCGTCCGGCGAACCAATTCCGGCCTGTTCCGGTCCCTCTTGCCGGCTCCGGTAGCGTTTCTGCCTTCTGGTCCAGGGTCACGTTCTGCTGATCCAGTTGTCGGTAATTTTTTAATGCCTTTGCCGAATTTTTCGCCTGGGGTTGTTGCGGAGCTTGTTGGCGACTCAATCTCGGCTGTTTCTGGGCACTCTTTGCTGACTCCAGCTTTGTTGCAGCCTCCAGTGACGCAATCTGTTGGTTCAGTTGATGGTGTTTTGTTAAAACCTTCGCCAGATTTATCTTCTGGGTTTGTTTTGTTGCCTAACGGCGACTCTTGTGCTCTTTCCGGTACTGTTTTGCCGGATCTGTCCTTGCATATTGTTGATTTTTCCTATTTTGAGAAAGGGACTTCTTCTAAAGTTAGAGATAGTGTGGCTTCTGGTGATTCTCAGGCTATTCCTATTGAGGATCAGTTGCTTGTGAATTCTTCAGTTGATCCCCTTCTCTGTCTTCCTTCGAGGATTGGTCCGGACTTGTCTGGATGGGTTTTGACGAATGTTTAGGGGTTGATGAGGAATCCTTGCAATTGGGTTATGGGAGGGATAGATAGTGCAGTAGGGTCAATGATTTGTGTTTGGCTTTAGTGGAAAGTGTTGAGGAGGTAGAACCGTTAGTGGGGATGGATGAGGGTGATGAGTTTGATATGAGCTACAAGGCTTCGGCTTGGGTCCTAAATTGGGTTAAAAAAACTTCATAAGATGGTGGGAGTCTCCATAATTGGGGTAGAGGATCAAGTGATCAGATTGCTTGAGGAAATTGAGCGAATTCGTATCGAGGAATGTAAATCCTGCTGCTGTAGTCAGTCGTTAGGAAGAAAACAAACTAGGGTGGGTATTAGAGAACTTAAAAGGCTAGAATTTGATGTTAATTATGAGAAGAATAGTGGGACTTCAAGTTTAGGAGGGGTGGGTTTGACAGAGGAGTCTAGGGGAAAGTTAGTTATCCAATGAAGTGGAAATTAATCTCGTGGAATGTTAGGGGCCAATGATTTGGAAAGAAGGATTCGATTAAGCATTATCTTAGAGAATGGAAAGAGGTAATAGTGTGCCTTCAAGAGACTAAATTGAAATAAGTTGATGATTCGATTATTCGTAGCCTTTGGGGTATAAGATCTTGTGGCTGGAAAGCTTTTTCGTCCATAGGTGCTTCAAGGAGAGTAATTATCATGTGGGATATGAGAGTTTTGGATTTGGTAGATGTTGAGGTTGGGTTTGTTATCAGTATCTTGTGTTTTCAAGGCACTTTTAAAGAGTGGGAATTGGGTTATGTCTGGTGTTTATGGTTCTAGTGAGAGTGATAGCAGTAGTCTGTTTTGGGATGAACTAGTGGCGATTAGGCATCGTTGGAGGTTTCCTTGGGTGGTGGGGGTGATTTTAATGTTGTGCTATATCCTCATGAGAGATCCAGTGGGTCTCATGAAACCAGATTGATGAGAGAGTTTTTAGAATTTGTGAGGGGCCATGACCTTCTTGATCTTCCTTTATCGGGCGGCACCTTTACTTGGTCGAACTTCAGATTCTCCTTCTTTCTCAAGGACAGATCAGTTCCTTTTTTCTTTTTGTTGGGAAGCTCAATGCCCTAATTTGATTTCAGAAGCTCCTTCTCCGGCCTACGTCAAATCATCATTCCATTGTTCTTGAAGTTGGAGGTATGATGCGGGGTCCGACCTCGTTTCGGTTTGAGAATATGTGGTTAAAGGTGGATGGGTTTCAAGATCTTGTTAAAGGGTGGTGGGAGGATTATAATATTAATGGTGCTGCTAGTTTTATTGTGGCCAAGAAACTGAAGAGAGTTAAGGAAGAAGTTAAAAAATGGAATAAAGAGTCTTTTGGCAATGTTAACTCCTCTATTAATGCTCTATTGGGTGAAATTAATGGGCTTGATGAGAGAGAGGTTAGTGAGGGACTGTCGAGAATGGATATTGATAGAAAGGGGAAAGCAAAGAAGGGGTTAGCTAAACTCATTTCCATGGAGGAAATTTCTTGGAGGTAAAAATCTAGAGAATTGTGGCTCAGGGAGGGAGATAAAAATACTAAGTACTTCCATTGTATGGCCAATGCTTATAGAAGAATTAACTTTATTAGCTCAATTGAGGTGAATGGTTCTATGTTTGAGGATGAAGAAGGTATAAAAGGGGTGATCAGTGGGTTCTATGAGAATCTCTATATAAGGAGTAGTGGACTAGTGGACTGAATTTGGATGGGATATACTTTTCTAGAATTGATGAGACAGAAGCTGTTTGACTTGAGCATCCCTTTTTTAGGAAGAAATTTATACCGCTCTTTGGATTTGTGATGGTGATAAAGCTCTAGGTCCCGACGGTTTTTCCATGTCTTTTCTCTAGCTCATAATTGGGAGGTATTTAAGAGGGATATTGTTCGGGTTTTTGAGCGGTTCCATTCCTTGGGAGAGTTTGTGAATAGCCTAAATGCCATCTTTGTCACCCTTGTTCCTAAAAAGGTAAGGGCGTCTTATATTAAAGATTTTAGGTTTATTAGTCTTGTGGGATACATCTACAAGCTTTTGTCGAAAGTAGTAACTTTTAGATTGAAGAAGGTGATTCATAAAATAGTGAGACCTCATCAGAGTGGTTTTATAGAAAGAGGACAAATTCTGGATGCTGTTTTGATAGCCAACGAAGTGGTGGATGCTCATCTCAAGAATGGTGGGGGCGGGATGATTTGTAAACTTGATATGGAAAAGATGTATGATAATGTTAGTTGGGGATTTGTTATTTATTTATTGAAAAGATTGAGGTTTGGAGATAAATGGTGCAAGTGGATTCTTAAATGTATTTGATGTACTTCCTTCTCCATTCTGGTTAATAGTTGCCCCTCCCTTTTTTTAGAGCCTCTAGAGGTCTTAGACAAGGGGATCCCTTGTCTCTTTTTTTGTTTACCTTGGTTAAGGAGGCATTTAGCAAGATGCTAGTGAAAGCGGTTGAGAGGGGATTATTAAGCGACTTCAAAGTTGGAAGTAATGACGATAGCATGAATGTTTCTCATCTTTTTTTGCCGATGATACGATTGTTTTTTGTGAAGCTGATGCCATTTCAGATTTTACACATTCGTTGTATTCTTCTTTGTTTTGAGGCGGTGTCGGGTCTTAAGGTCAATCTTGGTAAAAGTGACTTAATCCCTCTTGGTGAAGTTGGTAATGGTCGGTTCTTTGCTAGCTTATTCGGGTGTAAGACAGGAACTCTCCCTATTTCCTATCTTGGTCTTCCTCTAGGGGCTAAATTCAAAGATAAAAGTATTTGGAACCCGATTGTGGAAAAGTTTGAGAAACGGTTGTCTGGGTGGAAAAATCATTACTTTTCGAAAGAGGGTAGACTCATTCTTATAAAGAATACTCTCTCCCACCTTCCCGTCTATTATATGTCTCTTTTTCTTATCCCTAGTTTGGTGGCTAATAGTTTGGAGAGCATTCAAAGAAGATACCTTTGGGGTAACACTTCAGAGCAATATAAGTACCATTTGGGTTAAACATCCTTTGGAAATAGGGGTCTTGGTATTAAATCTATCTCCTTACTAAATAAGGCACTTCTTGGCAAAAGGCTGTGGAGGTTTCTTGTTGAGGGAGATCAAGTGTGGAGAAAAGTGGTCGTGGCCAAGTTTGGGATGGATCATGATGGGTGGATGTCAAAGGAGAATCCGGGGGGGGGGGGGAGGCGCTATGGAGTTGGGGTTTAGAAATGGATTCGGAAAGGGTGGGAGGACTTCCGGCCCTTTGTTGAGGTTTTGGTGGGTAATGGAGTTAGAACTCGTTTTTTGTACGATATTTAGTGTGGAACTCTCCTTTGAAGGATAAATTTCCGGGTATTTTAATATTGTGAGTGATAAAGAAGCGCAGGTTAGCTATTATTACTCTTTGTCCAATGAAGGGGTCTCTTGGGTTGTGTCGTTTATCCGTAATGTTAAAGATTGAGAAGTAGAAGAGATTGCGATGTTTTTGGAAACTTTATATAACTCTAGGATTGAGATAGGTAGAGAAGATGTGATGAAATGGGGACCTTACCCAGATAAAGGTTTTAAAGTAAGATCTTTATAAAATCCTCTTTGATAGTGCCCTTTCGAATGGTCCTTCCAAATTCCCTTGAAAAGCAATTTGGTGCTCCAATGCTCCCAAGAAAGTTATTTTCTTTTTGTAGGAGACCTCATGGGAGAAAATTCTTACTCTTGACAATCTTCAAAAAAGGGGAAAAACAATTGTTAATATGTGCTATATTTGTAAGGTTTGTGCCGAGTCCGTGTTTCATCTCTTGATGGAGTGCTCTTTAGCGAGAAGTTTATAAGAGATGACTTATAAAATTGTGGGAGTGTCTTGGGTGGTTGCAGGCTTCGTGATAGATGAAATTTGGGCTTGGAATGGCTTGAGAGCTTCTAAAGAGGTCAAGAAGGCTTTGTCTTTGATTCCTCACTCTATTTGTTGTATAGTATGGAGAGAAAGGAATCGGAGAGCTTTTGATGGAGTTGAGAGACTGTTTGGAATTATAAGAGATGGTTGGTTCAATACTCTCAACTATTGGTTTAGAGAGAATTTCTTTGTAAATAATAATGATTTGTTAGACTTGGTGGATTTTTTTCATTGTAATTAGCCTTGGGCTTTGAGTTGCACCCTTTTGGTGGTTTTTTAATAAATTTTATTTATAAAAAAAGAGTTCCTAATATAAAATAAAATTAAAATGACAAGATAATAGTGTGATATTCAAATGTGATTGGCTTATTACATTTTGGTGAGACACATACTGATGATTATTATTGGCCTGTTTCGTAGTCAAATGCAATTTATTTTTAGTATCAAGTTGCTCTAGCACAAAATTCACATGGTTAATCGACTTTTTTTTATAAAAAAAAATTCACCGCTTGCGCAGGTTCTGAGCACTAGGCCAGATATATTGCCAACCGTATATTGTTAAGAGCTTGCTAAGTTACAGGAATACTGGCTTTCTTCTGTCAAATACGTTCTCACATATAACGTAATTTGACTCGACATGGGTCTTCTGCAGTTGCCCTTATGTTGTTGTTGTTATACTCAGGTTTTTCTGTTGTGATAAGATCAAATACCCCCGTTTCCAACCCATATTGCAATAAAATCTATTGAGACCCAGTTGGATGTTCCAGTTTCTCAAATTTTTGCTGATATCAGTCCAGAGCCTACTGCAGCAGCATCTTTGGGAAAGGTTAATAAAGGTTAGAGAATCTTTCCTATGAATTGGAATGTTTTCTATTAATATACCTCTTCAGTCTTCACCCTTCTATGTGGGTGCTTAGAGATGGATCTCTTGACATGCCCTTCTGATATTTAAGTCTTGCAGCTCACTTCCATTCTGTAGAGCTGATAGCTGTTGAAGTTCAGAGGCTTGATATGTCACTTTTGCCGACCCTTGATGCCCTATTATTCCATATGATGGGGGGCCAATTAAAACGATTTGCCAAGGCTCGCAAAGATCTGTTAGTAGCAGTGAATGAGTTGGTGAACCTCTGGCTCAAGTATACTATGTATGTTATTACTGATTTCTTACCATTTGTATTTTTGCATTTACAAATTTTCTTGAAAAATCAATTATCATAAAAATCATGTCTTAGATACTTTACTTACGTGGAGAAGCATTTTTTTTTTTGCTTCATCTTCAAAGAATCTATTCCATCAATATAATTTTGTTGGTCTTCTATGCATAATTTTAAACTTTATTTATTTTATTAGATTTATTTTGAGATTTTTCAAGTGTGATACCTCATGCTTTCTGTAGAATTACGTGTGTGAACAAAGAATAAATGTGTTAATTTTCTCCCTTATTTGAAGAGATTCTGTTTTTATTCCTGTTTATTAGGAAAAGATTAGATGAGCTGTTGGGTTTCCTTATCTGATTTGTAATCTTTTCTGTTTCTATTTTATTACCTTACTTTCAGGGATTTGAGTTGCAACCTGTTGCCTCCTCTTCCCTATTTAATCTTTCAGCTTGTATCGACTAAAGTATGGAATAAGAATTATTATTTTTTTCTTCATGGTATCAGAGCTAGGTTCTGAACCTTGACTACTGTGATGAAGAAATACAGGATGGCAATCGAGAAAGAAACTGAGTCAAGTTCGGAGGTGATTTCAAGCCCCACTACTGTACCGATCTCTATTGGAGGGACAGAAGGCTCAGCAATATCCATCACATCACATAAACTCAATGGAGATAACTTTCTTCAATGGTCACAATCAGTCCTTATGTTTGTCTGTGGCAAAGGCAAAGACGACTACCTCACTGGTGTAGCGGCAGCTCCAAATTCTGATGATCCGAAATACAAGGTGTGGAAGGCAGAAAACAGCATGGTCATGTCATGGCTTATCAATTCCATGAACACTGACATAGGTGAAGACTTCATGTTCTACACTACTGCTAAGGATATTTGGGAAGCAGCCAAAGTCACATACTCTGACAGAGAGAATACTTCAGCAATATTTGAAATAAAAGGAAAACTGCACGATATGAGACAGGGAGATCTATCGGTACAACAATATTTCAACACTCTTACTCGGTATTGGCAGCAGCTTGATATCCTCGAATCAACAGAATGGGATTGCCCAGGGGACACTGCCAAATATCGAAAAATAGTGGAAAAAGAAAGAATTTACAAATTCTTACTGGGGCTGAATGGGAATCTGGATGAAGTAAGAGGTCGCATAATGAGTCATGCCCAGTATTCGTGAGACCTTCTCTGAAGTTCGGCGAGAGGCAACTCGGAAGAAGGTAATGATGGGTTCTCCAACCATGAATAATTTAACAGCAACCGAAAATTCTGCCTTGGTAGTTCAAGGGAATCATTCACAGAATCATGACAACCGGGTTCGTAAAGAGCGGCCATGGTGTGATCATTGCCGTAAACCAGGACATACAAAAGATAAGTGCTGGGAAATTCATGGCAAACCAGCAGATTGGAAGCCATCTCAAAATCGTTTTCAACAAAAGAAAGAATATCGTAGCAACATTGCTACTACAGATGAGAAATCTTCAACTGACAGCAGCTGTTTCAGCAAAGAGCAACTTGAAACCTTGCAACGGATGTTCGGACAGCCACAAACTGCAAAGACCTTGATAGTTGGAACTGGAACTATTGCACAAAAAGGTAATTTTGCAAAAGCCCTAAATGCTAAATGTGAAAAAACATGCACATGGATTGTTGATTCTGGGGCTTCCGATCATATGACGGGAGATGAAACTTTGTTCCACTCATACAACCCGATTAAAAAACATTTTTCTATGAGAATAGCAGATGATACTATCTCTCAAGTTGCCGGAACAGGTTCTATCATGATTTTTAAAGATTTAGTACTAAAATCTGTCCTTTTAGTACCAAATTTGAACTATAATCTGTTGTCAGTAAGCAAAATTACCAAGGAGATGAATTGTGATGCTAAATTCTCCACTACATGTTGTGCTTTCCAGGATTTGAGTTCGGGGATGACGATTGGCAATGCTAAGGAGTGTTCAGGACTCTATATTCTCAAAGGTCAAGGTCTTCCAGGAAAACAAGTTCAAAATGCTAATTGTGTTTCTTTAGAGTGTCCTATAAGTGGTAATTCTCTTTCTATTTCTGCATTGAATAAAAATGATAGTGCAATCATGTTATGGCACTATAGGTTAGGTCATCTAAATTTCATGTATCTTGAAAAACTATTTCCAGAATTATTTCAGAATAAAAAGCCAAAGCATTTTCAATGTGAAATTTGTCAGATATCAAAACATGTCGGAAATAGTTATGCTCTTCAACCTTACAAATCTTCTCGCCGTTTTACTATAATTCATAGTGACATTTGGGGACCCTCTCGAATAAATAATGTTACTGGTGCCAGGTGGTTTGTGACCTTTATTGATGATCATACCAGAATAACGTGGGTCTTTCTTATGAAAGAAAAGTCTGAAGTCAGTTCAATTTTTCAAAAATTTCACTCCATGATAAAGACTCAATTTCAAACAAAAATTCAAATTTTAAGAACTGACAATGCAAAGGACCATTTCAATTTGATTCTTGGGGGGTATTTAGAAAAACAAGGGGTAGTTCACCAAAGTTCTTGTGTGGATACTCCACAACAAAATGGAATAGCCGAGAGAAAAAATAGACATCTCCTTGAAGTTACTCGGTCTATCATGTTCTCCACCAATGTTCCCAAACACTTCTGGGGTGAGGTTGTCCTAACTACTACCTATCTCATCAATAGAATGCCCTCACGAGTTCTCAAATTTAGCACTCCATATGACACTCTTGTAAAAGCTTTTCCATTGTCTCGGCTCCTATCCACCATACCCTTTCGTGTCTTTGGTTGTTCTGTGTTTGTTCATGTTTACCCTCACAACCGAAGTAAACTTGATCCAAAGGCTACTAAATGCATATTTTTGGGATACTCTCCAAACCAAAAGGGTTACAAGTGTTACTCACCAATCAATCGTAAATTCTACCATACCATGGATGCTACATTTTTTGAGAACCAACCCTACTATCCCAAAACTCATATTCAGGGGGAGAATCAGACAAAGGAATATCAGTTTTGCATTGATACCTTGAATATCACTACTCCAACACCATCGACTACTTTCAATACCACTCCCATTCCTGAGTCTGTTCAAATACCCGAGTTTGAGTCCCAACCTGAGTCCTCCAAAACACAAATTGAGTCCGAGACTCATGCACCACTAGAATCACTAGAACTCTCTCTAAAAACACAAGAAGCAATAAGTCAAGAGCTACGTGTTTACACTAGAAGACCAAGACCACAAACTCAAGAGAATATAGAACCCGTATACAACCTGAGCAACACCAAGAGTCAAAACCTAGACTTGAATTGTCTGAAGCACAATCAGGTAACACAATTAACATCTCTACTGATGATCTTCATCTGCCTATTGCCATAAGGAAAGGGGTAATATCTTGTACAAAGCATCCTATAGCTAATTTTGTATTTTATGAGAAATCGTCACCTAGCTATCGTGCATTTGTGTCAAAAATATCTTCGATTGAAGTTCCTCGAAGCTTTCAAGAAGCTCATCAAAAGTCTGAATGGAGAATGGCAATTAATGAGGAAATCATGGCACTGAAGAAAAATGAGACATGGGAAATCACAGATCTTCCACAAGGAAAGCACCCAGTGGCTTGCAAATGGATTTTTACTGTTAAGTACAAGGCTGATGGAAGTATAGAGAGGTACAAGGCTCGGCTTGTTGCGAAAGGATTCACCCAAACTTATGGCATTGACTACTTAAAGACTTTTGCTCTAGTCACTAAATTGAATACAGTTCGTGTACTGATCTCTCTGGCAGTCAACTTGAATTGGCCCTTAAATCAACTTGATGTCAAGAACGCCTTTCTCAACGGTGATCTTGAAGAAGAAGTGTACATGGAGATACCATAAGGTCTTGAAGAACCAAGCACTAGAGATAAAGTGTGCAAGCTCAGGAAATGACTATATGGCTTAAAACAATCCTCTCGAGCATGGTTTGACAGGTTTACTAAGGCAGTAAAGAAGCAAGGGTATTCTCAAGGACAATCTGACCATACACTATTTTTTAAGCATTCTACAGATTCAAGAATTGCAATTTTAATAGTGTATGTAGATGGCATTATTGTGACAGGAGACTTTGAGGAAGAAATGGTGAGTTTAAAAAGGTTTTTGGCTACTGAATTTGAAATCAAAGACCTTGGAAGTCTTAAGTATTTCTTAGGCATGGAGGTAGCTCGATCTAGCAAGGGAATTGTCATCTCTCAACGAAAATACACATTGGATTTACTCAAAGAAACTAGTATGTTGGGGTGTAAACCTGCAGAAACTCCCATAGACCCAATCAACAAGATGGGAAAGAAGGAAGAAAGCTCACCAGTTGACAAAGGGAGGTATCAAAGACTAGTAGGAAGATTGATTTATCTCTCTCATAGTCGTCCTGATATTTGTTTTTCTGTAAGTGTTGTGAGTCAATTCATGAACAACCCTACAAAAGAACATTTTGATGCTGTGTACCGTATTCTCAAGTACCTCAAGAAGACACCAGGAAAGGGATTGTTTTTTAGGAAGAATTCCAACAAGAGCATAGAATTATATTCAGACGCAGATTGGGCTGGTTCTATAACTGACCGACGATCAACTTCTGGATATTGTACTTATGTTTGGGGAAATTTGATCACTTGGCGGAGTAAGAAACAAGCTGTTGTGGCTAGGAGCAGTGCTGAGGCTGAGTTTCGAGCATTGGCTCATGGGGTATGTGAAGGTATATGGCTGAAACGAATTCTAGAAGAATTAAAAATGCCATTCCAAGGGCCTATGAACATGTTCTGTGACAACCAGGCTGCAATCAACATAGCCAAGAATCCTGTTCATCATGACCGAACTAAACATGTTGAAATTGACAGACACTTCATTAAGGAGAAAATCGAAGAAGAAGTCATTCGGTTAATTTACATCCCTACTAATCAACAAACAGCAGATGTACTCACAAAGGCATTGCCAAGGACAAGTTTTGAAGAAATGAGTTCCAAGTTGGGAATGATCAACATTTACTCCCAGCTTGAGGGGGAGTGTAGAATTGCGTGTGTGAACAAAGAAAAAATGTGTTAATTTTCTCCCTTATTTGAAGGGATTCTGTTTTTATTCCTGTTTATTAGGAAAAGATTAGATGAGCTATTGGGTTTCCTTATCTGGTTTGTAATCTTTTCTGTTTCTATTTTATTGCCTTACTTTCAGGGATTTGAGTTGCAACCTGTTGCCTCCTCTTCCCTATTTAATCTTTCAGCTTGTATCGACTAAAGTATGGAACAAGAATTATTTTTTTTTCATTCCAATTTTCAAGAGATTTTTTCCTCTTCTTACCTGATAATTAAGTAATACCAGCTCACACAATAAGGCTGCCATTCTAAATAACTTAATTTTTATAGTACAGGAGTTCAAAAGTTGTACAGTATGGAAATTAATAGGTATTACATTAATAGAAATACTTGCTTATGTATTCCATCATTACTTTTAGATAGTCCAATTATGTCCTTGGGTTTTGTCTTTTCATTCTTATTCTTGTTAATGGGATCGTATATGCTTATGGACAACTTCAGGTCTCTTTTGAATGAACAGGTCAGGCATATGTTTGATGAAATTGATTACATCCTGAAGGCAAAAAATGCTGAATGATTTGCGTCTCTCTATTGTTGCTACCAATGTAAGTTTTGCCACATCGTAAGTAGTGCATTATAATTGTAATATTGGTCACTAATATATCTATATTTTTACTTAAGAATCATATGTGGATCATCGGTCATGTTAACTAATCTAAAGCCTTGCCATTGTCTGGTGGTCAATTTATGAGGAATCTTCTTCACTATGAATATTGGAAGTTTTAACTTCCAGCAAGAATATATCTGAACATTTTCACATGTACATCATGTTCAGACAGTTGACTATTTAATTGTAAACTTGCTCATGTGGTGTACTATTTGAGGATGTATGGTTTTCCATTAAAGGATGAAATTGTTTTGTTAATATAGGATATGGAAATATATATACCGCCTTCCCTTTTCCATCTGTGTGTCTGTTACATGGCAGTCTGTGTACTTTTCCTTAAGCATAGTTCAATTAAATTTTCCTTATGATTGACAGGTTATGATCAAAAGGCTCATCAACAAGCTACAGTTGGGAATAGCCTCAAGTACAAGAAAGCAAACAGTATTAAAGTACCAAAAATATATTGGGACCTTGCATGCAAAGATGTACTTACAATGCAATGGATCTATGGAATTAAACTTACAGATGAAATTAGCGTGAAGAAGGCCTGTTTGAACAGAAGGGAATTGATTGACCAGGTAACAAGCAGACATTGCTCCACACCAGTTTGAATGTGAGTTCTCAATGCTTTGTTTTTCTGTTTGTAATGCATCTAAGCATTCATATATGTCTTAGGTAATTTTTGTACTGTTTTGGTTAATTATGTGTAACATATTCTGAATTCATCATCCTCTTTCATTTGGCTTTGTAGGGCTTACAATGCTCTTTTAGGCAGTTGCTTGAGGTGGGATTTTTCCATGCTGACCCAAATCCAGGAAACCTTGTTGCTACTGATAGTGGCTCTCTTGCTTATTTTGACTTTGAAATGATGGGAGATATTCCTCGCCATTACCGCGTAGGACTTATTCGAGTGGTAAGAGCGATTTGGATAATAATTTATGTACAGCACTACTCTTTTTTATTTCAGTGGTCTTAATATATCTCTACACAGTCATAATGGCATTCTGTTAATAGTAGAAATATTGTTGTGTATATGTGATAACTTTATCTACATTTCTGTACACATTCGTTTTTAGTTGCTTCAGGAAATGCATGATTTTATTTTCTATAGAAATTGTGTCCTTTATTATTATTTTTTTTGGGGGGGGGGGGGGTGTTGGGGGTTGGGCATGGGCTGGTTTAACACTCTTATTCCAAAAAGATGGAATCATGTGCTCAAGGACACGTCTAGAATTGCATCAAGGGGCAATCTTTAGTATCTCTTCTAGCATGTCTATATGTTAATCTCCTTTATCCATATTCAGTGATATCTGCCTTATTGTGATATATTATTTGTCACAATATAATTTTCAAGTTGGTATGTTGTTTAAATTTTCCATTTGGCTGTTCTTGAGTAGGTTCTCATTGTGCTCCGTTGTTTACACTTTTTTCTTCTTCTTCTTTGGCACATGATGATTATGATGAATGTAGCTGTGCTATTGACCTGAGGTCGTGTTTATGTTGATAAGTTCTTGTTTCTTTCAGCTAGTGCACTTTGTTAATCGTGACCCCCTGGGTTTGGCAAATGACCTTCTTTCTTTTGGATTTATTCCTGAAGGGGTTGATATACAATCAGTAAGGCATTGCAAGCATCCTTTGGTGATGGGACTAGACAATCTCAAGATTTCCAGGTCGGTGCTTGTACTCTATTTTTAGTGAGGGTTATGCTGGCTTTATAATTGCCATATTTATGTTAGTTTGCTTTTCTAAAATTTGAAGATCCACGTAGGCACTGTAAGATCATCGAAAGTGTTAACATCTGTTTTAAAACTATGTCAGATAAAATTAGTGTTTGCTAGTCACTTATCAAAAAAAATATGATAGTCAAGATGTAAAGCTCGAGTCTTTTGTTTTGCTCAGCCATGGTTCATGAATTTGTTGAGGTACCTTTATTAGAAAGGGAGTATGGAAACAATGCGATCATTGCTTCCGAAGAGGAACATCTGCTACACGCCTAAAGCTAACTTGACTATTTACTGAAATAAACTCAACTGATGTTTGCCCAGTATCTAAACAATCTGGTTTAAGGCTACCATTTTCCGTTGTTAATCTCAAATATTTCTTGTTTTATTAAGCTTACTGAGGAGGACCAACTGACATATTTATAGAGGGATAGTCTTGGTCCTTCTTTGCTTCTCCTTAGACATGGTTTCCTTCATAGTATAAAAAAATTTATGCTTCAAATCAATTATTAACTCAAGTGGCTATTTACTATGTTCATTGTGTCTTTATCCAACTATTGAGTCTGAGCAAGAGACCTATTTTAGAAAATTAATCCATTTAAAATCTGTGAAGTGATGGCCCTATGGTTTTCATGGTGTCTTGCATTAGTAAATTGTTCACTTTGTATAACAGTTCATTATCTGAAATTCTTGGAGCATGAGCCATAGTTGTTAAAAGCATGCCTCAGGCGCGCCTAAGCTCAAGGTTCACCCAGGCTCCAAGATCTGCGCCTGGACTAACCTAGGCAAGGCGACCTTCATTAGGCGCGCGCATCAAAGCGCCTTGGGCCAAGCGCAAGGCTCTAAAAAAGCGCACCTCATACATGTCCTTTTCTTTGGTCAATTTTATTTATAGATTTTTTTTCAATAATTGTGTGTATGATAAATGAACATATGAGGGTCACATGGGAACAAGTCCCAAGTCTAAAAGTCAAAAGAAAAAGTAGAAAAAGATTCTAGATATGCCCTATTTTTTATGTTTGTCCTTTCTCTGTCAAGACTTAAGACTTCAAGTAATGTCTTTCTCTCAAGACAAAGCCAGTTTCTCTCTTTTATTCTTCTCTTGCTCTTCTCTCTTTCTCTTCTCTCTTTCTCTGTCCCCCCTTTTTTTCGCTTTTCTCCCATCTTCTCTTCTTCTCTCTACCTTCTTTCTCTGTCCTCTCATTCTTTTTCCCCTTTCTACCCCCCCTTCTCACTCTTGATCTCTCCCTTATTTCTTTCTCTATGTCAGCTACATCTTCCCAGAAATTGCTTTTTAAAAAAAATATTTGTACAGTTGTCGGCTGCATTTTTGGTCAAGGCTAAATTTTATGAACTCTGAAGGTGGCTGCAACTTTTTTAAATTTGTTTTAATAGCTGCAACCTGCAATCATTAATATATTCTCTTTCTAAGATATTTTTTCGGCCGTTTTGTCCGCTCAACCAGCTTTGTTTGAACTCTGGAGAGAAATAGTTAATATTTTTACTATGTTTACATTAAAATAATAGTGATAAGTTATTTAGAAATTAAAACCCCACGATTTCTTAATATAGTTTGTTTCATGTGAATTATAAGCATTCTATACATATTTTATTAAATTTGGGGCGTGGCTTCTCTCCATTATAATTTTCACCCGGTAATCCTCAATGCACTTTTAGATTAATGACACGTGGTAATAATTGTTTGAACGGTTCAGATTAACTTAAGTATTTAGCCCTTTGTTTGTTGTTAGTCTTAGCCTTAGCCATGCCGAGTTTATTTGTCATTCAATTTTCTGTTAGACATGGAGAGAGAGAAGAGAGAGATTGGATTCAAGGCCACCGCAATCGCCTATCGAACCACAAAAACAGCTGAATCTGAATCATTTCTGGTAAACTATTGTTGAGATTTGGAACTTGATGAGTATATGGAGAGAACAGATCTGGTACTTCACATGAGACTCTGTATCAAATCTACGCTAATATGAGATTTTGTATTCAATCTACTCAATATAGGACTTGTCACTCTGTCAGACGTGAGGGTTCTTTTGCCCAATGCTGAATCACTGATAAAAGGCATAGCTACCACTAGCAGAAAACTTAGTGTTTAAGGCTAAGGCTAACACTAACAGCAAACAAAGGGCTAAATACTCGAGTTAATCTGAACCGTTCAGACAATTATTACTACGTGTCACTAATCTAAAGGTGCATTGAAGATTACCGTGTGAAAACTATAATGGAGAGGAGCCGGGCCCTTAAATTTGCACCTCGCCTTCTTCAGGCGCGCACCTACACCTTGCTCCTAGGCTATAGGTACCCTTTGTGCCTAAGTGTGCCTTGCACTTTTAACAACTATGGCATGAGCACAACACCTCCTTCCCTTGTTTTGGATTTCAAGGAATGATGAATCAATTATATGATGTTATGTATGAATTTAACTTCTCTCTTACCCTGACTATGCCCAGGTCATAAGAGCACAAAGTTCATTGGAAGGCACAGCAAAAGTTCTTGATCCTGATTTCTAAGTTATTGAGAGTGCATATCCATTTGTCATTGGGAGGCTCTTAGCAGACCCAAGTCCTGATATGAGGAAGATTTTGAGGGAGCTTGTCATCCGATGGATCCATAAGGTGGAATCGGCTAGAGCGCTTGGTAGGTCATCTCTTCTGTTGCTTTTCTGACATGCAGATTAGTCCATTTAATGTGAAAAGTACAGGTTTTATTTTGAAAAAAACTCTTATATGACATTTGCTTCGGAAGTTCTCCAATTTAAGAGAATTGTTGCTTCGTAAGTTAACTCTATTTATTGCATCTGTAGTTCTGATTTTCTCTTTTGCCCTATATGCTTCATGGGTTCTCCAATTTGAAAGTAGGCATTGATTGTCTATCTAATGCCTTTTGTTTTTTTTTTTTTCCTTTTTATATTGATACGTTGTCAACATAGACATCTGTGTGGTTATTATTTCTAAAGTCGGGTGATGTAGAACAGTAGGAGAGAAAACACAGTAACAAGAAAATAAAATAAAAAACAATCCAAATCACAGGGATTTTCCCAATTAGGGAAACCACCACCCAATCACAAGTTGCAAAGGAACAATTCCAATCACAGGGAAGTAGCAACCCAATCAAATGGTGCAAAGGAGCAAAACCCAATCTTAGTGATGCAATTAAATATCAATAACAATCTGTTTATTCATCAATAGATAACTAAAAATGTCATGGTGATGTGTAATATATAGATATCTTAGAAACCGTAGTCCTACTCAAATAAGGAATCTAAGTACCAAACCTAAATATATCAAACCCTTAAAACTTTAAATACCCATAATATTGTTACAATTACTTAATTACCCCATAATCAAAACACCCTATAATACCTAAATCAAAAACTCTAAATCCATTCTTCCATCTGTACTCCAGCAGGTTTGTACTTTCCCTTTATTTTCTATTTTTTCTTTCATTTTGAACACTTCTGTATGTATGTCAGGGCTGCATTTATAATTGTACCTTGGTTAAACCCAATTTCATGAGTATTCTGCATTTGGCCTCAAAGCTGAACTAACCAGAGAGGCAGTACTTTAATGGCTTACATAACAATTAGATGATTCAAAATCCCAAAGAAAATCATCAAGATGGGTTGATGGAAGTTCATATGCTAATTTCTGCTTTTGACCAATTTTATATCTTTGTTGTGACACGTAAGCCTCTGAATTTCTGCAAGTTACTGATGACTTTACATATACTCATGAACGGATGTACATTGGGCCCAGTGGGGGCACTTGTCCCCACTGAAGTCCCAATGATCTTTAATTTTTTGGTAAATTATTAAAGATTTTTTAAAATTAACCCACCAACATTTTTAATATCCCCCCTCCTCACTAATAGCCAAGTGAAAAATTGCCTTTGAAAAGTGAAAAGTTGTCCCCAATTTTCAACTCACTCACAATAAATAAAAATATGATAAAGGCATAAAATAGAGACAAAAGAAATTATAAAAGAAAAAAAAAGATATAGAATATTTTCAAATGTATTTCATGAAATTTTCTTTATATTTTCTTTCAAATTATAAATAATTTTTTTGATAAATGAAATGTATTAAAGAAAAGATGCACAAGGGGTTCAACACATTTACAAAAGCTATCTATAGGAGAGACTCCATGAAATAAGCTATATCAATATCATTTACAAAAGTATTCCCTTTGACCCAAAAAATAAGGCCACCCTAATTACATCAATAAGTCTTTCAATGCCTTCAAAAGTTCTGCGATTCCTCTTACTCCAAACTATCCAAAAGATAGGGAGGGGATCATAGAGTAAGCTTTCTTGAGGTTCTTAGAGGCCCGAAACCCCTTCTAAGCCAATGCTTCATCTAATCGAACCGGTGCACTCCCAAGAAACCCCCAAAACCTTATAAGCCATTTCCCGTAAGGCTCAAATTATAAATAGTATCTTGCCCCCACTGATCAAAAATCCTGAATATGTCCATGATATACTGCTTACTGAGATCTGGCTCTAATGGCCCAAGTCCTCCGTGTTAAGAATTATGGTGACTCTTGATGCTTTGACAAGAATGGTATGTATTTGATATTTGTTTGATCAAGAAAACTACAAACGAGAATTTTGTTGATTAAGTACTATTATCATTTTTTTCATATTTGAACTCTAGAAACCGAAGGAGATTATGTAGAGGTTCTTTTTTATTTATTTATTTTAAGAATTTAATTATTTCTTTCTCTTTTTTCTAGTGGCATATATATTGTCTGGATTGAAATCTAGATGGTACTTCAGTATTATCCTCTGTTCCTGTAGGGCAGTCACATTTGAGGGATTCCCAGAGCCTACTTGCCGTTTCAGCATTTCTTCTCTCTGTGGTTTTTACCCTCTTATTAATTGTTCTTTTTTCTAGAATTTTTCTAGTAACACTTCACATTCTTGCATCGCTAGCTACTTCAAATATTGATGAGAAGGCACCTCTACTCTTTTCAGGTAGCAGCAATATCTGAACAGGCTTCTGAATCATCTGGGGGGGCTTCCTGATGCTGGAGGTTCTTCAAATACTTTGGGATGGAAATCATTTGACATGTGTGCTGTTGTTTCTGCCACAGAGGATCTTTTATTATTCATTCTAGCTGAGAAGGGTCAGAGGGGGCTGTGGGTTTTCCTTCTTCATGATATAATTAGAGCAGCTGACATTTTTGTGCAGGATGAAGTGTGTGGTTGCATTATAAATGAAAAAATTGATGCAAAAGCGACATCAGAATCTAAGGTTTGTCTAATTTATCTTATCAATTAGTATCTGATGGTTGAGCTGCAATAACTAAGCTGACGAGAAATACACTCTTCTGGAGAAGCAAAGCGCATGCCATGTTGCAAAAGTGACTTCTGAATTAGATAAAAAGATTCAGTACCAAAGAAAAAGGACTCGAGTGTCTTGAATTAATTTTAATAGTTTAACTATGCCAATATCCCTGTGTTCTTTAATCTATGTGTTTGATCAAAGTGCCAGACATTGATAGTGTGTCACCTGATTCTTCCAAAGTACTAGACGACCTCTTAAACTGGCATTCATCTTGTCTAAACTTGATTCAGTGTAGTAGATTCCGATATGGTTATTCATGGTTAACTCTTGCTTCTGGTTGGTTCTTTATGAAAAATTGAAACACGATTACAGGTGAGTGAAGAAAGATAAAGAGTAGTGCTATAAAATGTTTGGAGTGGTAACTGATGTGTATTTGTTTTTCATTTTGGCAGGAGCATGCAACATTGACAAGGGTGGCTAAGGGGTTCCCATACCTAAACCAAGCAGTGAAGTTGGCCCCCGAGATATGGACGGCAATACTTATCCCCAAAGCACTGAAGCCTGAGGTTCATAGATATTCTTTAGACATCATTTCAGCCCTCCCATCTTAGCCATAAACTTTCAGAGACATCTTGGGTTTGTATATCTACTGCTTCGCAGGTTGACATACGGATCTGATGATATTTAAGATGGGCAAATTCCTTTTTTTTTTTTTTTTTGCATTTCGTTTTTAAAATATAAATTATGTATGCTCAGGACAAAGAGAACGAGGAGGGGTTGCCATCAATGATCTGTAAATGAGAAAATAAGAGTATTATTTCAATGATCTGTTGCTGCGAAATCGTTGGATAATGGGTTGGACCTTGGCCTACTTTTAGTCCAACCCAATGGGACTATTGGCTTACGTTGGATTTAAGTGGTTAGTGAAGTGGAATTTTCGATGGGTCTGGGTATGGTGATATAGGATAGCAGTGGTTGGCTAGGACCTACAAGTCTAGGTCTACACAAGGTTTTCCCCATTATGGATGATAACAACTTTTTAATGGATGCTTATGTAGCTGCCACATGGAAAAAATGTTATAATTGCATTCATATTCCCTGCCGAGAGGGAAAGGAGATGTGGATAATTAGTAAGAAAACAACAGCATAGAAGGAATCATTTATTGCTATATGATATGTCTTACTCACAAGCTACACTTCCCATGATGTGAGTGAAAAGGAATTAAAGCGATTAGAATAATCTCTTTGATTAGCAAGATTTGACAGCATTATTAATTTAAACACGCATCAATTATGGTGCTGTATGGAATAAGTGGAATCAGCTTTAATATTAAAACTGATTTTTTTATTTTATTTTAAAAAAGATACGAAGAAAATCAATTTTAATCAGTGATTAAATCTGATTTCAAAGATTATCTATATGTGTGATGTAAAGGCGAAACGTAACAGTAATTTAGTAGAAATATATATTTTGTTAACGAGTTTTGTCTTTGAAGAGTGGAGTTTGATGATTTATCATGCCTGATAAGATGGTGTTGTATATTTGACCTCCTTTATTTGGATCGATTGCTTAAGAAAATAAGATAAAATATAAATGAATTAGATCATGGATGTTTGGCACTTAAAAGCTCTATAACTTAATCAAGTTAAAAGTATTATTTTAGGTTAAGAAAATGTAATTTTTGAAACTAGGCCGTATGTTTGTAGATCCATGTTCACAAGATCTCTTAATGTGCTTGAAACTAGTTTAGCTTGAGGTTGGTCCTTCGGAGCTTGATGTTTGTTGATCCATAATCACAAGATATTTTAAGTGATGTTTGGTATTGGGTTAAAACCAACCTAAAACAATCGTTTAAACAACCGTTTAATAATATGGTTGTAGTTAGTTTAGCTTTGAGTTTGGTCTTTGGAGCCACACCGCCAAGGCTAGGCCACTTGTTGATGCGGAGAGCATTCATTTCCTATAGAAATTTTAGTTTCTATGTTAAATGAATATGTAGTTAGTGGTAAATGGTGTCAAATTGTTAAGTGAATGGTAGTTAGTTTAGTCAGTAGAGTTACTTGTCTTCGCACAAGATATTAGAGATTAAACTCACTCATATAAAAAATGAGAAAATGCTAACTTATATTGTATAACCCATAAACTTACTAGGCCTCTTTTGAAGAAAAAAATTATGAAAACACATTATTCAAATATATTAATAATATTTCAACTACTCTAAGCCCATTTTAGAAAAGAAAAATATGAAAAAAAACATAAATGAAAACATTGTAAAGATGAATTTGACTAAACGTTTGTTAAAACTGAAACGAAACGTTCTTATACTTCGTTTTGTTTTTTGTTTCGATCCATTTTGGTTTATTTCGATGGAAACATCATATTTCCGCTAAATATAAGGATTGATGTTTGAATGATAATTGATTTATTATGATGTGTGTGTCTATATATATATATATATATATATATAATTGTTTTCTTATAATTTATATTTATAATTATATATTTTTAAAATATATGTAATTTGAGAAGTATATATTTAAAAATACCGTTAAATCCAAAACGACACACTAAAACAGATTAAATCTAAAACATTTCTTTTACATAACTAAACTGAATTGCCGTCCAGCACAAAAATTAAAACTTTGGTGAACACTCCTATTTATAAGCAAACTTAATTAAAGTGCTTTAGCCAGAATTTTGGTTAATATTGTCAATTAAGCAATGACAATTAGTCGATGCCAGCCCATCAAGTTTAGTTTAGGGCATGAGGAGTTTTCTAACATAATTTTGTGTCTTTTGCACGAAATACACTGAGACAGACATGCGTTTTATTATGTTATTTCTTAACAGTTAATGAGAAAATTAACAGATCCAATGCAAAAGACTTTAAAATGCAAACTTATGATGTAACTATTTAGTCCACACCCTTATCCAAAAATTTCAAGGACTTCTGTTTTGCAAATTTTGTCTCAAACTCTTTAGAGATAACCATGTTTTAGCTAATAGATATTTTCCTCGAATGTTTTCACAAAATCATATTTGCAATGCGAGAAAATTTTAAATTTTTATTTTTATTTTTTAAAAATATATTTTTTAAATTAAAATTGTAAAAATATATTTTTTAAAAACTAATATACTCTAAAAATATATTTGAAAAAATTGAATAATTTATTAATTTAAAATCAACAAAAATATATTTATTTAATTTGATAAATAGTATTACACGACAAATATTATGAGCGAAGTATAATTTTTCAAAAAATTAAAGATATATGTAATTATAAACAGTAAATTAAAGGTATAGAAATAATTTTGCATCACAAATTAAAAACTATATATCCATGAAATGATTAGTACTTACTCAGTGTATACTAAAAACTACCTTATGCAGTCTAAGCATCAAATCCAAATATACTTAAGGTACCCTACTCTACTCACCAAGCATGCATTTGGTTAAATAAAAAGTATAGTCAAAATAATATTAAATGTAGCACAAGAAAAATAGTACAATTAAAATCTGCATTTAAACTTCTAATCAACTATCATAAGGAGTATTAATTACTCCCAAACAATTACAAACCTAATAATTAAAAAGGTCAACCTTTCTATAATTCATTAGATTACTTGATCATATAAATTCGTAAGTATAACTACTCATTTACGGAGTACTATATTATTAACTGTAAGGAAGTTTTACCATGGACCTCACAACAGCCAAGGGTCATGCACCTTCTCTGCATGTTTGCCACGTGTCCGATTCAACAACCAGATAAGACGGTCTGCTGTTTTGGCATTGACTGGGTCCTATCGTAAGCTTGCCTCGCGCTACAGTGACGCGTATGAACCAATCACCCCGCCCTGTTTTTAGCATGAAGTAACAAACAAACCCACCTCTCTTTTTTTAAGCCGAAAAAGAAAAAATCAAAACTAAAGATAATAATAAAAAAAGATTAGTCATTTCTGTGTTTTCGTCGTTTCTATTCCCGATGTTGTTCGTCATTTTTCCATCTTGCTTGCGTTGCCCAGCAAACCAAAACCAAACTGAAATCAACGCGAAACATAATCGCCTCTGGTTTCTTCCATCCCCTCTCTCTCTCTCTAAAACTTTATCTTTCTAAAACATTCTCTTCGTTTTCTACTTTTTAAGGCTCTCTTCTTTTCTTCTTTCTCTCTCTCATGGCATTTCGTTGCTTTCCTCTCCTTCTTCAGGTCGTTTCTCTCTCTCTCGCTCTCTTTATCTCTGTCGCTTTCTCTCTATAGGTTAATAATTTTATGATGCGTTAACATAATTAATGTGAGTACCTTGTCTTTTAATTCAATTTTCTTTGTTACATCCTCATTGTTTATTGTTTATTGCTTTTGAATTTATTTCACTATCAATTTTTTATCTCTCTTTGTTGTGATAATTTCTTTATTTTTTGAATTTTAGATCTATTTTTTGGATTTAATATGGAATTGCAAGATCTATGAGTTTACTTCAAATTCATTTTGTTGAATTGAATTTTTTTTTTTGTTGTTGTTTATTTGCAGGTTAGGCTTAATAATTAATGAATTTGAAATGATTCCGTAAATGTAAAGGCCATTTGAGGTTCATTGGCAAGCGAGAATAGGCTATTTTCCTCCGTGAATTCAGCTATAGATATCAACACTATTTTCTCATTTTGATCATAGAAATAAGAGGTGGTCGTTTGAAATTTTAAGCAAAAATATGGGCTATCTCAATTCAGTCTTGTCATCTTCCAGCCAGGCTCACGCTGATGGTGCGCCTGTAAGCGGCGGGGGCCTCAGGTTAATTCCTTATTTCGTGTTATGATCTTTGACCAGATCTGTAAATGTTTTGATTGATACTTTCTTTTAATTTTTTGGTTGAGTTTTATTTATTTTATTTGTATCTTTGGAATATGTGTACTTGGCAATACTCTGTTGAACTATATGCATTTAGTGTGATTTGTTTGTGGTGTTAAATATTTTCTATATATATATATATATATATATATATATATATATATATATATATATATTTAAAAGCCAAATAGTTTCTATGTATTGATTGTGCTAAGCCCTTTGTTAACTTTGGTTCTTATCTTGAAGCTTAAATATGTTACATGGGAAATGCTTTGTTAATAGCAGTTTAATTGTTAACTCTGGTTCTTATCTTGAAGCTGAAGTACTTTACATGTTCATTGTGGTTGTGGTTGTGTTGTGTAGTATTTGGAAAAAGCTTGATTGTAGCAGGTTTTCATTTAAAAGTTTATCATCTAAACTCATATGTCTGATTCATGATATATCCATTGTGACGCAACCCTTTAGAAAATGTGTTTGTTGATTAGTTTTCAGTTTAAGCTAAACCGTGGAGTAGATCCTTAATAGATTCTATAGATGGAAAACCTGCATACTGCGAAAAAATTATCAAAGTAACAATGAAAAATATGGAAGATTACAAAGGGATGTGAAAGGCCTCAGGAATGGTGGGACTTTTTTAAATATTTTTTTTCCTGTTGAGTTGATTTCAGAACTTAATTAATTGCAATTAATGCTAATAGTAAGCTCCATAAAATTTGGAATGGTCCGACATTTATGCCCTCAATATTCTGCTTTTTTTTCTTCTTTTTGTCGATTTCACAGCTTCTTGTCCAGTATTAAATCCTCGTGGGCGTTAATTATTTTTTTGAATAACTTGTTGATATATGAGATGAAAGGACTTCATGCCTAGATCACTATTTGTCAATATATAAAATGAAAGGAACCCATGCCTAAATCACAATTTGTCGTATTGGGCATATGTAATCATTTGTTGGCCTCGAGAAATTAGGTTACTTATCCTTGTTTCTTGTATGTCGGATCTAACGTAGTTGCATTTTTTTGTTTTCGCTCCACGCCAATATCCGATTTAGATTAGATTTTCTTTTAATAAAAAACTATTTTATTTCTCTGTTTGTTCTCAGATATTGACTTTGAGAACCCGACAAGGCAGTTTTTAAATCTTTTTGATAAAGAAGTAATTGCATCGCATCCCTAGGATTGAGGAATTGCATGGTTTTGGTAATGTGTTTGCAGACATATAACTTCTGAAAGAGGAAATTCTGTTGAATTTCAATCTGAAAATATTGAAAAGGAAAAGAAATGCATGTAGTAAATCTTTTGAAAATTTTGGCATAAAAGTCACTAAGATGTGTCGTGCTTAAGAAGGAAATATTCGAATGGTCATATGCATCTTTGATTGCATCATTAGTCTCCTGAAAGTTCATCATTTGCTTAGCAATTTTGACACCTGTTGACACCCTTGAAATGATTTGTTTCATTGAAGAGTTAGATTGTGGTTATTACTCATTAGCGCCTCCTACAATTGTGACCATCCTATTAGGTTGACTATTATTCATCATTCTGCTCTTCCTGGGATCTTTCTGTTCTGAGTCAACTACCACCATTTGGTTTTCAAGTCTTAACCTTCATTAGCATATTTCCCATTTGCATTGCTCCTTTTGTGATCATGTCATTCTGATCAGTGGTATAGCTGGTCTCTGCACACAGTGCAAACTTCTGTAAATTCTCTCTCTCACTTTCTCACTCACTCCCTTGTTCTCACCTGGATTTAGAAGATATGATTCATGGTTTCTATTAGCTTGGCAAAGAGCTTTTATCATTTGTGCATAACTTCCTCCTTGAAATTTGTTTATATTTAAAACATTCAAATTTTGATACTCACAAGGAACACAGACTTAACTGGCTATTTATTTTAATATCATCCTCGACAATTTGACTGCACGAACTTTGTCTAACACAAAATCCAACATGTTTTCTTGGAGCAGTCAGAATGAAAAATTCAGCTATGGATATGCAAGCTCTCCAGGGAAAAGATCTTCAATGGAAGATTTTTATGAGACAAGAATTGACGGTGTTGATGGAGAGATAGTTGGTCTATTTGGAGTTTTTGATGGTAACTTTCTCTCTCTCTCACTTACTGTTTTATTGTATTAGCGTGTAATAGTCTGATAAGATCACTCCTGCAGAAAATGAATGTATAAATTGGAGATTGATGGTAGCCTTGTATTGAACGTAATGTGCACCAATATTAAATTGAATCACAATCTATATGGCTGTCAGTAACTATATTAAGGTAATGTATTATCTTATATGACCTAGACATTTTACGCTCTACTTATAATTACATGGTGGAGGGATTATAAGCATTAATAGACTAGCACATGTACTTTGTCATATGCTCTAGCTTCTACTAGGGGGATGTGACTGAAAGGATTTTATGCAGATTCGGGTGTTTGGCTATCTGTTCCAATGCGGTTGCAGTACTTGAAGCCATTTGTCAAGGTCCATTATTGGCTTTGCATAATGGATTTAATCCGCTAAATTGCGAATTTTATCTGCAGGTGGCTTTATAAAACTGTATGCTAGAATATGATTAAGCTTATTTACTGGGCATTGTAAACCATCCGTGCATTTTCCTTTTTCAGTCATTTAGGTTAGTTAACTATATATTATTCTTACATCAATTCACCATATCTTTACTATAGTTTGCCTTTGGAAAGTGTGAGATAGGTAATGTTGCAAATGGCTGTTTCAGGTCATGGTGGCGCACGAGCAGCAGAATACGTGAAACAAAATCTTTTCAGTAATCTGATCAGGCATCCAAAGTTCATTTCTGATACCAAATCAGCTATAGGTTATTCGAATACTGACATTACATGCATAGTTCCTTTGATATTGCTCTTTTAACTGCTTATTCATGCAACTGACTTCATTTCCCTCCCCCATTCTTTGAATTGCTGTGATCTTCTAGCTGATGCATATAATCATACAGACTCAGAATTTCTGAGATCAGAAAATAATCAGAACAGGGATGCTGGTTCAACAGCTTCTACTGCTATCCTCGTTGGGGATCGTTTGCTTGTTGCAAATGTTGGGGATTCCCGAGCTGTTATATGCAGAGGCGGCAATGGTAAGGCTCAGAAGCTTTATTTCTCTTTTTTTTTCTTACGTCTCCTCCCCCCAACCCAAAAGAGGGGGGGAGAGAAGAATTTAATGTTTGTTGTTACTGTGGTTGTTTAGGAGTTTGGATTTCAAGGAAAGCTGTTGTATCCAGACTTGTTTTTGTGATTGTCTTACTGATTCTACTTTCTGTATTTAGTTATTTATATCATGTATGCCTAATGCTTCCAAGTTGTCCTTGTTGCTCATATTGCCGAACTGGCATTGCCCAATGAGGCATTGTTTGGGTTTGGTTTAGTCTGACATTGTTTGTGGAGCCATGACATGCTCTCCTCGCATGGAGGCCTGGGTCTTGGTGGCTATCCTTTTTAAAAAGACTTGCGTTCCATTTATTACAGAGACTGCAAGTGGGTAGTGGAGCAACATCTATAAAATTCGTGGATGGATTATGATTAACTTACTTATCTTTAACCTTTTATGATAGAAGAATAATGTTTGTCATATATGAAAATCTCATGAGAAACGGTATACTAGAGGATTGACATCAGACTACTTAGGAACTTAGAAGAACAGCAACCGTTTAGATTAGTTGGACATGAATTCTAATCTCGTTAAGTTGGTAATTTTTTTATAAGCGTTAAAGTTGTTAATTTCTGAAAATCTTGTCATTTTCTGACCCACCTTGGATGTTTTCTATCCAATACCAGCCTCTTGTTTGTCACTCCAACGTTGCCTTCCTTGTGTCCTGGGCAGTGACAAAGAAGTAACATCCACTGGATAATTCATGTCTATGATCCTGTATCTTAAGCTTTACATAAATCTGAAATTTTGTGGCCTCAGTTTGCACATAATTCTGAGCTGCAAACTGAACATAGAAGGAATAATATGGCATGCCAATTCACCTGAAGTGCGGTTTGATTTTATGGTTCTTGCCATACTTGTTAAATGCAAAGGAAATATTGGCTGAGTTGGCTAAGTTAGTTGATTTCTTTTTAGGGTGGGGGATGGGGTGGGGGATGTAAGTGGTTGTAAGGTTCTGGTCCTTTAAGGGTAGTATTTGCATGACTGAAACTCGTGTTAGTGTGTCAGGTTTCCTAATTATCTCTTTAGTTCTGCATTGCATATATGTTCAATAACATTTGAGGTTACTCTTAGCCAATCATATGGCATGAAATATTCATCAAAATACTCATTTATATTTTCATTATAAATTGGAACTTTTGAATGTGATTATGTGTTTTTTTTTTGTCAATCTTTCTTCATCCATGCTTTAGGTCTTGAATTAGTTATTTTCACCTTGTTTGTCTTTCTGACTTCTTACTGGAGTGGGAAACACTTGCAGGAAACCTGTAGGAAACAATCTAAGCACGAGTTCATGACATCATGCATTGGAAATGGCATGCATTTGGGAACTGGGACGACTTTAATTGTGCTCAGTTGTTAAAAGAATTGTAATGTTGAATTTTTTCTGTGATCACATGCTACAAATGTCCTTTCTCTTATTATTCATCCTCTATTCCGATCTTTATGCTACTTGTTAGTTCAGACCATCCTATATTGGTCCTATAAAAGATGCACGACCCAGACACAGATGAATTTGATTTCTTTCTTTTATATATGTTTGCTAGGTATTCTTATCAAAAAAATGTTTGCTGGGTATTACCTTTAAATTGGATGGCTCTATTGATAAATGCATTTGCTCCTTTGTGATGATGTTTCCTACCAATTTATAAAAAAAGGTCGTAGAATTATTTAAGGATAATTTGATTGCTCTGATCATCAATTGTTACATGATTTACTTGCAAAATCATCTTGTTTTGTGCAGCTATTGCTGTATCTCGAGATCACAAGCCTGATCAAACTGATGAGCGTCAAAGGATTGAGGATGCAGGAGGATTTGTAATGTGGGCTGGTGAGAACATTACAAGATCATCTTGTTCTGCTTTTTTTCCTCTTTTTGGTCTCCGTTTCAATCCTTTTTTGTTTGTCTTCTGTTGATGTGGTAAGTTGCTTCTACTTTTTTCCTATAATGATTGGAATCGTATCAATAGGAACTTGGAGAGTTGGAGGTGTTCTTGCTGTTTCTCGTGCATTTGGTGACCGGCTCTTGAAGCAGTACGTTGTTGCTGATCCAGAAATTCAGGTATTAATTCTTAATGTCGAAAATTAATGCTGTATTAAATAACCCATAGTATAGTTTTGACTTTGGATAATTAATGCACAGATTAAAATATGTTTATTCATGAACTTTTTAGAGGGTTATGTATGCAGAAAACCTGATAGTAACGTTACTGAAATGCGGAAAACTGATTTTAACATTATTTGGGTAACCTTGCTTTTCTTACTCTTGATTGATATTTTGCTCCATCATTATAGGTCTCTATCTGAGAGATGCTTTTTATTAGAATTATTGAAACATTTCAATTGCTCTGAAGTCTTCTTCTACTTTCTTCATCAACCTCCAATCATTAGTGTTTTGAGCAAATTTTTAGTCACTGACATCTCTATGGAAATTGCAGGAGGAAAAAATTGACAGCTCTCTTGAATTTCTTATCCTTGCAAGTGATGGACTTTGGGATGTTGTCACTAATGAGGTTTGCAAAATTTGGATTTCTTTTCTATTTTGTTGTTGTTTTGATACCCTTTAATATGGTGGAGGATGGCTTTTCTTTTCTTAACTCGGATAATATTTTTGTTGCACTATATCCCAGTTGTTCAAATGGGGAAACAAAAGGTCTTGTCTTTTGTGTCATTATGACTGGACAGTACAGCATTGTCTAATGGTTAAACCTTTGAAACGGTACTTTGCAATCCTCAAACTTCATCTGATGTTTATCTCAGGAGGCTGTTGCAATGATTAAACCAATTCAGGATCCTGAGGAGGCTGCAAAGAGGTTGATGATGGAGGCATACCAAAGAGGCAGTGCAGATAATATCACTTGTGTTGTTGTACGTTTCTTGGCCAACCAAAGGTGTCCATCTCGTAGTGGATCTGCCAATCAAGGGGCTTCCTCCCGCAGCAACTTTTCCAGTCAAGGGGCTTCCTCCCGCAGCAACTTTGCGAATCAAGGGGGCTCTTCAAACCATGGGGGTTCCTCCCATGGCAGCTTGGTCAATCAAGGGGGCTCTGCAAACAAGGGAGTTTCCTCCCATAGCAGCTCAGTCAATCAAGGGGGCTCTGGGAACAAGGGGGGTTCCTCCCGCGGCAGCTCAGTCAATCAAGGGGTTTCCTCCCGTGGCAGCTTGGTCAATCAACAAGGGGGTTCCTCTCGTAATGGCACCCTGTAAGCATCTTTTAGAGCAGCGCTGTTTGTGGATCATAATGTTTAGCGGCTCATAGCCAGTCAGAAAAAAAATACAGTAGCTTTGTACTGTGTGAGGATAGAAACTTGAACAAACTTATCTGGCTGGCAATGTGTATTACATGTTATCGGCCTCTAGAATAGAAATGTATCTAAGTTTAGCTTCTGTACTTGGGTCTTGAATGTTGTAGCTAGAAGTGCATGTGGATTTGTAGTCTGAAGACTAAGTACCAGTTACCTGTGCTTTAAATGCAGTTAAAACTTTCTTTTGTTGCTTTTGTTGGTTGCATCTCTCGTTTGCAACTGGGTTCTGCAGAACTGACGCAAAAAAAAGGGTTCTTTCTTCCATTAAGTAATTGGTTATTTCTTTTGTGGTTCCATTAAGTATTTAAGCATTGATTACAGCAATTTTTTTTACTTTTTTTAAAGAGAAGGTTGCTTTAATCCATGTTTAAAGACATTTTCAAACATTGTTTATAAGTTTAGTGCGCTTAAATATTATAATCAAATCATTATATCGTTTTATTTATATTATCATATAGCGTCATAACATCACTTCAATAAAAATAAAAAACAAAACCAAAGCATTTGATATCTTGTCAACTAGACTTTCGCTAAAAGATTAAAACTGAAGTTATAAGTTATTTATATGATTTATTGAATTTTTTTCAATTTAGATGGATAATTAATGTTGTAGCATTGTGTGCTTATTTATAGATTATATGGTAATATTGTAAGTTTATTATAACCAAATCATTACATCATTGTGTTTATAAAGTGTCGCTTCAATGGAAAAAAAACAATTAAAATCTTCCCCTAATAAACGACTTATCATTTCAAACTCTGCAATGAAAATACATGAAAGATTAGTTCTCAAATATTAGGAGAAGTGTGTGAACACAGAAATCGGTATTCATATTGGTCAATATTCAATATGTATGCATTTATGATATATATATATATATATATATATATATATATATATATATATATAT
This sequence comes from Bretschneidera sinensis, assembly GCA_023935145.1. Taxonomy (NCBI): domain Eukaryota; kingdom Viridiplantae; phylum Streptophyta; class Magnoliopsida; order Brassicales; family Akaniaceae; genus Bretschneidera; species Bretschneidera sinensis. The sequence continues at coordinate 22,874,611 of CM043699.1, read as the reverse complement.
ATATATATATAAAGAGAGAGAGAGAGAGAGAGAGATGGGAGGACTCAGAATCAGTGTTTTTAGAGACAGCGTTGGACAAAGTGTTTTGTTTCATACGTAAGTCTCGAGACGTTAAAATATTTTGAATAAAATAATATTAATTAAATAAATAAAATGATAAAAATTTTATAAAAAAATTGATAAATTAATTAATTACAAAAATCCAAACAAGGCGAAGTGTTTGGTAAAAGCAAGAAAATATCTATTTTTCTCTTAATCTGAATTACAAGCATACAAACAAAGCTTTTATTTTATTGTGTTTGGCAAAAGTGATGAAAACTTGTTTTTTACTCTAATGCAATTTTTCAACACCCAAACACGACTTGTGTATTCTTCTACTTAAAAGTTAAAATTATGACAGCTCTTCCTTTGTATCTTTTGCTTTGGGCGCTAGGTGTTAGTAACAGTGTAACACTTCACATACATGAGCAATTGCACAGCAAAAAGAGAATAAAATAATAAATTTTATCACAACCTTATCTACATGAAATCTCCCTAAAGCCTCATCCACATTGCTCGGAAGTGTTTGGTAAAAGCAAGAAAATATCTATTTTCCTCTTAATCTAAATTAGAGCTTTTATTTTATTGTGTTTGGCAAAAGTGATGAAAACTTGTTTTTTTCTCTAATGCAATTTTTCAACACCCAAACACGCCTTGCCTATTCTTCCACTAAAAAGTTAAAACTATGACAGCTCTTCCTTTGTATCTTTTGCTTTAGGCGCTGGGTGTTAGTAACAGTGTAACACTTCACATGCATGAGCAATTGCACAGCAAAAAGAGAATAAAATAATAAATTTTCTCACAACCTTATCTACATGAAATCTCCCTAAAGCCTCATCCACATGCCACGTGTGTTATCACAAGTTCACAAAGTGCCCCCCAATCTCGCCTTGGGCGCGCCCGGAACGCGTCCAAAAATCGCCTTTGAAAACATTGCTCGGAATATCAAACAAAAATTAATCGTTAAGGCAATTTACCATTAGGCACGACGAGCGAATTTTTGATATTTCTTCATCTTTCCCACCCATTTACATAGATATTTATCAATCAAGTAGGAAGTAGGAAAAAAATATTGAAAAAAAAAGATTTGCATGTCTCTCCATGTTTGGTAGTGTGTGTGAGAGAGAATTTATATGGAGAGAAAGATGGGAGGACTCAGAGTATCAAACAAAGATTAATCGTCAAGGCAATTTGCCATTACGCACGACGAGCGAACTTTTGATATTTCTTCATCGTCCTCCCTCACTTACCTTGATGTTTTTCAATCAAATAAGAAAAAAAAATGAAGAAAAAATTCTGATGTCTCTCCATGTTAGGCAGTGTGTGTGAGAGTGAGAGTGAGAGAGAGAATTTATATGGATAGAAAGATGAGAGTACTCAGAGTATCAAACAAAGATTAATCGTCAAGGCAATTTACCATTACGCACGACGAGCGAACTTTTGATATTTCTTCATCGTCCTCCCTCACTTACCTTGATGTTTTTCAGTCAAATAAGAAAAAAAAATGAAGAAAAAATTCTGATGTTTCTCCATGACAGAGAGAGAAACAGAAAGATTCTCATGTGTCTCCATGTTAGGTAGTGTGTGTGAGAGAGAAAGAGAGAGAGAGAGAGAGAGAGAGAGAGAGTTGCTTCTATGCAGTGAGATGAGTCAATTCTTTAGGAAGCTTATATAATGAATGTATGGTGTGTTTCATCAGTTTACTTTATGCAAATGGTTGGAAACAACGGGAGATTGAAGAGATAGCTAGTATACAATATTGCCTTGCCCACCAAGCATGTATTTTTGCCTTGCCTACCAAGCCTTGAATAATTTATCACTAAATAAATTTTTTTATTTTAAAATGTATATAATAAAACATCCTTGATCCATATACATTGCACAAAAGCATTTCCTACCAATATTCATTTATTCTTTGTCTTGCCTACCAAACATGTTTTCTTTGCCTTGCCTACCAAGCCGAAAGAAGTCAATTGCTTTAGCCATTTTAAACAGCAAAACTACCAACCAACAAACGAGAAAGAAGAAAAAGGTATAGAGAATAATTTAGCAGTCAAGAAAAAATTATTCTAATAATCTTTTCCATATCATCAAAACTTAAATATGGCAAAACAATGGTGGCACTGTGGCGGAGATTGAGAATCTTAATTTGAAAAAAAAAATATTAAGGAATGAGTTTTGTAAATTATATTAAAAATAACCAATCTATATTTTATTATATAATTTTTTTTTTAAATGATGGATCCCACTTTTAACACAACTCCATCCTTGCAAAAATGCTTGCTTAATTAACGACCTCGAAACTTTATTGATAATTTTAAAAAAATTTAATAATAACATTAATATAAATGTGAGACCCATAACATAATGTTATCAGTAAAAAAATTTTAAATTACTAATAAAATTTTGAACTGATCTAAAATATTAATTTTAAATTTGATCTTATTAAAAAATTCACTCAACTTTGAACTGAGAAAAAAAAAAGGTAAAGATTATAAAAAAAAATGAAAGTGTGTTCAATCAAATTCCTTTTTTTATCTTTTCTACCGATCAGTCAAACTTTTCTTTTCAATTTTAATGAGTGATTTGTTTTCACTGTTTTTTTCAAATTGATAGCATCTAGAGTAATAATCTAGAATGACTTCCACGATATCACAGGCGTGATAGTAAGATTCCGGTTCTATTAGAGTTATTATAAAATTTTAATTGAATAATAATTTTAATATTTATATTTTTAAAAATAATTATTATTAAATTATTAAATAATTTTATGGATTCCATAATAATTGGTCAGTGGAGTCGCACTCCATTGGTGGTCGGCGTTATGACTCCCAGAGTGGGCGATGGGTCTACCGCCCACATAAATGGGCTCAGCGTGGCATCCAATTGTAAGAAAGTAACCTTTTTTAAAGCATTAGACAAAAAAGAAACTAAACTAAAAGTCATTTACAGCATGATATTTCCAAACTTCGTATCACACCCATTTTTATGGAAATGGGAGATGTCTAAACAAAAGTGAATGTCACGGGATTCACTCTTTTGATATCATGCGTTATTATTATATTTTTCAGTAAAATAATATATTTATTAGTAATAAAAACATGTTTTATAGAAAAATCTATGCATTTGACGAAAAAAAGCATTTTTTGTTATTAAACGAAAAAAAAATTCTTTTTTTATATTATTTAATAATTAAAAATCTATTTGTGTTATGTATTTTTCATAAACTGATATTAAACAAAAAAATTTCATAGAACCTACCATAATCTAAAGACACCTTTAACAAAAAAAAAAAAATTCTCTTCTATTTGAGTCATTTGATCTAAGCGTCTCACATGATTTCAATTTACGCAATAATTTTTTGGTGTGGTTATTGCCACAGCAAAAATGAATGCGGTCACAACCCAATAAATGAAATAAACTTTAATTTTCAAAATTAACTTTATTTATATTTATGGTGTATTAATAACAGAGTTGGGATTGTTCATCTGATTAAGTAGCAGGCGTTTGAGAGAGAAACAGAGAAGAGAGAATTTTATCTCTGCTTTCTCATCTCCCAAACACTATTTTTTTCGTAGAAATTCAACCAGAAAGCTTTAAAGGAAAGAAATTATTAGTTTTTTAGTGGTCTCTTATTAGAATTTTCCAGAAAAATCCACAAATATATTAATTTTCCTTCTTTTTTCTGTCTATTCTCAGTGATTTCTCCCAACAGCATCTAAAAGAAAATTCCCTGATCTAGTCGCTAAGCACCTCAGTCTTCTAAACAAAAGTATCTTTTTTACGGCATTGTTGCAGAGAAAGTTGTTTTGGGGTTATTATTGATGCATAAATTTTAAAATGAATAACATATATGATAGCAAAGGTAAGAGAAATAGGGTTTTTGGAGGAGAAGAATTGTATTCAGAATATTGAATTTAAAAATACACAGCAGTATATATAGTGATACAAAAAAACCATATATGGCAAATATAAATTAGACAAGTCATAAAAACCTAATTATAATAGGAATAATATTTCCTAATTATATTAGGAATTATATTCTAGCACTCTCTCAAACTCAAGGTGGTAAAGCGCATGCCAACTTAAGTTTGTCAACTAACTCATGAAAGCGGCTAGGTAACTGAACTTTAGTGAAGATATCAGAAAAGCAAACAGAAACAAGGTGAATGATACCACGATTGATGTGTTGGCGAATAAAATGACAATCATTCTCAATATATTTGGCCCGTTCATGAAAAACATCATTATGAGCAATAACCATGGCACTTCGACTATCACAATAAATAACAACGGTAATAGAATGTATAACACTCATATCTTGTAGTAACCAATGAAGCCTAATTAGTTCGACAATAGTATCAGCAATGGCTTAAAATTCTGACTCGATACTAGATTTAAAAGTAAGAGTATGTTTCTTGTTGCGCTAGGAAGTAAGTGAATCGCCCAAGAAGAAACAAAAACCAGTGGTAGAACATTGATTGGCAGGATCCCTAGCTCAATCAGCATCAGAATAGCCATGTAACTCAAAAGAAAGCGAAAAATGCAAGCCATGAAAAAAAGTACCTTTGACATACCGAATGATGCAAAGAACAACAGCAAAATGAGTGGTACGATATGCAGACATAAACTGACTAAAGGTATGAACAACATGAGCAAGATCAGGACGAGCCAAAGTGAGATAGACCAAGCTCCCAACCGACTGACGATAAAGCGCAGGATCACTAAGAGGTTGACCATCAGTAGAAGTGAACTTAACATTGGCCTCAAGAGGAGTAGAGGCAACCTTTTTATCTGTCAAACTAGCTCGAGTATGAAGATCAGAAGCATACTTAGTTTAAGGTAAATAATAACCAATGAAATCAGAGGATACTTCAAGACTCAAAAAGTAGCTAAGATAATCCAAATCCTTCATTTCAAATTCTTGACTAATAAAGGCTTTGAGCTCATAAACACCTTATATAGCATCACTTGTCACGATCATATATCATCAATATAAAAAAGGAGAAAAATATAACCTTGTTCAACTTTCTTGAGAAAAAGGTTGTGTCGTAAGGGGTTGAAATGAAACCAAACCAGTTAACAGTGGAGCTAAACTTTGCCAACCAAGCTCATGGAGCTTGTTTAAGACCATACAGAGCTCGTCGTAGACGACAAACTTTATTAGGGGGGTGATCATAACCAAGAAGGGGTTGCATGTAAACTTCTTTATCAAGATCACCATTGAGAAAGACATTTTTTACGTCCATTTGAAACATATTTCATTTTTGTACTGCAGCGATAGCAAGCAAACTACGAACAAATGAAAGACAGGAAGCATAAATGATTAAAGCACGAACAATTTTGAGGATATGTTTATGTTTGGGTCCAACGAGCCCATTTTTTTAGAAGTGCCAGGACATGAGCGATGAAAAAGAGTACTTTCGTTCTAGAGAAAAGCAAGAAAACCGTATTCTAAATATTCCATGGTATTGTCAGCACGAAAAGTTTTAATGGAACAAGAAAATAGTGTATTAACCAGAGCAGCAAAGTTTTGATAAATCTGTGGTAATTCATAGCAAGTGCACATAAGATACAGCCAAATGTAACGAGAAAAATCATCAACAAAAATGGTAAAGTATTTTGATCCCCCCATAGTGGCATTAGGAAAGGGACCCCAAACATCATAATGAACTAAATCAAAAGAAACAAATGAAATCGAAGTACTATGATTAAAAGGTGAAGGAGTTTGTTTAGCAAGCTGACATGGTAAACAATCAAAATTATCATCCTTAACAAAACCTAAAAAACTAGTAAAAAGTAACTAACGTAATCAACTAACAGAAGCATAACCTAAATGCAAATGCCAAAGACTCAGAGAAAAAATATTTGATGTCAAAGCTGAAACAAAAATGCGAGGTGGAATATGAAGGTTGATGAGCTCAAACAAGCGTCCCACTTTACGATCGATTCAAAGAGTTTGTCCCGTCTAAAAATCCTGTACAAACACAAGTTTGACCCAAAAAAAAGAACATGAAGTCCAATGTCACAGAATTGTCCAACAGAAATAAGATTCAAAGAAAGTTTAGAAACTAAAAAGATATTAGGTAAGGGCAATGTGGGCGTGGAAATGTGTTCAGTGTGACTAACATGCATAAAAGACCCATTAGCAGTATAAATAACAGAGACAAAAGAATTAAATATTTTCGAAGATAAAAGAGAAGAATCAGCAGTCATGTGATTACAGCATGCAAAATCAAAATACCAAGGGAAAGTATCTGAGATGGTAAACAAAGTAGAAGCAAGTTGGGTATTGGAGTTAGAGAGAACCTATTTAGGGGGGGGGGGGGGGTTCAAGATCACCAACCAAAAATGTGGGTGTAGATGAACCATTATGAGAACTTTCAAAGACCTTCAAAGGCAGCAGCAATGGTGAACCGAGATCCAAAGTTGAAAGTAGGCTGCACACTTGGTCTAGACTAAGTACCCCGAAGAAAATTTACCTATTGGTGGTCGGATGGGACAATCTGCAAGAAAGTGACAATTCTGATGGCAATATTGACAAATCTTATTTGGAAAATCTACAATAAAATTTCTAATCTTCTGAAAATAGCGACAAGTCTTCTGATTTCAATAAAAACGAGCTGCATGGTTGACAAGTACAATATCGGTGCATTGAGATCAAAATTTACCAAGACGAGTTTCCTTAGAAATCAATTCAAAAACTGCATTTTTAAGAGTATGAAGAGGTTTGCGATGAATAAGAGATGCTCTCACGGATTCAAAATCATTAATCAAAGACATCAGAAGCTGAATCAAGCGCATATTATTACGATAAACCCTAAACTTATTAGCATCAACAATATTAGTCCAAACATGTTCAGAAAGTTCTAATTGATCCCACACAAAATGCATTTCAGCAAGAAAATCAGTTATAGATTGTCCAGGGTTTGTTTCATGGTATGGAGCTTACCCAAAAGTTGGTACTGATGAGTAAGATCTGCAGTAGTAAAACATTGTGCTAACAAGTCCCAAACCTCTTTATAAGTTTCATAACAACCAAACTAACCATTAATGGATGGGAGAGAGATGTTTCGGAATCATTTAATTATTTGATGATTCTTACAATCCTATTCCTCCAACTGTTCAGTAAATTTACCAATAGTCTCTACTTCTGTACAAAGAGAAATCTGAATATCACCAGTAACATGTCGCCAAAGCTTATGACTTTTTAGAAAACTTAGCATAGAATGCACCCAATTATGATAATTAAGTCATTCAGAATAGTCTGAATAGGTTGTGCAACATCATATTTTCAGGAATGAGAGCCATAGTACTATAGCAAAGAGAACTGAATAAGGAGGATGTGGCCAGACACGTGGTGGCTAACGCGGCACAAATATATAGCAGGTTTGGAGCGAATTTGGAACGAGAGCCAAAAAGGAAGGAAACAGATATGTGACCTGGTTGACCTAACAAGGTGCGTGCAAGCTCACTGATGGTCGAAACTAGCTGAAATTTTGGTGGCCGTTAGATCTGGCGCTGCCGAAAAGATTTGGAAGGGCAATGAGAAAAAAATCAAATGGGAAATGATTGAACCAGAGTGTGACAGAAATAGACCAAACCGTCTTGAACCAGAGCTTGACCTGTATACCAGAAACTTCTTGAAGACTAGGGTGAACAACAAGACCCGGAAAAAAAAAATTAAAAGAAAAAATAGTCTGCGACTCTGATACCATGATAGAAAGCCAAGAAAAATAGAGTTTTTGGAAGAGAAAAATTGTATTCAATATATTGAAGTTACAAATATACACTAGCATATATAGTAATACAAAGAGTCATGTATGACAAATATAAATTAGACAAGTCCTAAAAACTTAATTATAATAGGAAATATATTCTAACAATATATAGTTGTTTGATAACATTTTAAATTAAGATCTAATTTGGAAACTAATACAATCTTGTACCTCTTCCTCATATGATTTGGAGAAGAAAAAAAAAATTCTTACCAATTATTACTGATCTCCTAATTTCCCTTTGATCAATACATGTTCCTATCAAAAATGAAATTTTTTTCTTGGGGAATCTAGATCTAAGCAGTAATTAACCAACTACATTCATAAAAATGTGATACAATATATGATGCAGAGGATAGAGAGAGAAAGGTGAAGTTGCTATTGGTAATACTGGTGAGAAAAAGAAGGTCGGAGCTTTTGTTGGCATCAGATGTAAGAGAGATTGGTGGCCATGGGCCGCTGGGCAGTGATGAGAGATGTTTAGAAAAGTTTGCGGCCGCAAAACATAATCTTCACAAAGTCTACGATCCAGATTCCATTTGAAACACATCCTACATATATACAGAACATTAACCTCCCAGTATCACTTCCCCTGAAAAGAAAGATGAGGAAAAACCGAGAGGAGAAAGAACAAAAATCAAAATCAAAATTTAAAAGCAATTACTCCATTTATTACAAGATTTTTTTTATTAAAATTAAAAGGACGGAACGACGCCGAATCCATAGATGCTGCTGCGATCGGCCTCGACTTCGATGTCGGATCGCTTGGCGAATCTCCCTTTGATCCGTGGCCTCATCTCGGCGTACGCTTTCCGCGATGCGTACCGTATCGTCTTCTCGAACTTTCGGTTCTTCCTCTTCTCTCTGTACCTCAACACTCTCGCTTCTCTGTCCGCTGATGATAGCTGCACCACTGTCTGATTTGTTGATTCCTTTCCCGTGCTCACGGTTCTACCGAAAGGATTCGATATGTCCGTCACCGCGCTGCCATCTGGCACCACCGCAACTTCCAGAGACGATGACGATACCTGAGGCCCCAAAGCATCGGATCAGAGCTCTTTACAATTAAAAATTTACCAACTAAAAACGAATCAACTACTTTTTCACTAAACAATTCCAAGTCAATACACAGAAAGAGTATTAGAAAGATCTAGACCTTTATATAAAAAATTAGGACAATGAATCATTCTCTTGTCGTTGGTCCTTAATTTTCCAAGCAATCAAACAGAACTCGAGGGGTTAAATTAAAAGGAAAAAGAAAGAAAAGAGCTTACACTTTGACTGAGACAGTGAGTGTTGTATACATGGGGAAAATGTTTGGATCCGGAAAAATCCAAGTCGAAGCAGTGATCGTTCACCAATGGAGCCTGCAAGCTCTTGCTCTGAACAGGGACCACTCCGTCGGTGCCGGAGCTGTTCTGCTCTTGGGCCTCCACCTTCGAATCCACCGGACCGAAATCCAGATCTAGATACGGATCCATATCCGAGAACATGTACTGGCCTGTGTTCACATCGGGGCTATCCACCGCAGCCTTGGCGTTTGGGTTCGGCAGCAGCCACGACGCTGCCTCCGCCTCCTCACTGCTGATGTCAGCGTCTGCTTCCATGTCGGAGAAGTAACGGTCGTCGAGGAAGTTGACGGCGGCGGAGGCGGTGTTGGGCTTCACGGCCTTGGGAACCGAGCTGATGGAGTCGTAGAACGGGGTCACGGGTACCCGCTCGTGCCTGCGGGCCAGCGGGTTCGCGGAGTGGATATCGTGGTCGCACGTGACGCATAGAGCGGCCGCATCTGCCTTGCACGTGACGTGGGCGGGCGCCTGCTCGCACACTTCGCACAGCCAAACCCGCGCGTGGCGCGATGCAAGCTTGTTTGCTGCGTGGACCTTGGTGTCGCAATTGACACAGAGAAACGCCGAGTCAGCTCGGCAAAACAGAGTCGCCGTCGCCGATTTGCACGAGTCACAGAGCCTAGACGCCATTAGCTTTCTCTCTTGAATTTCGAGTGTGTACTCCACAATAATACAGTTTCTCTCCCTCTCTGAATTACTTGGCTAGTTGGTGCTGACTACTTGCGTCCATGGATCTATCTAGTAGGGCTAGGGAGATCTGGAGAGTAACAAATGAGATGTCGACACGTCAATGAGGCTTAGCCAATATTACTTCTCATGAGCAATTCCTCTCTCATGAGGGTGAGCGTTGTCAATTTTTGGTGTGGGCTCCACGTGAGAAAGGGGAGGTTAATGCGGCTATATGAGGCTGGGGCTTGTATTTTTGGACTTTTGCACTGCTGGGTATGAAAAGAAAAGTAAATGGACAGCGAGATTAACAATGGTGGGTGGGGCCCAATGGGTACCAAGTTGGTCACCCTTCGTTATTTCGAGATGAATCTGTAGAGAGCGAGGGCCCGACAGTGCTTAAAGTGAGGTTGAATTATTTTAATTTTAAATAAATAATTATATTTTTTTAGTTGAAACATTTATTATTTATTTGAGATAAAATTAATAATATTATAATGATGCTGATAATAACAATATTTTTATAATATTATTATAATTATATTTTTTTATAATCATAATATTATTATTAATAATAATGACAATGACGGTTTAATAATTATTATTATATTTATAATCATATTTATAATAAAATTATAGTAATAATTATAATAATACAAATATTAATATTATTTTTATAATTACAATATTACTAAAATTATTATTATTCTGATAATAATAATTATTATTATTATATAAAAAATTATGGTAATTATAATAATTATTATAATTATGATGACAACAATAATAATATAATCATAATTAAATTTGTGGGTTTGTGAATAAATTAGAGATTGTTAAGGATGATGAATAGTATTAAAATATTTTGGTATTTAGATTTTTTTTATTTCACTTTATTTCAATCAAATAATCTTATATATCAAACATAAAATTTAAGTATTATCCTTTTAATTTATTTTATCTTTATCTCGTATTAATTTTAATTTTATCACGTTATAATCTTTTTCATGAAATAGGATGGCTAAATGAGCATATGGCAAAAGCAAGGGCATTCTAGCATGCATTGCGGCAGCTGACAGTATGGAGCAAAATGTGTACGCATGTAGTATCACATTTCTCTGCCCCCAATTCCCAACAAGGATGAGCGTACAAGAGAGATTGTGTAATATGAAAGAGAAAAAAATTTATTTGTCACAATATCATAAGAGATATATAATACAAGAGTTTATTTTATTTTTAAATAAAAATAAAATATTTTTTTATTTTTTTGTATCATTTAATAATAAAATAAATCATTATGCCATCTATTTTTTTTTATGTGACTGCACCAAGCCAAATCTTCTCAAAACTCATTTTTATTTTTTAGTCTTAAACTGGTTTTACTAGAGGGCTTTAATTTTTCCAAATTCATTGTTGTTAATGATAGAGCTTAAAAGCACATCCTGATTTCTGTGTTGGGGGTGGAAATTGCGAAGGCGGGCGGGTATAACCCAACGCCACCTAGATGTTGTTTCACTTGCACCAATGTGGGGAGTCACGTGTTTTAAAGCTACGAACCGCGCAGCGCCAAGCACCAGAATCATGAGGGCAACCTAAGAGCAAGGGGGGGCGAAAGCGATAATGAGTATTTAAAGAGGCACGCGAGCCCACGGGGAGCTCTTCGACTCCATCAACTATTGAGGAACCACCAAGGGGAATGGACAAAGAGGAGAAGGACAGAGCATCGCTAGGGCGCACAGCGCCCTAACCCTTTCTAGTTTGCCAGGGAGAAAAGAACATTAAAGTGTTAGCGTGGCATCGCTTTGAGCTTGGCACCGCCACCTCGCCTGCCAATCCCGTCGATGTCCATGTCTGAAATATGGTATCGTCTCGGGTTCGAATGCGACGAGCCACGGCTCTTTGGTTATCATGTCAGGGGTACAACACATATATGAGTCTGGTTATGACTCTGGTGTGCATAGACGCAAGCACCTATGGGCTATAAATTCCTTAGATCATTCGTTGGTGAGAGGCAGAAATCTCTGATCTGAATATAAACATCCATTGGTGCACACTTCCTCTCTCTTAATCTCCATCTTATCTTACTCTTAGGATTGGTTTGCCCTCTCTCCCCTCTCCTCAAGCTCCAAGGCGGATCCCACTTACTCCCGACATCCAAGATGCCACAGAAGATACCTCGGTCCATTTTCATCCATAACACTTTGATTTTAACTATTATTTAATTAAACTGAAGAAATACCCCTTTAATTTAATCTCTTCAAGGTCCCTTATCCTTACCCAGTCACTCAAAAATTGGAAAAAAAGGATTAACGAAGAAAGAAACCCAACTCAGCCTAGACAATTGACCCAAAAAAAAGAGGTACGAAAAATAGCACAGTGAAATAATAAAAGTGTTAAACAGTTATCGTGTTTTTGAGCATGCACATGTGACATCTCATGAATTTGATTACTGTCAGGGAGACTGAGGTTCAGGAAATTAAAATGCATGAACCTCGGTCTCGGTGCCCAGAATTCAGCACGTGAAATATGCTTTCCTGCTCTTTCTCTGTCATTGTTCTCGTTTACTTTCTTGGTAATGCGTACGTATGATGTAGGTGGAGGAGGGTGCGGGTGTGCAAAATTTGTTGACGGGTTGAATTTAAATCTAACAGTTTAAATTAAAATTTTATTAATAATTTTAAAAATTTTTATTAATAAAATCCATATAAATATGAAATTCAAAAATTAATATAAATAGTAAAAAATTTTAAAATTACATATAAAATTTTTAATTGATCAAAGCAATTGAATTTAAATCAAAACCAGCAAAAAAAAAAAAAAAACACTGTTTTTATAGATAATTTAAGTCTCATCTTTTCCTTCCAAATGTAAAGAAACTCAAATGACATGGCCTCCGTCTTTGAAAGAAGAGAATAAGAACGTGAAATGAAAAAAAAAATAGTCCTGTGCAACGTTGTACCCGATGATCACTGATTAGGCCAGGACTCCGAGAGAAAACTTGGACTGAAATTTCTTCTAACAAAGCTAGCCACCTCCCGCCTTCAGAGTATTACTCAACCTGCATATAAACTTTCCAACTAAGTTCTCCCTTAAAAGAATTAAAGGACCACCAAATTTCAGCAACATGCAAGATACATATATCAGATAGATTGTAACATGACTAGATGATTGAATTGAAATTATTTAAAAAAAAGTGTGATGGGTCTCTAAAATTCATGAAAAATAAGAGAGAAAATAAAGTTTTTCTGATGTCTCACATGGCTTTTTTAAGAGGATCTACTCTACTAGGCCCCACAATACGTGTGAAGACGTGTTTATTAGATACACTTAGCACGCCCGCAGCTAAAAATATTTTTTTACTTTACAAAATTATTTTATTTGTTAGCTCGTTAATTTTTATTAATTTTGTATTTAATTAATTGCATCTCTTCGCATACTTTTAACCGGTGCGATCTGGACCGTGTAAGTTAATAAACACGATCCAATGACTAAGATTTAATAGCGAATGGTTGAGTCTCTTTACAAATAGGTCATTACCATTCTGCAGAGACATGTTTATATTTATATAAACCAAATGAATTCAGCTATTAAATCATTCCGAAATTTTCACTCTACCTTTTTCTTTCTCTTACTGTACTGTCAAAATTCGTGTGGAGACAAATATCTTTTTTAAGACAGCGTTCACACCTCAAAGCATATTCTAATTTTCTTCTAAACAAGTTACCAACAACATATCGATCAAAGACCAAAGTGAAAAGCACGGCATAAGCTATTTTACTGTAAATAGACAAGGGTTCTCATAAGTCATAACTAAGCTCATTTGCAAGCTGTTATTATCATAACAAAGAATACTAGGTCTTTGCTATTTAACCATGATAAATTAATTAAACTTGTTCACTGCAAATGAATTCCTGCTTTTAGCAAACCAGGTCGATTTTTTATGTTATGCAACTCCAATGCCTCAGTCACAGAAAGTGCACCTGAGAGATCCTATAACTAAAGAAATGTCAAAATTCACAAATTTGGGGATACGTAGAACAGGAAGAGAATAATATTTGACCTGCTTGTTTGCAAATATGAGGGCAACTGCACCTTTCAGTTCTTCCTCCTACACAGGTTTAAACACTCTAATCAGAATTGAAGATGCTGACTAAGACAACGGTTGTTTAGGCTTTCATTAGAAGTAAACACAAGTAATATGTTTGATTTACACCACATAAGAAAACATTACATTCAGATCACAAAAGATCATAGGGCTGAAAAGCAATCAAAAAATTTGTCTTAAAATAATATGGTGAACATGGTTGAATGGCTGATTACAAAACATACTAAAGAAATCATTTTAGAAGGATGTGAACAAATCTAAATAAGAAATAAGCAAGGGTTCCAGCTGCAGCATGTCTAAATCTCAGTAATGGAAACCATTCCTATCCCTACGGATAGGCACTTAAAGGCTCCAAGTCGAATCCAAGTTAGAATTCATCTGTCACACCATTTGTTGCATGCTACACATATCATTGAAAAGTTCAGCTTCCTATTACATAAGCTTACATTAAACCCTCTGTTTTCTAATGTAGAATACCTTGATAACTACAAAAATACACAAACTAGGAACTTAATAAATGCCTGTGATGTTTTCCCTCTTAAGAGAGAGAGCGAGGGGGAAGAAAAAATAGTAAGCATGTAGTCAAAAACTAGGCTCTCAAGTTGAAGTAGGACAGTAACACAAGAAGCAGAAATAGACTGAAGGGAAGTAGAAAAGGAAGAACAAACTAAGACAAGGGAAGATAGGAGGAGAGATACAAAAGAATAGGCTGAGGTTTAGAGGAAATAAGAGGAAGATATAGAAGAGCCAAGGGAAGTAAAAAGAAGAACAAGAGAGAGGAGAAAGAGATAGGTGATACTGAAACTATGTATTTTATTCTCAAATTCAAATCTACCTAAAACCTTAAAAGAGGTACTCTTATATAGGAGGAAGAGATAGAAGAAATCAATTGACTGCTGCATTACAAGTTTAAGGAGACACCCAAACCTAGGTTTATACAACTACCAAGAAACATTACCAACAAAGCTAGGTTTCATGTAAAAAAAATGAAACAAGCATATTAAGGAGAAAAATTGTAAGAGTGTCCTTCATTTTCCAAACCAATGACAAAATGATTTTATTACACAAACATATATTAGCCATGTTTATACCTCCAAAATTGCATGAAATTCTTCTTTAGCGATTCCAATTCTATCAGTGTCACTCGAATCAATGACATAAATTACTGCTTGTGTATGTGGGAAATAGCATCGCCAGTATGGCCTGTAACAAGCACACAAATATACCCCCCAAAAGAAAGAAAAATAATTTATTTTGAGAAGCTATTCACGGCAGACAAGTCTTCTCTATACAACCAACGGCATGCTTTCTTTAGAAAGAAGAAAAAAAGCAAAGCGATGAAGTTACCTGATACTTGTCTGGCCACCTGTTTCAAGAAACCTCACATATTAATTGTAACCACAAAATGGTTTAACTGGGAAGAATATTGCTGGAAAAGAGAAATATAACTATAATTATTGTATAATACAATATTAACTACTGAAGAGTGATAATAAACCCAACAACTACATGCACTCATGTATTAGAATGACAAGCCCTTGCAACAACTCGGAAGCTGCAATATTTTACTGTTCATCAGACGACAGATACAAAGCCAAAAGGCATTGATCTAATTCATACTGCAGAACTTTCCAAGATAAGTGAGTTACATTCGAGATGGACAATGGTTTATACTTGAGATTATATTCTAGAAGTTGACCAAATAATTCTAGCACCAAATCAGATTTCTAAGGATCATGAAAATCAAAGGAAACTTGAGATCTTTTTGCATGCCCTCAAACCTCACATCCTCCTAAAATTCTAATGGCTAATGTGAACAATGATTGCTAGACTTGGGCAATTAAATTACATTAACTCAACAACTCCTCAGTCACATAAAAGTAATGATATTTTGGTGTAAGTGCTCTTGATTTCCTTTATTATCTAGCAAAATTAATTGAGACACAGAATGCACGCTAAAAACATTGCATCATTACTTCACATCCTATATACGATCGCTCTAAATATAAAATATATGTAAAGAAAATCATTAAACTTACCCAAATCCCAGACTTGGAACTTAATGTTGTTGTAGACTGTACAGTCTCTACATTAAACCCAATTGCTGGATTCAAACGAACAAATGCGCATCAAGTATGCGAACAATAATATCATACAGTTAAAACAGATTTGTTTTAACGTATTTAAATATTTCTTTATGGAAATCTTACTTTTCTTTATGGAGAATTCTCGTCCGTGTTATAAAACAGAGACGTAAATGTGGATAGGATTTAAATTTTTCAAAAATCTCCATTAGAGACGGTGATATGATAACCAAAAAAAAAAAAAAAAAACACATTGACAATTTAAGACTTGTAGTGAAGATCATGAACAGCATTGATTTATTCACTTGGATAAGTTCGATTCTTAAGATTAGCATGACTACATTTCACCCGATTTATTATTCGATATCTCGCAACAACAAGTGTCATTATCAATGCATCCACCATTAATACTTTCACCGTATTTTGCAACGCAACTTTGTACGCACGATAGTTTGGAGCAGTTCAAAATTCGAATAGTAGGGTATTCGCAAGTTCGTGCTTCTACTAACACATTGCCTGTTATCAAATCAACCATAACAAAAAAAAAAAAAATTAAGAGATCTATAGATTAGACAAGTAGTAACAATTAACATAATTAAAGCATAATGAGCCAAAAAGGTCAAAATAGTGTCGGGAAAAATAAAAGGGTAGATAAGAAGAAAAAAAATATTAACCGCAGTATTTGAGATTAGATTTAAACAAACTTAAATTCGTTTGTTTAAATTTGATTAAGATAATTTTTTAATCAAACTGATTTAAGCTTGTTTAAATATACCCCAAACATCGCTAATATTATGTTTGGTAATATAAAATTAGGGTTTGTGTATAAATTAATGTAGAATTATGATTTTTTTTTTAACAATTTTACTATCGAAGAAAGCATATCGAGTAAAAAAAAAGCCAAAATAGTGTTGGAAAAAATAACTTGGTAGTTAAAAAAAAAAAACATTAACAGCCTGTTTGGGATCAGATTTAAGCAGATCAATGCAATTTTTGTCTTGAAATATCCCAAATATCGTTAATTTTACGTTTGGTGATATAAAATTAGGGTTTACGTAGAAATTATGGTAGAACTATGATTTTTTTTCAGCAATTTTGAAGAAAGCATAATTTTACTCCATTCCAATTTCATACTACCAAACTCAATGTAAACCAAATCTTAATTTCAATGATTAGCTTGAAATTATTTAGATCTGTTAAAATTACTCAAACCCAGATTTTTTTTGCTTGGAAAAAAAATTGAATCGTGAACAGTAAAGCAATTTAACAAGATATATTATTCCCAAAAAAAGAAAAAAAATAAGAAATGATTACACTACTCATCAAATGAAAAGAAGAATATTACCACCCCCGTTTCAAAAAGAAAAGAAAAGAAAAGAAAATTACCAGCCAATAATGCCAGGGACAAGATTATTAGAAGAGGCAAGACTGAACTCCTCATATTGAAGAACAAAAAAAAAATCCACTCTTTTTTCTTCTTTTTAGAGAAAAGAAAATTCCACTTTTACTACTAACTTTGGTTCTCTAATCTCAGTATTCATTCTTATAAGCAAAGGATAATTTGTTCTCCAGGATACACATACGATTCATCGACTTAAAAAAGTCCACCTTTTTCAATGGAAATAAAATTAATTTGAGGTTTAGTTACTTTAATTAACTTTTAAATCTAAATTACTTAACTAATAAATTAATAAAAAAAAATCCCCAAATCTAAAGAAAATTGAACAAAAAGTAAAAAAATTGTCAAACTCTTCATATCTGACCAGATCCTATCGGATTTGAAGATATGCACTTGGATTTTGATTCTCTCAATTTACATAAATTTCAATCATCATATTAAATCTAGTATTTATTATTATGCCGAATCAGTAAAATCATTTAAGGTATATGAAACTGCCTATTATATTACTTAAAATTTTCCAATTTTATGTTGTTTTCAATAGGAAATATTTCAGCTTCTTTTTTTTTTACTTTTCTTCCTTTACTCTCTCTATTTGGGGTTCTAACAATGAAAAAGAGATGTAAAATTTTCATTTTTTTAAAAAAAATATCCAACGAGATTGCTTGAAGCAAATGAACCATTTTTTAGAAAATAACTTTAAAAAAATGAATCCCCAAATACAATTGGAACCCTAAACCTGATTTCTCTTTTAAAAAAATTAAAAGATAAACCAGAAGTTTCTACTAGATTTATAAAGATTGTTTTGGTGTTATTATATTCCTTTATGTGGTTCATATAGGTTATCATTATTCATCTATCTTCTTCTTTTTTTTTTGTGAGAGCAAGCTTCACATGGGCTTCTTACGGTCATTGACCAAATATTACCAACTTGTTTTCAATATGTAGTTTCTTTATTTTACTTGTTTTAATCTATATCAGTATTTATTCATTTGTTGTACATGTTTCTATTATATTTTATAATAATTTAAATTATGCTGTAACAGTAAGCATGTTTTAATTTATTTTCAATCAAATTGTATCTAACTAGAAACAATAATTTGAAGAAAAAAAACCACAACAATATTAAAATTTAAAAACAATGACACTAGATTAATTTTTTGAATAAAAATATACTAATTTTTTGCATTTTTTTATTATTAGAATTCTAAATAGAGAAAATGAATAAATAGAAGAAGAAGAAAAAAATGAAGGTGAAATATTTCCTGTTGATATAAAATTAGAAATATTTAAGAAATATAATACATAATTTCATTTAGATCTTACTGATTTAGCATAATAATGACCATTAAATTTAATATGATGATTGAGATGTATATAAATTATTCATACATTTCCCCCACAAAATTAAGAGAACCAAGATCCATATGACCTCATTTGGTACGTGATTTCGTTCCTCTTAAATTACTTTTAAATCTTCAAACCACTTTAAAAATATTGCTTTAAATTCCATTTAAACATTACCCAAACAGTGCCATCTCATGCTCATATCCGATCGGATTTAAGCTACTGTTCCCGTAACCTAAAGTTACTTGGTGGTCACTCACGTTTGTCTAAAGGTATTTACTTTTTTCAATATTTTTGTTTTACCATATAATTTAGTTATTTTATTTTATTTTTTATTTCCTTTAATCCTTTTTGAAAATATGCTCATTCTATATTGTTGGTTAAATTGATATTACTCTTTTATATCAATTAATTATTTTTGGGCTTTCGCATGGTATATAAATTGATTTTATATAATTCTTATGACTATAAATATTAAAACAACATTGTTTTGAAAAAATGACATATTTAAATTTAATTCATAATATAATCTTATAATGTAAATACAAATTCCAAAATTATATTTGTAAGTTATAATGAATGATTACTCAATCGATTAGAAAATGTTTCTTGTCACTTTATAAAAGTTATGAAATGTCCCTGAGCCCAAAATGTTCATTTTTGCTTTTTTTTAAAGAAAGAAATTAAATCAATAAATATTATTCTTATGTATTTAGGTTATTGTCTTAAATCCATTTTTAAATTTAAAATCAATCAATTGGGTCTTACTAATACAGGGGTGTATACCTTCTTGTTCTGGTCACATTTTCGTTTAAATTTAAAAAGAAAAACATGTGTGCATCTCTTTTAAATTAACCAGTTAAACACATTAAATAATATCACAAACATACGTAAATTAATCAATTATATGCAGATAAAGTGATCAATGGGATGAAGCGATCACATTAATAAAAGTCAAGACTTAAGGGCTGAGAAGATGTAGGGACAGGCCCACAAAAGTTACAAAGGCGGCCCATTTTGGTAGACCATAGGGACGAAGGAAAAGGAACAACTTCGTCGAGATGGTTGATCCACGCTGATCGTGTCGTGGATAATAATATCTTTGCATGAGTTGTAAAGTTGTAAGTTAAAGTTCGTTATGTGAAAATTATAAAATTTTAGAAATCGGTAAAATAAAATGTATTCGTTTGACCATATTAGTAAGATTATATATTTTTTTTAAAATCACAATTCCCATAAAAATATAAGAACTCTAACTCTCACCGAATAGGTAAGAATTATTAATTCTCACTTTCTCATCATAATAAGAAGTATACATATTAAATTAAAATTTCATTCTAATGTTAATAATTTTATCTTCTTTAAAAAAATTGTCTTAAAATTATTTTTTAAAAACTTTATTTATTTTGCAAGAAAAAAAAGAATGTTTATTGTAGCTGAAGAGATTTTGAGTTATTTTAAGATATAATTTTTATTCTAATTTTCACAGTAGAATAGAAAGTTAAAGCAAAAAAATAATGTTATGTTAATGCAAAATGGTAAAATATGAATTATTTTATTGAAATAAAAACTCATTTTCACTAATTAAAACGTTTAAAATTTTATATTAAAAATGTTTCAAATTTATATTAGAAAACTCAAATTTTAAATACATTCAAACAATAAAAAAGTTAATCATCAATAAATCTAGTTCTGATGAGTTTAAAATCTTGAGAATAAATAATTCATAAGAAGTAGAACTCTCATAAAACGAACAAATCATTAATGTATTTGAGTATTTTAAAATCTTAAAATCGATTTTTCAAAATAATTTTTTTTATAAATAAAAAAATTTATTATATGAATAGATGATGATTAATATTTAAGAGTACCTAAGACCATCGTTATAAATTAAAAAACAAAAACAGTGAAAAACTTTGTTTTGTCCTTTGTGTGTAAGCAATTATGAGCTTCCCAAATACTATTGAGGACAGGGACAACAACAGGGCGAAAGTGTCCTCTCCGTCCCTATCCTGTTTTCTTAAATTATCCACATCCCTCTTATTTCTGACGGTTAATCCCCACTTCAACGAGAATTTTCGAAGGCCTAAATTTCTACTCATTACTCTTTATAAAACACGGATTGGGATTCCCATGGATAGATATGGAATTTCTAATGTCCAATCCACTCATTCACGAGCCCAATATTCCTCTAAGGTAAACATGTTGGCTTTGGCCTGTGGGCGTAGAAAACTCGATCCGCTAGAGACAGATCATAAACGTTATAGAAAGCAAACATGTTAATGTTACACCAAATAATCTATCCAAAAATTTTCAAATTGATAACATTATAAGCTGCATATCTCAGTTTCACTTCCTTTCTCCTTTTTGTTCTTTGCTTCTCTTCTTTCTCCTCCAAGATTTCTCTTCGAATATGGAAGATGGAGAAACAAGTCTGAAAGGTAACTTTCCATAAACAATATATTTACAATCGAAATTCTTAAAGAACTAGATCCCTTAAAAAAAGTATTTATCTACATCTATATTGATAATAAAGTCAGAACCTTCATTTAGTGTCAACCTCTTAAAATGTTCCTTAAATCCCATGTTTAAATATAAATCAAATATTTAAATAAAATTATATATGTAATTCAATTTACTCTAACTTCCCACATCTTTATTTCATGTTTTTCTCTCTTACGATTCTAATTACACTTAACTTCTTCACTTTCCTTATCTCTCTTATCTTCAATCCATGTTGATTTTCTTTATTATATACTATTAATAAAGCCAGAATCTCATAAATATCTCATAAACTTCTATTTAAATATATAAATCAAATATTTAAATAATATTATTGTTTTATCACATAAAATGATAGATAAATATACGCATAGTGCATGTTGAGATGCTAGTATTCGTTAAGCCATCAATAATAACAATGAAATTGCCCATATAAAAAAATGGTTATGGCCGATGAGTCTTTCTACCCAAGAATCTCTCTATACACATTTGCTGATGTATTTATATATCATCTTATCCTTTTTGGGAAGAGAGAGGTGGAAAGAAATTTATGGTGCATTCAACATTGAAAAAGGTTTTCAAACTTTCATCTCCATTTTCTGTGACATTCTCTTCAATAATTAGAATATTTTTAATATATTTTAAAGAATAACACTTTTTTATTCCAATGCAATATTAAAAATATAAAAAAAAATTGTTAGGAACTTTTCACTATTAAATTAAAAAGAGAAATATTGTTTTCTAAATTATATTAAAATATTTAATTTATTGATAAAAGTGTAAGTAAAATGAAAAATATTTTTCAATACTAAACACACCTTATGCCTCAATGTGCAATTAATCTTTTATATGAATCATATATTAGGGTTTTGACTCTTCTCTGATTTAAGGTTTCAACAATTCCCTCATATATGAACGATTCGAGACCTGTCAATAATATGAATAATAAACAGAAATAAAATAATAAGACAAGATATACCGTTCACCCCAGAAGAGGGTTACATTTTGCCAAAAATTTCACTATAATCAACCTCTCAAATCTCTCGTACAATGTACACTTAGTACATAGAGAGTATTTATAAGCAACTTAAGACGTCCTAATTAGGGTTTCCATCTTATTGCAAAACCACGACTATTCATGGGCCCAAACCCAAACTGTCAAGCAAAAAACTCAGATCCAAAACGTGTACAGTGTCTGAAATTCTCAGGGGTGCTGCTCCCTACCTCGGTCCGTTCACCCCGTGATCGTCAAGGGTTCTATAGATATGGACCCGTGAAGTATGTACCAACTCTAACAATATATTAATATCAAAATCTCACATATGATTATAAACTAGGAAATACCCTTAAATGAAATATATATATATATATCAAGCCCAAAATTCAAATAATTTCCTAAATAATTGGAATTTACTGTAATACCCGTATTTGTAAAGTAAAGGTAGAGAAATAATTTAATAAATATGACATGAAATTAAAATAATATATTTATGCGAAGGATGTAGAATTGAATAAAATAATTCTTTTGAAAAAAAAAATCATGAACAGTAAAAGGAAAAAAAAAAAGAAAATTTCTTTAAAAAAAGGTAAAAAAAAGTCCAAAAAAAAAACCACTCACCTGCTGCCAATTTAAGAAGAAATGGTGCATGTCTCCCACGTCTCCAAAACGTGGAGACATTTGGGAGTTGGCTGCAGAGAAGGCTTTTGCCTTTGGGCGGCCGAAAATATATACATATACATTGATATGTAAACGTAAATTATACATACTAAATTTTGTTTAGTTTCTTTCAAATTACTCTATTTCCTTAAATACTTGGAGACCCAAAGAAATGTTGAAAGAATAAAATTTTAAAGGGTTTCACGGGAGAAATTTTATAAAGAGTCACGAGAAACTATCAGAAAAAAGAAGGTAATAACGTAATGTTTATTTTTGAATTTGATAGCATTCATGAAATTTCTCAGAATTCAAAGTGGGAATTTTCAAAGGGTGTGGTTTATGAAGAATTGAAGAAATAATTAAAAATTTAACACAAATATTATGTCAGGTGTTGATGATCAGCAACCCAGGGAAATTGCTGAGAGGAACGAAAAAGACAAGGAGGTGATCCACGGGTAGCTTTAAGTGATACGTGGTGAATTCAATTTACTTTGAGTAATCTAAATAAAATAGAATATCTAGAAATAATATTAAAAAAATTATTAGTTTATGCTTTAGTGGTAGATAAAAATTAAATTGATATTTTGGATATGAAAATTGGACATGTAGAAAATTATTATGTGAAAAGAAATATTATTAGAATAATGAGTTAATTTAATAATGACGGTGATAAATAAATTCTTAATGAGTTTTGGTTAATAAATTGATGTGATAGATGAGGAGAAGAAAATTGTGAAACTTATCAAACAGAAAGTTGAGGAAAGACCGAATAGTTAATTTAAATATTTTGAATTCATGTGGCTTTTATATTTTAGTTCATATGCATATTTCATATTATTGTTCATATGGGTATGCATTAAATAAGAGAACCAAAAGAACCGGGAATAGGTCCGTCTAATTGAAAAACCGTGACAGTCGATATATGTTGGAAATAAAAGGGACATTGTGACAGCCAGTATATGCTGGAAATAAATATCGCGACAGCCAGGATAAGCTATAAAGAAAAAAAAGGGAGGGGGGCGGTCTAAGATAATAAAAACATGTCGACATGTGGGAAGACGTTCCCATAATAATAATTCATGCATTGCATTTGTTTTACATATTGATAATTTTACTGAAGTTGTTGATGTTATGCATGTAATTATAGATAAATAAGTCTCACAGAGAAAGATAGTTACAGTTAAAAAAAGACATATAAATATGATATGATAGGAATTATTTAAATGTTAGACATTGTTGACCCTCGCCCGTATTTTAATGATGGCAAAACACAACTGTTATTTAACTAACATGTTTAAACTAAGTTGTATTAAGGATCAAACACATTCAACCAAGGAACAAAGTGCAAAAACTCGAACCAAATCAAGTATCAAGTGAAGACTGAAGATCTAGTATAGGTCTTAAGGTTTAGAACCAATGTAAGCCTCACTCATACATTGTATTAGCTTGTTCAATGGCTCAAACACAAAAGGTTTTTCTAAAACCATTATTTTTAAATGTTTTTAATGAAAAACAGAAGAAAAACTGGGTTGGAAGACAACCCAGTCGACTGGGTACATATACCAGTCGACTGGTATATGGGTCAGAAGGTACCCAGTTGACTGGATGAATTAACCCAGTCGACTGGTACTTTGACCAGTAATTTCCCAGTCGACTGGATGAATCAACCCAGTCGACTGGTAAAATGGACAGAAAGTCCCCAGTCGACTGGATGATATATACCAGTCGACTGGATACCCAGAAGGTCTGAAAACGTATATTTTTCAAGTGAACCCAGTCGACTGGTATCTCGACCCAGTCGACTGGTAGTTCAAAAATATGACCGTTGGACTCCAAATCTGAACGTTTTAAAGTAAATCTTTTTCAAATTAAAGTCCAAAATGGCCATATTAATTGATTGCTATATAAACCCATTCAGCAAAGCATTCAACAACAGAAGAAAATATTCAAAAAGAGTTGATCTCATATAATCAAGTTTTTATACTCTTAAAACACAAAAAGCTTTGAAATAATCTTGTTGAGCCATTTCTTCAAGCTTTACTTTGAAAGAGAGACATTTCTGTTGTAATAAGCTTTCATTTGCTGTCTCTCTACCTTTTACTTTACACCATCTTTGTAAAGGGATTACTTCCGAGAGGAAGGGGAAACTTCTAAACGGAAGGGGATTTTTCGGTTTAAGCAATTCCTGTAAATTGCTTATGTACGGTTTGTGCAACACCCGGCTAAGTTGTGCGACTAAGTTTTCTTAGTGGATTACTTCAAGGAGTTCCTTGAAGAGAGTGGACGTAGGGTCGGAATGAATCCGATATTGCCGAACCACTATAACTGTGTTTGCATCCTCTTTCCTTAAACTCTTTATTTACAGCTTATTACTTGTATTAATTATTTGTTGCTTATCAGTTTTTATAAACTTGTATAAATTCCGCAAAAGTTTTTAAAAACCCAATTCACCCCCCCCTCTTGGGTTGAAACCTCGAGCTACAATTGGTATCAGAGCTTCGTTCTCTTTATTAGGCTTAAATTCCTAGAGTTGATCCAATGGCAGCAAATAGCTACTCTGAGGGACACTCTTATACTAGACCACCATTGTTCAATGGATCAAATTATAACTATTGGAAAAATAGAATGAAAATCTTCGTCGAAGGACAAGATTACAATTTATGGAGAATTATAGAAGAGGGACCTAAAATTCCCTCAAAAGAAATAGTTATTGGAGAGACTCTTCATACAATGCCTAAACTCAAAACTGAGTTTACTGACGAGGATTGTAGAACGATGTCTCTCAATAGCAGAGCAACAAGCATGCTACATTGTGCATTAGATATTTCTGAATATAACAAAATATCTGCATGCGTTTCTGCTAAAGAAATATGGGACAAATTGCAAGTCACATATGAAGGAACAAGTGAAGTAAAAAAGTCTAAAATTTACATGCTAATTTCTGAATATGAATCTTTTAAGATGTCTCCTAACGAAACCATTTCTGAAATGCACTCACGATTTACTACTATTATAAATGGTTTAAAATTGCTTGGCAAGAATATTGAGGAAGTTGAACTAACCAGAAAAATCTTAAGATCTCTGCCACCAGAATGGAAACCAAAGAGGACAGCCATTCAAGAGGCCAAAAATCTTGACAAGCTTGATGTTGAGACGCTGCTTGGGTCATTATTGACATACGAGATGGAAGAAATGACTCCCATCATCAATGATGATGAGAAGAAGAAAAAGCAAATTGCTCTCAAAGCTTCTACAAGCAACAAAGAAAAGGAATTAGAACAAGAAGCAGAGAGCAGTGAAGAGGATGGTGAAATGGCTTTAATCACCAAACGATTCCATAGGTTCTTGAAGAAAAGCAAGAAACCTTACTCAAAGGATCCCACCTCAAAAAGGGAACCACTGATGTGCTATGGGTGCAAGAAGCCAGGACATATAAAAGCTGACTGTCCGGTTTTAAGCAAACCATACAAGGGCTTCAAGAAGAAAGCTATGGTAGCAACTACCTGGAGCGATGACGAAGAAGATGAGTCATCAGACAAAGAAATCGGATACGAAGAAATTGCCAACCTCTGTTTAATGGCAATCGATGATGAAAGTGAGGTAACATCTTCTCCCTCTTCAAAAAATAATATTGTTACGAGTAGTGAAGAACTGCTAGAAGTCATAAATGAAATGCATGAAGAATTAAAAAAATTTGATTCTAGAAATTCTGTTCTTAAGAAAGAAGTATCATCTCTTTCTAAAGAAATGATAGTTCTTAGAGAAGAAAAAGAAAAATTATCATCTTTACTGTATAATTCGTCTCAAGATTTTCTTAAAGATGAAAATGAGAATTTGAAAAATAAAATTTCTGAACTAAACAGCACTATATCTAGACTTATGCTTGGTAAAGAAAAACTTGATGAAGTGCTCTCTTCCTAAAGATTAAGTGGAGGAAAATCTGGTGTAGGATATTCTCCATTGGGAAAACAAAAAACAAAAGAGAGCTTATTCATGAAAGCCTCTTGTGTAGATGGAGCTTCTACTTCAAAAGCTCCTAGCATTGTTAAAAGCACTCCCTCGATAAATCCTAGGAAGTCTAGAAACTTAAATGATCATACTAAATTGAAGTATTCTAAAAATACTCATGCTTATATGTATGCTCATTCTAGAAATGCTAATACAAATCCTAGAAATCATTATCATGCTCATTCTAGGAACAATGTGTATAGTCAAAGAATGCATTCTGTTCATGCTCATCCTAGGAATCATCATCATGGCTATTCTAGAAATAACTTGCATACATATGCTAGCATGTATCCTAGAATGCATCATCATTCATTTTCTGGAAATGACATACATTTCCATACTCCTTACCATAGAAACATGTATCCTAGGAACTATCATCCTAAGGATTATATGAATGCACATGTAAAATTTCCTAGAAATTTCTATGACTATAATGTTAGGATTGTGCATCATCAACATGTTCATAGAGCACCATATATTGTTAAGAAAGTATGGGTCCCAAAAGGAACCGTATTTTCAAGGACTAACCCCAAAGGACCCAAGAAATTTTGGGTACCTAAAAATGCTATCGTATATCCTTGTGTGATGTAGATTTGCCTTCACACCAAGGAGAAAGGTAACTGTTGGTACCTTGATAGCGGTTGCTCGAAGCATATGACCGGTGATAAAAGCGTATTCAATGAGCTATCTCTAAGAGATGGTGGACTTGTGACCATTGGAGACAATACTGAAATAAAGATCATCGGGCATGGAAAAGTCGGTAATGATTTCTCAACTTTAGATAATGTATTGCTAGTACAAGGCCTAAAGCCAAATTTACTTAGCATTAGTCAATTATGTGACAAAGGATATAAAGTTACATTTGAGACCTCTCATTGTCTAGTTATAGACATCAAGAGCAACAAGATCAAATTCATTGGCCATAGACATGAAAATGTCTATATAGTTGATTTGAAATCCTTACATTCCAATAATGAAAAATGTTTTCCTGCTTTTAGTGAAAATCAATGGCTATGGCATAGAAGGCTTGGTCAGGTAAACATGAACTTGCTAAAAATTGTTTCAAGAAAAGATTTAGTTATTGGTCTTCCTAAAATCAATTTTGAGAAAAACAAAATTTGCAATGCTTGTCAAATGGGAAAACAATCTAGGATATCTTTCAAAGCAAAAAATGTTGTCTCAACTACTAGACCTTTGGAACTTTTGCATATGGACTTATTTGGTCCAATTAGTACCATTAGTCTAGGTGGCCATCAATATGCTCTTGTTATTGTTGATGACTATTCAAGATATTCCTTTGTTATTTTTATTGCTTATAAGTATGAAGCTTTCAAAGGATTTGAAAAGTTTTGCAAAAAGGTACAAAATGAAAAAAGGTATTTGTATTTCAAGCATAAGAAGTGATCATGGCAAAGAATTTGAAAATCAAAGCTTTTCAAAATTTTGTGATGAAAATGGAATTAATCACAACTTTTCAGCTCCTAGAACTCCTCAACAAAATGGAGTTGTTGAGAGGAAAAATAGAGTTCTAGAAGAATTTTCAAGAACAATGCTTTGTGAAAATAATTTACCAAAACATTTTTGGGCTGAAGCCGTGAATACTTCTTGCTATATTTTAAATAGAATTTTGATAAGGTCCCTGCTTGATAAAACACCTTATGAACTATGGAAAGGGAGAAAGCCCAATATTTCCTATTTTCGTGCCTTTGGTAGTAAGTGCTTCATCTTAAATAACAATAAAACTAACTTGGGTAAATTTGATTCCAAGACCGATGAAGGGATATTTTTAGGATATTCTACTACTAGTAAGGCTTATAGAGTTTTCAATAAGAGAACTCTAGTAGTAGAAGAATCTGTACATGTAACTATTGATGAATCTAACCCAATGAGTAGTGGAGAAGTTTCCTTTAAAGATGATGCAGATTTTATTCCAAGAATGGAAACTCCTACTCCCATTGTTGACCTAAAAGAGAGTTCTACTCAAACAAATGAAGGGATGGCAACTCCAAATTTGGACCAACAATCCTCAAGTCAACAAGAGGAAAATCTACCCAAGGATTGGAGGTATGTAAATCATCATCCAATTGATCAAGTAATTGGTGATCCTTCACAAGGGGTAAGAACTCGCTCTTCCATTAGAAATATTTGCAATTTTGTAGCTTATTTGTCTCAAGTAGAACCTAAGACATTTATAGAAGCTGAAAAAGATAATGATTGGATAATTGCAATGCAGGAAGAGATAAATCAATTTGAGAGAAACAATGTTTGGGAACTAGTTCCAAGACCTAAAGATCATTCAATTATTGGAACTAAATGGGTATATAGAAATAAAATGGATGAAAATGGTATAGTAACTAGAAATAAGGCTAGACTAGTTGCTAAAGGATATAACCAAGAGGAAGGAATAGATTTTGATGAAACCTATGCTCCCGTAGCTAGATTAGAAGCTATTAGAATGTTATTAGCCTTTGCATGCTTTAATAAATTCAAGCTGTTTCAAATGGATGTGAAAAGTGCCTTTTTAAATGGCTTTATAGAAGAAGAAGTTTATGTTGAACAACCTCTTGGATTTGAAAATCCTAGTCTTCCAAATCATGTATATAAACTTTCTAAAGCTCTATATGGGTTGAAGCAAGCTCCAAGGGCATGATATGAAAGACTAAGTAAATTTTTGATTGATAATGAATTTGTAAGAGGAAGAATAGATACAACTCTCTTCACAAAAACTCACAAAAATGACACTTTGATAGTTCAAATATATGTTGATGATATTATATTTGGTGCTACTAATGAATCTATGTGTCAAGAGTTTGCAAAGTGCATGCAAGGTGAATTTGAAATGAGCATGATGGGAGAACTTACCTACTTCCTTGGACTACAAATCAAGCAACTAAAAGGAGGTATCTTCATCAATCAACAAAAGTACATCAAAAATCTACTAAAGAGGTTCGGGATGGAAAGCTCAAAGCCAATTAGAACGCCTATGAGCACAACCACCAAACTTGATCTTGATGAAGGAGGTAAAACTGTAGATTCTAAATATTATAGAAGCATGATAAGTGCTTTACTGTACTTGACTGCAAGTAGACCTGATATAATGTCCAGTGTATGCATGTGCGCTAGATTTCAATCTAATCCTAAGGAATCACATGCAGTTGCAGTAAAAAGAATCCTTAGATATCTACAAGGGACCCATACCATAGGATTATGGTATTCTAGAGAATCATCTTTTGAGCTAGTAGGATATTCGGATGCTGATTTTGCTGGATGTAGGTTAGATAGAAAAAGCACAAGTGGAACATGCCAATTCTTAGGTGCTATGTTAACTTCTTGGTTTTCTAAGAAACAGAATTTCGTTGCACTATCAACCGCTGAGGCGGAATATGTAGCAGCTGGAAGTTGTTGTGCCCAAGTGTTATGGATGAAACAACAACTAGAAGACTACGGCATGAACCACAAAAATATTCCTATATTTTGTGATAATACTAGTGCCATCAACCTAACCAAAAATCCTATTCAGCA
Organism: Bretschneidera sinensis; assembly: GCA_023935145.1. Lineage (NCBI taxonomy): Eukaryota > Viridiplantae > Streptophyta > Magnoliopsida > Brassicales > Akaniaceae > Bretschneidera > Bretschneidera sinensis. The sequence continues at coordinate 22,844,155 of CM043699.1, read as the reverse complement.
CTCTAGAACCAAGCATATAGAGATTAGACATCATTTCTTAAGAGACCATGCTCAAAAAGGTGATATAAGATTAGAATTTATACCTTCAGAAGATCAAATAGCTGATATTCTTACAAAACCCTTAAGTGAAGCTAGTTTTTGTAAGATTAGAAAGTTGATGGAATTGCTTGATTTTGATAAACTGCATGTTTGATTGCATCTCATTTCATCATTTGCAAGTTTGACATTGAGTGATAGAGTATTAATCCATGTTTAATTATTCCCTTCACTCAAAAATGTCATAGATAAACAAAATCGTGCTAAAAATTCAGGACTGGAAATTTTACTCAGGATCCAGTCGACTGGTAAATGTTCTCCAGTCGACTGGTAAGTCTCTGCCTGTTTTTCCAATCGACTGGTAATTTTGATCCAGTCAACTGATAACTCTCTGTTAAAACTTCCAGACGACTGGTAAGTCTTCTCCAGTCGTCTATAAGATCAAATCCTGCTTGGAGCCAAATTTTTTTTAATACCCCTTGTCCTCCAGTCGACTGGTATCTCACTATCAGTTGACCCAGTCGACTGGTACGTTTACCCAGTCGACTGGTAAAGAAACTGTTCATCTTTACAAAGGGACCCAGTCGACTGGTATATCGACCCCAGTCGACTGGTATCGCGATTCTATAAAAATGACTGTTCATTTTCGCCATTTTCAAAGAGCCCAAGCTTTCTCTCTCTAGAAAAATTCATCTTTTTGATCTAAAAACTATCCAAATCCCTTCTAAACACACCGATCTACTCATTCCTAAAGAGATTTTTAACTTTCTACGGTTAAAATCTCTCATTTTTACCAAATTTTCTTTTTCCAAAAACTTCAAATTTCTCGAAAATGAGTGACAAAATCCGTATAAAACTCACAACAAGTGGACCTAATGCGCCCAAAAAGCCAAGGTCTTCAAAACCTTCGGCTTCGGAGTCGAAAGGGAAGAGAGTAGCAGGGTCATCCAGCAAGGAGCCCAGAACAGAGTTGGAGCAGGCTCTGTTTTACAGCCCAGCGGCTCATAAGAAGTATAACTCTATAATCCGTCACAAGAAAATCATGACGGGTAGAGTCGTTGATTTCGACTCCATTCGTCATGGTAATTTCGATATTCTACCAGCCGTTGAGGCAATAAATCTGACCCCACTGGTCAGAATTCATGAAAAATATTACCCGCGACTGATTCACCAGTTCTATGCGAACTTGGTGAAACCCAGTCCTCTGGCTCTGAGATTCAGAACCAGAGTAAGCGGTGTGGAGTTTGAGGTCAACACTGACCTCTTGATGAGCATTCTGAGAATCCCTATAAGGGGGGTTCAATGGAGTCTGAATGGATGGCCATACAACTTTGAAGTTGAGGAGGCCTGTCGGATAGTCAGGGGCGACCCTAACTATGTGTACAGACCCACTACATTTCACACATGTAGTGACTTGCCCCTCGACTCAAAGATGTTTCAATTGATTGTCAGTTGGACCATCCACCCGAGACTCGGGAGTCGAGGGTATCTATCTAAAATAGATACTGTATTGATTTGGTGCCTAAAATCTGGGCACCACTTCAATATATATCCTCTGCTGCTCGCCAACATGATAAACGGCGAAGCAAACGACTCCGGGTGTCTTCCTTATGGGATGCTCATTACGCTCATCCTCCAGTACTTCCGGGTACCTTTGCCTGCCTCCGAGGCTCAGGATATCGGATTGACGGATATCATCAACATCTCATCTCTGAAGAAGATGGGATGTACTGTTCGTGAAGGGTTTCTCTATCCAAAGGCCGGAAAGTGCCTAAGGATTCGAGAGGATGCGAGTGACAGTGATGAGGATGCTGATACGGCTGCTGAGATGGAGACAGATACCCGAGCACCTCCCATTGGTGGCTCGAGTACTGGTCAGACTGGATATGGTGACATCCTACGAGCTATCACGAGTCTTCAGATGACGATGGAGTCCGGTTTTCAGTCTATGCAGTCCGATAATCAGAGGCTGAGCTCCTCCATAGACCACCTACGGGATGACTTCGAGTTACATCGAGAGCACACCGAGGGTTCCCTAGCTGAGATTAGGGAACTTCTTCGTGACAGCTCGGACTCTCCCGCACCATGAGTCTCTTTCTTTTATCAGTTCTTAACGCTTTTCCAGTTTTTTTTTTTTCACATAGCACGGACATCTCATGTTTGTTTTTCTTAGTTATGGCTCTATGAGGCCCTACTTGTATTGACTTTTTCTCTATGATGATGTAATACTATTAGCCATATTTCTTGCATTTATTTACGCTATTTGTGATATGTTAGAACTGTTTTAAATATCTGTTTGGTCACTAAAACTGCTATAAAATGCTTACATGCTTGAAAAACTTCCGGTTCTTCTCGGGAAGGCTTCTGAAATTCGAAAGAAGCCACATCTTTGCGTAAATCTTTGTATTCTTATAACCTATTTGACTATATTGGCTAAGTTGCTTATTTTTTTTATGTTATGCCCCCTTTGGTTGCTGTTGTCAAAACGGGAGAGAAAAATGAGAAAAACGAGAAAATCTAAGTAAAACGCAACCAATGCATAGATTTAGGGGGAGCATTGCTCCATATCTGTGTAAAAATGTTTATTGATTGGTTGAGTTTAATTCTGGATTGGTTGAAAGAAATATAAACTGTGTTTGCTTGTTTACAGGGTGGTTTTACTCGAAAAACAGATGAGACTCTGTCCAAATTTTTGTAAAATCTTAACACTTAGTTTTTAAAACTGTTTTTACATTATTAGTTTTGTCATCATCAAAAAAGGGGAGATTGTTGACCCTCGCCCGTATTTTAATGATGGCAAAACACAACTGTTATTTAACTAACATGTTTAAACTAAGTTGTATTAAGGATCAAACACATTCAACCAAGGAACAAAGTGCAAAAACTCGAACCAAATCAAGTATCAAGTGAAGACTGAAGATCTAGTATAGGTCTTAATGTTTAGAACCAATGTAAGTCTCACTCATACATTGTATTAGCTTGTTCAATGGCTCAAACACAAAAGGTTTTTCTAAAACCATTATTTTTAAATGTTTTTAATGAAAAACAGAAGAAAAACTGGGTTGGAAGACAACCCAGTCGACTGGGTACATATACCAGTCGACTGGTATATGGGTCAGAAGGTACCCAGTCGACTGGATGAATTAACCCAGTCGACTGGTACTTTGACCAATAATTTCTCAGTCGACTGGATGAATCAACCCAGTCGACTGGTAAAATGGACAGAAAGTCCCCAGTCGACTGGATGATATATACCAGTCGACTGGATACCCAGAAGGTCTGAAAACGTATATTTTTCAAGTGAACCCAGTCGACTGGTAGTTCAAAAATATGACCGTTGGACTCCAAATCTGAACGTTTTAAAGTAAATATTTTTCAAATTAAAGTCCAAAACGGCCATATTAATTGATTGCTATATAAACCCATTCAGCAAAGCATTCAACAACAGAAGAAAATATTCAAAAAGAGTTGATCTCATATAATCAAGTTTTTATACTCTTGAAACACAAAAAGCTTTGAAATAATCTTGTTGAGCCATTTCTTCAAGCTTTACTTTGAAAGAGAGACATTTCTGTTGTAATAAGCTTTCATTTGCTGTCTCTCTACCTTTTACTTTACACCATCTTTGTAAAGGGATTACTTCCGAGAGGAAGGGGAAACTTCTAAAAGGAAGGAGATTTTTTGGTTTAAGCAATTCCTGTAAATTGCTTGTGTACGGTTTGTGCAACGCCCGGCTAAGTTGTACGACTAAGTTTTCTTAGTGGATTACTTCAAGGAGTTCCTTGAAGAGAGTGGACGTAGGGTCGGAACGAATCCGATATTGCCGAACCACTATAACTGTGTTTGCATCCTCTTTCCTTAAACTCTTTATTTACAGCTTATTACTTGTATTAATTATTTGTTGCTTATCAGTTTTTATAAACTTGTATAAATTCCGCAAAAGTTTTTAAAAACCCAATTCACCCCCCCTATTGGGTTGAAACCTCGAGCTACAGACATTATGCTATTATCCAGTAAATGAGAGATAAATGATTAAATATTAAAGAACTATTTATGCGATCTGAATACTTTTAGTAAATTTAATTCATTGAGCTTGTGAAGCTCATCCCTCATTGTACAATGATTTCAGGTAGCATACAGGGCAAGTAGTCTGGTAGGTTGAAAGTTAGACGAAAAAATTTTCTATAAGCCATGTACATGTCAATATCCTCAGACAAGTGAGAAAATGAAATAAATAAAATATTTAATTGTAAATATTCATGCATTTTGCGTTATGTATTATGTTTAAATTAATATTAGAATGATATAAAAGAAATTTCTGTTAGTATTATTTTTTTTATTGTTGCATATATGTGTCATGCTGGGATTCTCAAAATGTGATGACACAGTCTCGGGGGTAGCCAACTCGGGATAGGTCGTTACAATTTTGGTATCAGAGCATTAAGTTTTAAGATTTTGTAGACTACATGAGAACTTAAAAAGTGAAAGATCTAAATAAACTATATTTTAAATGCAAAATCTAAGGATGATAAGTGATTGTGCTAGAGCTAGAGGTAGAGTTCTGAATCAGAGGGGACGTGGTAGACCTTCATTTTTTAGGAGAACTGAAGCAGAGGAGGAAGTTGAGTTTGTGGTTCCTGCAAGGGAACATATTGATAGTGCAGCTAGTACTAGCAGAGCTGTGAGAGAATCTGAGGTTAGGAATGATGAATTGAGAGAAGCTCTTGATCGTGCTATAGAAAGGATGAATGTAGCTGAAGAAAGGGATGATAATCTGCAGAGAAGATTAGAGGAAAGGGTTAGAAGAGAACTTGATGTGGTGAGGCGAGAGGTTTATGAGAGAAAAGATGTCTTTGCATGTGAGATGCAAGGGGATTGTTTTGTGAGATTTTTTAAGTTTAAACCTTAGTCTTTTAGGGGATCTGTAAATTCTGTGGAAGTTGAGCAGTGGATTAGACATGTGGAGAAATATTTTAAAGTTTTACCAGTGTCAGATAGACAGAAGGTTACATTTGCTTCATTTATGTTGGAGGGTAAGGCTTCTCAATGGTAGGAGGATATTTTGCCTAGGGTAAGCACACAGGTAGAACAACCTTTAACTTGGAGTAAGTTTAAGGATGAGTTATTTGTGAAGTATTTCCCAGATACCTTTCGGGCATAACAAGAGAGAGATTTTATTCATCTAAGACAGAGAAGTTTATCGGTGGCTGAATATAATAATAGATTCATAGCCCTGTCAAGGTTTTTACTTGAATTAGTGAATATAGAGGAGAGAAAGTGTAAGAGATTTTTATATGGATTACACTATGACATTCAGACTAAACTCTCCTATATGAGCATAAGGAATTATGTTGTATTGGTGGATAAAACATTACATATTGAGAATGATTTGATGGAGTTGAAAGGTAGGAAGGATTGACTGAATAGGTCTAGATTTGAGGGATCTAAAGGTAGTAGCAGTATGGGTGTACAGGTGGAAGACCACCCCAGAAGGGGCATTCCTTGTCACAAGAAAACGTAGTGCATAGTCAGAGGCAAGCAGGATCTGTTGCTTTTGTAGGTCAGAGTAATACCAGTGGGACCCCTAGATTTGGGAGTTATGGTAAATGAGTATGTATGCTACCAGGAGGAAGTAGTAATCTGATGTATGATTGAGAGGCAAGAGTTTACTTTAAATATAATCAGATGGGGGCATCTGTCTTAGAATTACCCCACACAGATATGTTTTGTATGTGGTGGGGGAAGACATGTTGCTGCAGATTGTCCAGCGAAAAAATTTACTAACGTAGGTGTTGGAAGTGTTGGGAGAAGAAAGATTGAGAAAGGTGGTGGATCAGGAAGTGTGCGGGGCAGAGGTCAAGGATCATTAGCTGAGCGAGGGCGTGGTAGCCAGTTTCAGTCCAGAGATAGCAAAGTCTATGCATTGACCCAACAAGATGCACAAGCCACACTTGATATTGTTATTGGTATGATATCTATCCTTGGTAGGCTTGTTAGATTATTGATTGATCCTCATGCAACCCATTCTTTTACATCTAGTAGTTATATGAAATCTATTGATGCTAGTACTAGTCCTTTGATGCATGCTATTGTTGTTGAGGTTCCTACTGGAGATAGAGTTATTATCAGAACAATTTATTGAGGTTGTATGATTAATATTGCCGATAGAGAATTTGAAATTGATTTATTGCCTTTGGATATGATAGACTTTGATTTAATTCTGGGGTTGAATTGTTTATCTGCATATCATGCTTGGGTAGATTGTTTTAGAAAAAATGTGGTGTTCAAAATACCCAGACAGGAGGAGTTTAATTTTTAGGCAGAACATAAGATACTTGTTAATTGTCTTATGTCTGCCTTAACTGCTAGTAAATGATTAAAGAAGGGTTGTGAGGGGTATTTGGCGTATTTGATGGATTCTAGCAAAGAGAATAAGAAGTTAGAAGAAATCTTGGTAGTAAAATATTTTTCTGATGTTTTCCCTGAAGAGTTGACTGGGTTGCCTCCCAATAGGGAGATTGAGTTTTTATTGCGGTGATTATAGGATCAGCACCCATATCCATGGCACCTTATAGAATGCCACGAGCTAAACTAAGAGAGTTGAAAGTTCAACTTCAGGAGTTGCTAGATAAACAGTTTATTCGACCCAGTATGTCATCTTGGGGAGCTCATGTGTTATTTGTTAAGAAGAATGATGGGACAATGAGATTGTGTATTGATTATAGACAGTTAATTAAGATCACCATCGAGAATAGATATCCTTTGCCCAGGATAGATGATTTATTTAAGCAGTTACAGGGAGTAGAGTGTTTTCTATGATAGACCTGAGATCATGTTATCATTACAGGGAGGAGGCGTGCCTAAGACTGCTTTTAGGACACGTTATGGCCATTATGAGTTCTTGGTGATGCCATTTGGGTTGACTAATGCTCCTGCAACATTTATAGATCTTATGAATCAGGTGTTTAAACCATTCTTGGATAGATTTGTGATTGTGTTTATTGATGATATTTTGGTATATTCCAAGAATGAAGAGGAGCATGTGCAACATTTGGAGATAGTGTTGGAGATTCTGATAAGAAAGAAATTATATGCGAAGTTCTCTAAATGTGAGTTTTGGTTGAATGAGATATCTTTCTTGGGGCATGTTGTGTCGGGAGAAAGGGATAGCAGTTGACCCACAGAAAGTAGAAACAGTGTTGAATTGGGAAAGACCCACGAGTGTAACTGAAATTAGAAGCGTTTTAGGGTTGGCTGGTTATTATAAGAGATTTATCCAAAAAATTTCTATGATTGCTGGACCTTTGACTAAATTGACCAGGAAAGATATGAAGTTTAGGTGGTCAGAGAAATGTGAGAGAAGTTTCCAGCTGTTGAAAGAGAAACTGGCTACTGCCTCAATATTAGTGCTTCTTTTTGGTGATGAAGGATTTGTGGTTTATAGTGATGTGTCACATCAGGGGTTGGGATGTGTGTTGACGCAACATGGTAGAGTTATAGCTTATGATCTAGATAACTTAAAAACCATGAGAAAAATTACCCGACCCATGATTTAGAATTGGTTGCCATAGTTTTTGCTTTGAAAATTTGGAGACATCATCTATATGGAGCTAATTGTGAAATTTTTACTGATCATAAAAGCTTTGCACATTTACTGACCCAGAAGGAGTTGAATTTAAGGCAGAGGAGGTGGATGGAGTTGATATGTGATTATGACTGTATGATTCATTATCATCCAGAAATGGCTAATGTAGTAGTTGATACATTGAGTAGAAAGACTACAGGGAGATTAGCTGCTATTGGGAGTTATAATACTAGCTTGATAATATAATTAAAAAGAATGAGGATCCAATTAAGTATCAATGATGGAGGAGTATTGATTGCAAATATGGTGATACAATATCCTATTATTGATCATTTATTACAGATGCAGGGTAGAGATGAGGAGATAGAGAATATTAAGGGAGAAGTGTTGAGTGAGAAGCCAACCGAGTTTAGAATTAGAGAAGATGGTATGGTAGTATTGGAGCATAGAGTTTGTGTTCCCAATGATAGAAAGATGAGAAAGGAGATACTAAGGGAGGCTCATGATTATGTATATTTCATGCACCTAGGTAATAATAAAATGTACAGGGGGTTGAAACATAATTATTGGTGGTTAGGGATGAAGAAGGATGTAGCAGAATATATTGTTAGATGTTTGACTTGTCAACAGGTAAAGTCTGAGAATAAACATCCATCAGGTTTATTACAACCTTTTCCAGTACCTGAGTGGCCATGGGAAAATATGGGTATAGATTTTGTCTCTGGTTTTCCCCGTACCTAAAGGAGACATGACACTGTGTGGGTTATAGTGGATAAACTTTCTAAGTCTTCACATTTTCTTCTTATTAAGACTACTTGGAGTCCAGAAAAGTTGGCTGAGTTATATGTAGCCTAGATAGTAAAATTACATGGAGTACCCTTGAGCATTGTTTCAGATAGAGATTCTAGATTTTGGAGGGGTTTCCAAGAAGTTATGGGTATGAAATTACAGTTTATTACAACCTTTTATCCACAAATCGATAGGCAAACGGAGAGAATCATCAGAATACTAGAAGATATGCTGAGGGCAAGTGTATTGAGTTTCTCAGCGAGGTAGGATGCTTATTTGCCTTTGATCAAGTTTGCATACAATAATCAGTATCAAACTAGTATTAGGATAGCACCTTTCGAAGCTTTATATGGTAGGAAGTGCAGAACTCCAATATGTTAGGAAGAACTTAGAGTGAGAAAGATAAATGGCTCAGAAATGATAGACTTGACTACTGAGAGGATCAAACTGGTTAGGGAGAACCTCAAAGCAGCCTAGAACAGACAGAAGGGATATGCTGATAAAAGAATACGACCTCTCAAGTTCTAAGTTAGTGATTGAGTAGTTTTGAAGATATCTCCGTGGAAGGGAGTGTTGAGATTTAAAAAGAAAGAAAAGATGAGCTCGAGATTTGTGGGGCCCTATGAGGTGATCGAGAGAATTTGACCAGTAGCATATCTTTTGGATTTGCCTCTGGAATTAAAGCAATTACATAATGTGTTTCATGTGTCACTACTGAGAAAGTACTTACACAATAAATCTCATAGTATCTCGAATCAGTCGATAAAATTTCAAGAAGATTTGACCTTCATATAAGTACCGGTCAAAATCCTAGACAGAAAGGACCAAGTCTTGTGCAATAAAGTCATTCCTTTGATTCAAGTATTATGGCGAAATACAAATGTCGAAGAAGTCACATGGGAACATGAGGTAAGAATGAGAAAAAATTACCCCCAACCTTTTTCTTGATTTTAGGTAAGGAAATTTCGGGGATGAAATTTTTGTAAGGTGGGTAGAATTGTAATACCTGTATTCGTAAAGTAAGGGTAAAGAAGTAATTTAATAAATATGACATGAAATTAAAATAATATATTTACGCGAAGGATGTAGAATTGAATAAAATAATTCTTTTGAAAAAAAATTCGTAAATAGTAAAAGGAAAAAGAAAAAAAAGTTCTGAAAAAAAGTCAAAAAAAACATGACAGCAGGTGGCAACACCTACTGCCAATTTAAGAAGAAATTGTGCACATCTCCAACATCTCCAAAACGTGGAGACGTTGGGGAGTTGGTTGCTGAGAAGGCTTTTGCCTTTGGACGATACACACACACACACACACACTGATATGTAAACGTAAATTATACGTACTGAATTTCATTTAGTTTATTTCAAATTACTCTATTTCCTTAAATACTTGGGGACCCAAAGAAAGGTTGAAAGAACAAAATTTTAAAGGGGTTTACGGGAAAAATTTTATAAAGAGTAACGAAAAGCTATCAGAAAAATAGAAGGTAATAATGTAATGTTTATTTTTGAATTTTTTAACATTCATGAAATTTCTCGGAATTCAAAGTGAGAATTTTCAAAGGGTGTGGTTTATGAACAATTGAAGAAATAATTAGAAATTTAATACAAATATTATGTCAAGTGTTGACGATCAGTGACCGAGGAAAATTGCTGACAGGAACAAGAAAGGTAATGAGGTGATCCACCGGTAGCTTTAAGTGCTACGTGGTAAGTTAGATTTACTTAAGTAATCTAAATAAAATAGAATATTTAGAAATAATATTAAAATAAATTATTAGCTTATGCTTTGGTGGTAGATAAAAATTAAATTGATATGTACGATATGAATATTGGACACGTAGAAAATTATTATATGAAAAAGAAATATTATTAGAATAATGAGTTAATTTAATAATGATGGTGATAATAAATTCTTAACGAGTTTTGGTTAATAAATTGATGTGATAGATGAGGAGAAGAAAATTGTGAAATTTATCAAACAAAAAGTTGAGGGAAGACCGGATAGTTAATTTAAATATTTTGAATTTATGTGGTTTTTATATTTCTGTTCATATGCATATTTCATATTATTGTTCATATGCATATGCATTAAATAAGATAACTGAAAGAACCGGGAAGGGGCTGGTCTAATTGAAAAACCGTGACAGCCGGTATATGTTGGAAATAAAAGGACACCGTGATAGCCGGTATATGCTGAAAATAAATATTGTGACAGCTGGGATAAGCTGTAAAGAAAAGAACCGGGATGGAACCGGTCTAAGATAATAAAAACATGTCGACATGTGAGAAGACATTCCCATAATAATAATTCATGCATTGCATCTGTTTTACATATTGATATTTTTACTGAAGTTGTTGATGTTATGCATGTAATTGTAGATAAATAAGTCTCACAGAGAGAGACAGTTATAGTGAGAAAAAGACATAGAAATATGATATGATATGAATTATTTAAATGTTAGAAATTATTCTATTATCCAGTAAATGAGAGATAAATAATTAAATATTAAAGGACTATTTATGCAATCTGAATACTTTTAGTAAATTTAATTCACTGAGCTTGTGAAGGTCATCCCTCATTGTACAATGATTTCAGATAGCAAACATGACAAGTAGTCTGGTGGGTTGAAAGTCAGATGAAAACATTTTCTGTAAGCCACGTACTTGTCAATATCCTCAGACAAATAAAAAAATAAAATAAATAAAATATTTAATTGTAAATATTCATGTATTTTGCGTTGTATATTATGTTTAAATTAATATCAGAATGATATAAAAGAAAATTTTGTTAGTATTATTTTTTTATTGTTGTATATATGTATCGTGCTGGGATTCTCAAAATGTGATGACATCGTCTCAGGGGTGATCAACCCGGGATGGGTCGTTACATTTACGTATATTAATCCATCACAAAGTGACCAACACTCAATAGTCAACTAATAACCTAGAAAATCAATTTAAAAATGAAATACTTCGGACAAAAATTTTAGATTTTTAATTTGAGAATAATATATTAAAAATTTGTTTTGAGCTTGAGAAATAGAAAAATTGTTGAATTCTTAAACGGGTGGTTTGAGAAAAACACTTGGAGGAGAGACGAGTAAAGAAAAGAAAAATTGATGCATATTGCACTTAAATGTAAAGTTAATTTTGTGAAATTAAAATTTGAAAATATTAACGTTAACATTTTGTTTTATCTTGCAATATCGTTACGTTTAGAGAAGAACATTAAATACTATATTTTGTGAAAAAAAAAATACAAAATCTTAAAGTAAGTAGAGATCAAATCGAAAAAAAAGAAAAAGAAATAAAAGGTGATAAATATACCCTTTGGTTTTTTTTTAATTATACGAGTTGTTTGCAAATTTATTGAATTGAAGTTCTTAAATGTGTTTTTAGGTGCGAGTGTGTGTGAGATAAGAACCAAACGCGGCTTTGCATGTCCGCGCAGCATAAGACAACTCAGCTGCTTTAAACTTAGCTTGTTGCTTTGCAATAACCGGACCCCACCGGTCAAATCCAAACACGTGTCTCCCACTTTGGAACCCCAAGAAAAATGACAAGAACCTGACGTCACCCTTTTTCTTTTTCTCTCTTCAGTCTTCAATCTCAATCAATGCCCCCTCAACATCCCACCCGTCACCGGAAAAGTTCGCCGACCGCAGATTTCAGGTGAACTAGGTCGTTTGCGAAGTTGTACTGAAAAAAAGTCATTTTCTTTATGCTATACTCTCCATTAGTACTTAGGTTTTTCAACAGAAAAGATATACGATCCATATGAATTATCATAAATATATAATGGCATTTTTATAATTTATTTAAATGTATAATAATTAGACAATTTACTGCATTTTTTTTTTTCTGGTTTTGTGCTCAGCTTCGAATAAGTTAATTATTATTTTACATGGACTCTTTTTCGTTTTACTTTATCATATATGTGTTATATTTTCAATATTCAAATAAAAATGTGATATTTAATTATTTAAAATTTTAAAAAATTATTAAAAATAAACAAATCTAACACTCTAAACACTTACTCGCATCCCATACTCAAACCTAAATTGAAATAACATAAAGCACTGTTTTGCTTTTAAAATAACTTGGGGTTCTCTTTAGTACTTTATAAAAGACATTTTAATTAGTAGCTAGTGATTAAGTATTTTTTTGTAATCAATTAATTTATTTCTACGATATTTATTAATATAAAAGCATACGGTTGAATACTAAAATTTTATTAACAAACTACCAATCAACCTTTAAAAAAAATATGTACCCTTGGCTATAGCACCACATTAGGAGTAGTATTCTTACCCACATTAGGAGTAGTATTCTTAATTATTTTGTTTTTACTTTGAAATGATGTCACTTGAGGACAAAAAGTTTGTTCCCCAATTGTAATTGCATGCGTGGAAATAATAACAATAGATAAAAAAATAATGTAGTAGTAATTAAGCTATAAACATCTGCAAGAAATTTAAACTCTCTCATATCTATTTCATCTCAGCAAAATTTACATTTTCCCGGATGCCAAACGGAAAATTTCCTAAAACCCATAAAAATTAACAAAGAAAAAGAGAGAAAAAAAATCTGTTCCTCTCTGTATTCAAAGAGAGGATCGACCAGAAAAGTAAGCAGTTAAAGCTTACTGGTTTTGTTCTTGGGGTTGTTGGGTCTCTTGATTCTCTCTGTTAATCTCTGTTTCTGTTGGCATTTGTTGATGATCATCACCAATTGGAATATTATCCTCTTTCACTTTCTCTCCTTCATTGTTCTCCAAAATTCCATTTTTATCACCGAAAGAAGAAGCTCTACTACAAACAGGAGTGGCCAAAAACGTGGGCTTCTCTTCACCAGCCATTATGACCAAAAATTTCTCTTCGTAAACTTTATTCATTGCCTTACCACTCGAATCCCCCTGTTTTCCATCGCCGCCACTCTCGATATCTCTCTCTCCACTTTCTTCATTACTGTTATCTAATCGAGCGGAGAACTTCCAATAAGAGCAAGCCAAGATCAAAAGAGCAAAAGCAATCAAACCCAGCATCGCTGCTAGGCCTCCAAAGAGGTACGGAACTGGAGAGTGCCATGGTGAACGCTGTTGTGTTATTGTTGCTGGTGGTAATGTGGCCTTCGATGTTGTTGTGTAAGAGAAGCTCATTGATGTTCTCATTTTTGGGTTTCTGATTTATTTTTTGTTTGGTGAGAGTTTAGAGGGAAAGGAGGTGAGGAGTGTGAATTTGAGAAACAGAGGAGGGGAGGGTGTGGTATTTATAAGTGGGGGGAAAGGGAGCGAGAGGAAAGACAGAAAGGGAGCGTTTTGCTTTTGTTTTTTGAAGTCACGGATCCTGTTATCAGGCTGCGTTTCCACGGGTATTGAAAAGTAAAAACAAAAGAAGAAACTTAAGAAAAAAGGGATAGAATAAATTATAAATAGAAAAACAAGGGGCCGCCCTAAAACTTCGATCCTCTATATCCGGATGGTGACGTAATGGGTGTTTTGGTTGGGCCCATGATATCTGGAGCAATAGCTATTGTGGGCCCGACAACAACAACCAATCGTAGCCCTATTACATGGGAGGATACAATTGTCCCCCCAAATATTCTCTTGTTCTGCTCTAAATCTTAATTGGGCTCACCGTTTTTTTTAATCAAATAAATCTAACTAATTTTTGTAATGACTTCCTCGTACAGGATGCAACTGTTTTATTTGATATAAATAACGTTATATGCTTTCTTATCACTATATAATAATTTGAGATATTATTTGATAGCATTTAAATTACTGTCAAATGGTATTTTAATTACTGTCAAAATATATTATTGTTTATACAAAAAAATAGTTTAATGTGGTGATATGTCTGTTGAAATATCATAACAAATAAAAGAGAATACAGTTGAAAAAAAAAGATGTGATAGAAATATTAAACGAGATAAAACGGTTAGTCGTAAAAAAATATGCGAAACAATAACTTTTAAAAGAGAAGTTTGAGAGATAACATCGCGATAGATAAGATAACTTGAGACTGATAAGCTCGAGAGAATGTTACTTCAACCTTAACCTTGAGTACACATAACTGCTAATCCAACTCTTCATGGATCGATAATAAACCAAAAGTCATGTATTTAATTTGGTTAAGATAAAAGTGAACACAATTGGATGTAACTCACGTAGTGGAGTAAAAGATTTGAACACGTGACATACTCGACGTAATTAATCCAAAGATCGTAAAGAAGTGAAAATGTGAGACTCTTTGGAAACATCAATACAATTTTTCAAATTTGAAGTATTATAAATAGCAATATAATCAATCATAAATGACATAGACAATCATTCAACAATCATTATTTATTTATCAATATTTCATTTCCCATACTTTTTAGTCAAATAAAAATAGTTGTACTGTAACCGTAACTGTAATTATTTTTATCTATTCCTATCATGTGTCTGTCTCGAAGTCAAACTAGAGTTACATTAAAAGCTCAGCACACACTACAACAAACTCGAATTTTGTATATGATATTTTGAGTTTTCAACCTTATAAATCCATTGTATAAGTATTACTTTTGATTCCTATATATATATATATATATATATATATTGAATTTATTACTACTTTGCACTTGCTATTTATTTTTCTTATTAACTGTTGAATTAAATTTTTTCTTTTGAATTTATATTGACATATCCTTAAAGTAATTTTTAATTAAGGCAATACCAAATCTTATCTACAGAAATACTTAAATCTCAATTAACATATAAGTTAAACCCTGTACTAACAGATACATTTTACCCAAATGATATCATTTTGCTAATTACTATCAAATGATATAAAAAACATATATGCCGCTATTTATATCAACTTTGTGCGGTTGTTGTTGTCTTTCTTAAAAGAAGGAAAAAATATGTTATTATTGTTTTTTAACTACGTTGTTATTGTATATTATTGGTTGTAATATATGTCATGCTCCATTGTGGTAGGTTCTAAAATTGTTAAAAATTCAAGTTCGTCGTTGTAATGATGAAGCTGAGCTGTTAGCTTGAGAACAGACGATTGTGCCATCAGGACGGTCACAGCAAACTCAGCGGTGTCGCCATGATGTCGCCATGATCAACTTAATTATGGTAACCAACATGTCATAAATATTTATATATGAATTGCAATATATTTACCTGAGTGGAGCTTAACATAATTTTCGAAAAATGAATGAGATTCCATAATATATATTGAATTTATTTGTAAATAATTAAGTGTAAAATTAAATTAACTAACAAACTTTTATAATTTTTACAAATAAATTTACACGATGAGAGAGTATAATAGTATTTTACGAAAATTAGCATTTATTGATTTAAGAGACATTTAAAAGTGCTATTAAATATTAGGGATAAGAAAAAAATAGGATAATGAATTCATTTGTTAATTGATTTCAAACATAAACATTTAAATAAATTATATAATTTCATATATGTTGATCATATATATATATGAAAATTTATTTATAAATGAATTAAAAATTTCTTTTATTTTCAACCAAAAATATTTAAATCCGAACAAAAAATTTTTTATAAGTAAAAAAATTATAAAAGAACTCAAGTTGAAATCATATTGTATCATTATGCAATACTGTTGTCCATGCAAATTCTTATATACACATTCCAATGATTATTTGCCGTTTGATTTGGTAGTATAAACGGTTTATGCTAAGCTTAAAATTACATATGTGGAACTATAAATTATTGTAAGAAAACAACCTTTTTTATTGTTGAATTTTGGATAGCTTGAGCACTCATGATGGATAGCCCGACTCGCTCAAGATATATTTAATTCGGTTTATCAAAAGACACAAATCTTTTTAAAAGACATAACTCATTTATTTCATATATATATTTAGTTGGTTATTGATAATCAATTAACCAAGTTGTTGAAAATATAAGAATCCGAACAGAAAATAAGGAGATGTCAGCAACACATATCCCAGAGAGAGAGAGACTTTAAGAAGAGAAAATCTTCATTTTGTTCTTAAGAGAAGAAGAAATACTCTTGAGTTGTAAAAGTTATGGTGTTTTTCTTGATTGTGATTATGCTCATGATCATGACGAGTGAAAAATACGAAAACTCGAATAAGAGTCCAAAATACAAAAAGAATTTCGAATCAAACTGAGAAAAACTGCTTTACTATTGCATTACTCTGTTATACTTACACAAATTCATTATTTTTAAAAAAAAAATGAAGATCGGCCGATTTATAAATTATTTTTAAAATATTTTTAATTAAATTGTTTGAGATGAGCTACTGTTTATAAAAAACGATTTTATAAACTTTCCCAAACAAGTAAGGTACTATGTCCCCCACAAAGAGATAAGAATGGATTTTAATTAAGAACACCATTAAGCATCAAGAGTAAATTCATAATCTTAATTTGTTTTATAAGATTATATAGAAGAGGAATTTAGTATACTTTATATTCCAAACCTCCACTAAGAAGTCTAGAAGGATATTTTTCCCATAGGAACAACTACTAAACTTATCCATACTTGGAGAGGCAAATATATGAGTAGTGCTACTTGGGGTCCATATCTTAGGCAACACTTAAATGGCACTCAGTTTCAGTGTTTTAATATAATGACTGATGAGATCGAACCCGATCTTCTTCTTTTTTTCTTTCTTTTTGGGGTTTGGGAAAAGGTCCACAATCATTAAGTGAAGATAAAAGAGAATAAGCATTAATGGTGGGTAAAGTGTTAACAAGTTGTTGTGGCTTTCTCTTCATATTATCATTTCATTTCATCCATAATTGTTTCTTATTTGATCTCACCGTGTCTCACTTGAAATCACCAAACAACCCTATAAGCTTCCCAAGCATACCATTTTTGCATTTGTGTTTAAAACACAACTACACAAGCCCTCGTTCCTCTGCCTTGTGTGCCCTCTAATTACTATCACTCCCATATCATAACAATGGTATCTAGGGAGTGTTACCTCAATGGAATCTACTTTTCTTATTTTAGCTAGTTGTTCTATCTGTTTTTGGTGAGGCAACGCATGCTTTGAATTCATGTACTTTCCATGAATAACCACAACAAGAATTTGTGAAGAATATCTAAACTAGCCCCTCTTGTTTCTGTGAAATCTAGCATCAATTAAATTTAGTGAGAGATTATGAAAGAGGAGTAGTTTTTTTTAATAGATAGAAGTTAAGTTAAATACTTTTAAGAAAAATAAGTTTTATGAAATAATTTATGTTTTTAAAAAACGAATTTTTTCAGAAAAATTATGGTAACAAAATTGATAAAAATAACATATAATAGGAACAAAAATAAATCAAAACAATCATATATAAAAAAATAAGAGATAAAATTTATATGGTTAGGTGAAATCTATATCCTCTGATGAGAGTAGAGAAAGATTTATTATCAAAAGATAAATACTACAAAGTTAAGTATCTAATAATTTTTCAAAACTCTAATAACACTTTTATATAATAAATTACAAAATGGGTTAAAAATTTTATTTTTCGGTCTCCGTCTTCGAACCCTTGAAAGAAGTTCAACCTGTAACAAGTGAATTAAATCTCAATTTTTTTTTAAAGATCGTTAAAAATATTTTGAATTGAAAGTGAATTTTTAAATCGAATCGAAATGCAAAACATCTTAATAAAAATTATTTTCATTGTTATTTTTATTAAATGCTGTTAAAAACTGTTTTATAAAGCACAAACCGATTTTACTGCTAAGCTACCAATTTCAACTAGTTGATGACTCTGTACACTTTTATAAGTAGCGCTGTTCTATACTATGGGGGGAAGGTTGAACTACATCAGCAACAATAAAAGGAACTATTTTTTTTTTTTTATAAAAAAAGTAATTCACCTTACAGATTTATTTTTAAAAGGAAATTAAGAATTTTTTTGCTGGATTTATGGTTATTAGATGCTTACTAATCTTAATCAGGTCACAGCTGCACAAGAGTCTGCTTTGACTTGACCTATCCCAACCTACGTTTTCGTCTTGCATTAAATGGAATATTGATGCTAGTTCAGTCACAGGCAGGAAATACAGCTTCAGAGTACTCATGAAATCTTGTTGGGCAGCAACAATGGCGCAAGTCATTGGGGTGTGTTTGGAAAATATGATGATGGGTGTAAAATAAATGATTTTTATTTTGTAAGCGTGTTTGGTGGACAAAATGTACGCGATGCCACATTCGATGAAAATAATATAACACATCATGTTTTGGAGATAAGATGACATATGTTATCATTTTACTTGTTTATTTCATTTATTATCTTTTTCATTTTATTCACCAAACACGTTTATGTATCATTTTTTATTTTGATGGATGAATTTGAACACTACTTGTGGTGGATATGTAGCTACACCAACTCATATGACTACAGTCATAATCCATGATCTTTGCCTTGAGAATAAAATTAGTGATCCACATTGTCCCAGGCATATTCTAACTCATGGAGGGTAAGGATTTGGTCTGATTCTTCTTCAATTTCATTTTATTTATTTTTTATAATTAAAATGAGGATTTGAATTTAGATATATATCAGCTGAAATACTTAATGATGTTTATTTTTATTAAAATAATACTTTTTTAAGTATTAAAAAAATATTATATATAAGTAATATAATGATGAAATCATTCAGAAAGTTTCGCACACCCACGGGGAGGTGGAATCATTCATGGAAACCTAACTCCCTGTCCTAGAAAACACTTAGCCAGAAAATATGCTCTTTGGTTGGCTTCTGAATAAAATACGTTTCGCATGACAATTTTAGTTTTTGCCTAACACAATTTTTTAGGGATCGAAATAATGTGCTTGTTCACATTTGTGTTGGTATGAGAAGAAGATAGTTTCTCATCTACAGTTTTTGAGTTCGATTTTATTATAGCAATGATTGATTTTATTATAATATAATAAATCAATATCTTATTATTGATACAGAAACTCACAATACTTTTATAATGTATTTATTTAAATTAAAAAAATAATTAATATATAAATCGAATAAATAATTCATACATTATAAAAATTGAATTTAAAATTTTTTAATTTTAAAATTTTAATTTTAACTACTCAGCTAAAACGTCATCGACTATGCTTAATAATGGTTTAAGAAGTAACCAAACGGCTCTGATGAATAATGGATGGAGTGGGACACAAATTGCAATTTTTGGGCGCACCACCACCAAACCACATAGACCCACAAACCACTTTATGCTTTGCTTGCCACCATCTCCGCCCAGCGCAGGACCCATTGCTCATGGACTTTTAGGATATTTTGTTTTTCTTAATTAAACATTACCAATATGTTATGAATTACTTTTAAAAGATTAATAAATTTCATTGAATTAGGGCCGTAGGATGTGATGAGTGAGAAGACAGTCACTAGCTTATGTGGGTGCCACCAATCATGTCCAAAGTGTGTAGGTCCGATGTCTTTTATACCATTTTGCAATTGTGTGTAGGTCCCACGTTTTCATCAGCTTTCACTTTCAATTGAAGGTACACATTTGTGGTTGCACAATTGCACGGACAAGTGGTACAAGTGGTCTCTCCAATTAGCTCATCGCGTGCTCCACAAAGCCCCTTCTTTAGCCAGTTAGCCTTTAATTGTGCTTTCTTGTCTCCTATTACGTTCTTACATTTAGAAATGCTTGGTTGGCCAAGTTTTAGACATTGAATTGAAATATTTTTTTGGTAATTTTAATGGGTTTTATTCATATCATTAATATAAATATAAAGTTTAAAAAATAATATTATTAATAATATTTTTTAAAATTTTTAACAAATCTAAAAATTTTAAATTCCAACCAATAAACTATTTTTAATCTTACATAAAAGTAACCAAATATGATAAAAATGCGTGTATATATCAACCACAGCTACTTCTGCAGTTTTCTTACGAAATACTTCTATTTCTTATTTACCACAAAAATTATATATATATATATATATATATTCTTAACTTAATATTTTAATTTGCTTATCTTCTTTGTAGAATAAATTCATTAATATTCCATTAAGTTGTTTAGTTTCGTACAAAAATAACCATTTACTTAGTTACTTCATTCTCAAAATTCTTAACTGATTTTGGTATAAAATTAACGTTTAATAATATGTTAAAAATTTAATTGATAATTTTAAATTTTTTTTTGACAATGTTATTAATAAAATTCTCTCTAATTATCAATAAATTTTTTAATTAATTTAAGACTTAAACCAACAAATTTTTTTTTTTGAAACGAGGTTTTTTTGATTAGCTTGAGTCTAAATCATTAAGTTTAGATCAATTGAAAACTTCAATGATAATCTTAAGAATTTTATTAACAATATTAATTTTTCAATCTCATATTTATATTAATATTATCAATAATATTTTTTAAAATTATTAATAAAATTTTTAAATTATTGTTTAAACTTGAATCAACCATTTTATTTTTTAATTTTAAAGCATAGTACAGTTTTGTGTGCTTTATTTATTTATTTAATCAATCAATCAATGGATGTTCTTTTCTGTCAACCAAAGCCACTTGGAGTGGAAATTCCCCTCTTGACTTTTATTCTTTGGTATTAATAATGTCACACTGCTTTATAGATCAGTTAATTAGATTCCACTTTTGCACTTTGGCGCTCTTTCTTAATTACTCCATTAATCATGATCTAATTAATTTTGTTTCTGAAGTGTCGGTTCCTACTTAAAATTAACCACCAAACTATAGAATATTGGTTATTGCAACTTATTTTAAATCAGATGCATAAAAAGAAATGCAAAATCAGATCACAGATCTAATTAGGACAAATTGCGCACTTAATTACCGTATTAATCTAGTCTCTCTGTTGTTTTAATGGCTTAATTAATTTCAGTCAATTTGTTTTTCTTTTTATTTAAAACTAGTTACATGTCGGTACTTTGCTCGGGTTTGTCGAAATATTTTGATATCAATATTTTTTAATATTTAAGTTATTTTAAGTAAATTATAAAAAATTAAATAAAATTAATAATTTACTTCTTCGAATTGACACAACACAAATTCCATTAACAAGCATATAAATTATTATTTTTTTAGACATGTGAAAAAAAATATCCATACACGTTATTCAATTATTTCTATATATGTGGGCGTGCATGGATTTTGTCTTTTTATTAAGAAAATAAAGGGTAGTTCGACGAATAACCATTATTGTATAAGGGTTTTTGTTAAAAAATATTTACTATATTAGAGTACCAAGTAAAGGTTAGTAGCAATTAATAAAGTGAAAATAGAATGATAGAACAATATTACAAATTGGATTGATAAAAAAGTAAACGAATTTTACACGTGGCATAATTACAATATAAAAGATACTATGTTATCACGGAACTAAAATTTTTTAATAGTAATCATCAGAACTGTAGTAGTAATTTAATATTTAAATATTTTTTTATTCAATTACCACTATAGTTTCATGTAATTATCAATAAAGTTTTTCGGTTTCGTAGTAACTCTCACGAAACCGATTCCATGGGATCCAAATTCCTATTTTATATATATTGTAATGAGATCGGTAAAGATAACCAAATAAAAATAATGGAATAATAATCAAAAGAATCACACAAAATTAAATGATACCAGATTTAAGTGGTTATACTGATTAGATCTACGTTTATAAGTGAAAACAGAGATATCCATTATAAAAAATGAAGAGTACAAAAATTGTCTAAATAACTTGTCTTTTAAAGTCTAACAAACGCCTTTATATAATACACTATAAAAAGAGCAAAAAAATTCATTTTAGGCCCAATTAGTAGCAAGTAAACAAAATCTTTTTTTTCTTTCTCTTCAAAATCGTTTTAAAATACCTCGGATCAAAAAGAGTTTTTCAATTAAAATCTCAATAACATATATATATATATAGGATTTGTTGCTATGACGTTGAATATAATGATTATATTACACACTGAAACAAATAGTGGATAGGGCACTTGTGATGGGCCGACTTCATTTCTCTTTAACCAAAGGTTAGCGTCCAAATCAGTCTAATTAAAGTGGCAAAAGCTTCTCTTAAAGATTGTTGGAATTTTCAGTCACAACTCACAACACAAAAAAAATCTTAATGGAGAGAGAGAGAGAGAGAGAGCGCACTTGTTCCCCAACTGGGGTGGATCTATGACGTAGCTTCTCCTCTAATTAGTAAGGAAGCACTAAAAACCATGGCCAATCCTTTTTGGTAAACCATATTTAAGGCCTGGACATGCATTTATATTCCACATACAACATAGACCAAATCTTGATTGTGGTAATTAATCTTTTGGGTATGGGTATGGGTATGGGTATGGGTATGGATTAGTTCTCCCAACATGCGAATACACACACTTGAGGGACCTTTGGATTCCTAGTGGTTATTCTCCTTCACCACCCTGCTGTTCTATCGCTATCTGTCGCACAAGCTTCTCCACTCTGTTTTGCTAGTGAGTAGTGGCCCTAATACTTGCTTCGTGGCTTTGTTTTAGTCCTTAAATTTATAAACAACTTTATTAATTGCTGACGACTGTTAATAGTTGTATTTTCCTTAAAAAAAAGATTCATGGCCACTTTGGAGGCGGCCATGATGCATCTTTGATCTTTAACACGTTCCTTGTCTCCGCCATTTAGTGTGTAAAGTTAGTAGGAAGTAGCAAAGCACTCAATAGTTTTGATTCATTCATGATTCCCAGTTAGCAATTGGATCAGGCTGGTAGTGACTTACATTACATTAATTACAATTTACAAGAATATTTTGATCAAATCTGATTTTTTTTTTCTTGTCAGCAAATTATGACCCGAGAAAGCATAATGTTAGGATTATAGTCAAAATCTGATCAGATGGAGATGAACCCGACATAATGACAATGTGATCTGTATTGGGATTTTCTTGATTTATAATTTATTGGCGTAATTGCAAAATTCTTTTTAAATTTAGGGTCAACTGAGTTTTCAAAAGTGACAATTTAACCTCTGACTTTGTCAGTTTTGAGCAATTCAACTTATCGGTCTGATTCTAGTTAAATTAAGATCAAATTCCAATAAAAAGTTATCGAAAAACTTAATATATTTACTAACTTACTACATCAGATGGAAAATATATTAAGTTTTTCGATAATCTTAATTATCTTATATGACAAGTTAGCAAATATACTAAGTTTTTTGGTAATCTTTTGATCAATGAGACAATAGGTTAACTTGTTCCAAATTGATAAAGCCATAAGTTAAATTGCCCATTTTGAAAACTCATAGGACAAACTGCTACTTAGCCTTAAATTTATGAGGAATTTTGCAATTAAGTCTAATTTATTAGTGTGGATCCTAAATTTACTTTGTGTGAAGAATAAGCTACTTGGTGAGCAAATAACTTGGTGAGTAAGTTATTTAAGGCTATAAATATGAGCATCAAGAGAGGTAGTTTCTCACATTATTCCTGAAGTAGGAATAGTTGATTAAATATAAAGAATAGCAAATCAAACACTAATATAATTTGTAAAAGAGGGTTTTAAAGGGATCCAAAAATTGAATGAACATTAGGTATACTGAGGTTTGGGTTGTGAGACTGGGAAGAGTTTTCATACAGTTTTGTCTAGAAAAATTGTATATTGTGGTGTTGAGAGTTTTAACAGTTTTTCTCTATCTAAAAGTTACAAAAAAAAAATGAAATAATAATTCACTCGTAAACGTAAACAAATACTTGTGCCAAACCATGTTAAAATTTTTGTGTTTATTTTTTTTTATTGTGTTTGTTGATTGAGTGTAAGAATTCCTAACATGTTAGTGTCATTTGCCTCCAAATGAAGCGATCGAGGATTTTGGTTCTCTCAATTTTAAGAGGAAATTTTAAACTCAAGTTAAACACATCGTAACTATTCAATTATTTTGGATGGATAAGATTTTACCACAAAAGAACACGATATTGATTTTATTTGATAGTAAAATTTTGTTCATCCAAAACAATTAAAACATATTTAACTCAAGTTTAAAATTCTCACTCAAAATTAAAAAAACCAAAATCCCTAAAATCATTTCTACTTTAACTTGTAATGAGATAAGGACGGTGTTTTGCCTCTCCAAAATTTATGGGCACGAAACCAAATCCAAGAGGAAGAATAACAATGAATAGAATCAAATCATAATTTAATATCTTGTTGATTGATGATTTTAAGAAATTCGAATATAAATGTCTGCATTCTGCATTGATGATAAAATCAGGTTCCAGTTGATTTGGACTTGTCAGTAAAAAGAAAAAAAGAAAGAAACTTAACTACCCATTTGAAGAATAACAACAATTTGTATATATTCCTTTTCTTTTCTTTTGTTCAGGTGGACATTCCATCCAAAAAAATGATTGAGGGATGCAGAGGAAAGCATTCATTCACATGTACAAATGCCATCATTTATTTGAATCATTGGATGCGTGCTTTACTTGAAGGTTCTGTTCCTACGTAATCGATGGAAACTTTGGACAAGAGCCACCCAGAAAGATAAATTTTTGTCCAAGCCCGTCCCTTTGAGTTAGGCCAAGCTCAAGCACACCCATTAAGCTTGAGTTTTCTATTTTTTTTTCTCACCTTTAAATTAGTCCAAAATATAATTTTACACGTATTTTTTTTTGTTGAAAAAACATACTCTAAATAATTACATTTTCTCTATTATTTTATAGCATAAAATGTTAAGGTAAAAAATTTTAGCACTAACATTACATATTAATATATATTATTTAATATATAAATAACATTTAATATATTTAAGCAGGTTAGATTAAGCTGACTTGTCTTATTTTTTAATTGGCCCAAGCTTGAACTGTTTTTTTAAATCGAACTAAATCCATTGACCAATTTTTCTTATTTAAACACGATATAAGAGAAGATTCTCTAACCAGTAACATAATGACACGTGACACCTTAAAATGGCAAAAACAATAATTTCACAAACATGACAGATTTACCGATCAAACATCCACGCTAGGGTAGGATAGTAATTCTACACTGAAAACCCTAATTTTGCCCAAACACTAACCCATGGAACTCTAATCTTATTGTATACTCCATATTAATTACTTTCTTAATCGGGTTTTACCTCTGAACACTATATAAGGGTCTCTCATTATCAAAGGTACTCATTTTCAATTCTACAAAAAAAACTCTTCAATTCTCTTGCTATTTAAAGCATTATACTAACTTATAGGCATAAGACAGTCCTTTGTAGATACAACACATAAGTTTTTGGATAACTCTTTGTATTTACGTGTGTAGGTATCGCTTCCCAACTGTTCAATTATAGATTTTCGTCATCAACTAACACACAAAAATTACAGGTTGAATCAAGCGTTCGATTGAGCTAATAGAGAGATGATCAGTTCTAAAGAAAATATTTTTAAGGTTTAGAAGTGGAAGATAATGCAGAAGTACCGAGCATGATTACATACAAAGTGACCTTCTCAAACAGCTGAAGAAATGTTGATTTGCATAAATGAATTTGCTGAATAAAAGCTATAGGATATTTATACCCTCCGCTAAATTTACCCTTGACTATCATTGCAACTAATTGTCATGCACGAGGTTTATGAACTTATAGATAGCTTATTCAATAACATACTATAAAATATCTATGAAATGGATTTAATTAATATTATAAATTTTTTTATTTGATTCATTCAACTTCTTAAATAAATAAATAGTTATTTTTAAAAGGAAATAAATAGTTAGGAATATTTGTTATTGAAAATATTTTATTTACTCAATATAACATAGGTATAAAAATGTAAATATAAAATTAAATAATTCTAAATTCATCAAAATAGTTAAGTAATAAATTAATTTTTTAAAATGAACAATATTTGAAGACATCTCATATGGAAAGCTGGACAAACAAAATATATTGGAGGGAGTATTTAATAGATTTGGAAGTTTCATTTTTTTTTGGGACATCATCACCAATTCTCTTTATATTTTGGTTATTGTTTCAATGTCCACCTTAGATTTTAAAATTAATCAAATAAAACCCTTTGTTTTAGGGATGTCTTCAATTGTCACTTTCGACTACAGTTTTGGTCAAATTTAAAATAATGCACACATTTTTGTACATGTGCGACATTTACAGTAAACTCATGCGATACTTAAGGCCAATTGTGTGACCGTTGAAATGTGAAAAAACAAAAATGTTTTCATTTCTTTTCTTTATTTTCTCTTTCTAAATCAATATTGTCTTGGGAAGAGAGAAGATAAAAGACGAGAGAAAAAGAAATTTTTACTTTTTAATATTTTAATAATCATATGAATTGATCATGAGTGATATAAGTATGTAAATACATATATACCATTTCAAATTTTATCGAAAATGCAATCAAAACTCTAGTAGTTCTTACGTAGATGGTACCTAGCCCAAACTCAAATGTTTGGCTAAATGTGAGCCCAATAGGATTATAGGAAGCTTTATGTTTGGGCTTGTAATGAGGGAGTACATAGCATTGGACCTAGTCATACTTGATCTGGGCCAACCTTTCAGCTTCTCCAGCCCTAAAAGTTGGACAAGCATGACAATTTGTAGGCCCAACTCAATCAAGCAAATCTCATAACAAAAGGGCTGTGCGCCACGTCAGCAGAGGAAATACGCAAGCACAGCCTTTCGGTCAATCCGAGCAACACCTAACTCTTTCCCAGTCTCTGCAGTTTTTTCTCCAGGTTTACAAAGGGCCACGTGTGCTCTGGTAATTGGTACCCGTCAGGTCGTCACCTCTATTACCCGCCATGTGTCTTTCACTTCACTCTCTCTCCCTAATTAAAAAAAAAGAACGCTTCTTCTTCTTGAACAAGCCAGAGTTTTCAAGTATTTCGTAGGAGCTTTAAACAAATAAATCTGATTTCTCAATAAAAACGGAGAAGAGCTTCTAATCAAGACCTCTATATTTTTCAATTTCCCCAAGTATTAAGTCAGTACTCAGAGAACTTACAAATGAGGACCATAGCGTCGCGTTTGATCCATTGTAGACCATCACTTTCTAAGCTCTAGTAAGTGTTTTCTTCTTCTTTTTGTTAATTCTCGTTAATCGTTACTACATCGATGATCCATTTGGAGTTATTATCAGTTTGATTAGGCACTTTACACAATTTAAGTAGTATTTTTTCTTTCTGAATAGGTTTTGGAATTTGCATTAAATGTGCTTGGTTGAGATAATTGGAGAAAGTAGAAGTCTACATTATTCAAATGCTAAATTGTAGCAAATTTTCATTTTTTCGTAAAACAATATCTCCATGATTGTTTTATTGGAAGTGATTGTTCTTTGATTTGACCTTGAAGTCAAGGCTTCAGTTTCTTTATGCCATAGGATTTTCTACAATGACGAATTAATTAAAAAGAAAAACAAGTAAAATTTGTGTCACATTCTAGAATGTGGTGGATTTTTTTGGATTCTGTTATTGTCAAGTATGCGGAGAGATCTTTTCAAAACGTAAATTCTATAGTTTTTATGAATATACTATTCATACTAGCGGTATATTCATAACCCCTTGTTTTGACACAGGGGAATGAGGGGAAATGGGAAAGGAAAGTAAGGGGAACATCCATCTCTTTGGGTGGAAGATTTTAAAATGGGAAAGGAATTGGAGGGGGAGCATATACCCCTCCATACCCTTCCAAACACTTTTTTTTTTATTTAAAATTTCTCCAAATTGGGAGGATTGGATCGAGACTGTACCTCTTTTATAGTAGTTTTATTTTTAAACTGTATTGACAATTACTATTATCTCTAATTCTTACGAATTTCTTTTACTAATGATGGCAAAATAGTAAAATAGTAAAATGCATTATATCATTTCATTTCCTTTTAATCCCTTAAAGAGGGACAAGTACCCATTCATTTTCTCTCATTTTTTCTTTGCCCTTCATATTCTTTCCTTTCTTTTCCCTCCAAAGTTCCAAACATGCCCTTAGTATCTAGACCCATTGTGCATGAGATACATATCAGCCTCTTAATTACGTGATGAAATATAGATTATGGGATGTGATGACTGTGCTAAAAGAAGAAACAGAGCAGCATTGTGCGGATAGCTATGGTTATTTTTTTCCTTGTTTGTATCTTTGTATGTGTTAAGGAAAGTCGAGTGGTCACTTTTCTAAAAAACTTAGTTGTTAGGAATGGGTCCAATTTTTATATTTATATTTTAAGACATGCCCTCACGTCCAAGCTCATCTTCTTTCACGTGATCTCGCAGGATGATAAGATGAGGACTTGAGTGTATGTCGAGACAGAGCGAATAGTACAAAACCCGACTCTTAACACCCATTCACATAACTTGGTGAGGATTAATGAGTTATACTAGAAAAATATTTTCTAGGATTCGAAACCAAGCCTTTATCCCTGAAATCATCTTAAAGAAAATTGGGTGACCAATTTTTCTAAAATTTAAGCGGTTAGGATGCGTCCAACTGTTATATCTATAGTCTAATAGTTTGAATTAAGCATCTTCTTTTCCCAGCTTCAGAAAATAAAGGTTTAGGTGAAAGTCATATAAGTCTTGCACTTTCTATTCTAGAGGTTAGTATTTTGAGTTTAGACTAGAGTTTGAGATGAATTTAGTCATTGCAATCTTAACTATTTTTATTGCAGATTCATGGTTGTAAGAAATTTGTTATTGTTTTCTTATTTTCATATCCTGCCAAAACAGTATCATGCCTGCATCCAGCAGTGTGAGATATCTGTCAACTGATTCTAATAAAGTTGATGAACCCTTTGAAGTCGAGGAAGCAGAGACAATAAATGTCCCCCCACCTCCAACAGAGAAGGTACGCTTCAGCAAGGCTGTCATGATGTTATCTACGATGAACATGGTCATGCTGCCCTTTAGATATTCAGACAGATTTCATACATTTGAATTTATATGTAATTCTTTTCAGTTGCTTGTGTTGGGTGGAAATGGATTTGTTGGCTCGCATGTTTGCAGAGAAGCTTTAGATCGTGGTATATCTGTTGCTAGCCTTAGCAGGTATCTTGCAACTTTTCAAATATTATTTCTGGGCTTCTTTTAATTATTGATAGGGACCGACAACTCGTTCGACTTGTTGATGCTAAAGAGCTTTTGGATCACATTGACTGGTCAATATAATTAGCTTGTAACTTATCAGGAAAAAATCTAGCTTGTATACCGTTTATTTGCCTGTATACTTCTAAAATATATACTGATTATATGATGAAAAGTGTCTTACACATACTTGACATTAACGACATCAAATTAAACAAACTGATCATTATGATTATATAATTGGAAGTCACTATCAATTTCTCTCGTGATTGTGACATGTCATGAGGTGTATAAAAGGTGCTAATCTGCTAGGTGTTGTTTAACTTTCATTCTTCACTTCTTTTTTTCTTTTTGTTGATAAATTTTGAATTTAACTACTACATATGATGTAACATATAGCCAATTCCAAATGATGCAGCATAAAACTATAAAAGATTATTAGATATGCTTTGTTCAGATAGTGGGAACAATGCTTTGAAAAGCGTGAAGTGCATAATTTTTTTTATAAGTAAAAAATATTTTATAAAAAAGCACCAAGGGGTACCACCCGTATACAAAACGCTATCTACATGCGAGAATCTCAAAGAGCTCTATAATATCTTCATCATTTACAAAAAAAAATCATTAAACCAAAACCCAAAAGTATGAATCCACCCATCCTTGATGATGACTAATGGTTTTTTCTTTCCATCAAAAGCTCTTCTATTCCGTCAATCTAACTCACCCAAAAAATAAAAGTGGAATCAAGCAATAAGCTGCCCTCCTATGCTTCGAGTCTTTCACCCAGACCAAACCCACACCTCACCTTGGATTGAACCCACAATCACCCACTGGATTCCCATCAGGCTAAAAGCCATATCCCATAGATGTCTAGTGAACGAACATCCCAAAAGAAGATGATAAAGGGACTTCCCTTCCTTACAAAGGTAACACCTATTAACCAACACCTTTCCTCTTTTTTTGAAGAATATCAATTGTAAGAATGCCACGCCAACAAGCTTCCCAAGCAAGGAAAACAACCTTTGTGGGAGCTAGGTTCTTCCAAATTGCTTTCCAAGGAAAGATATCCAAACCCTCCGAATTTTCAAGCAAAAAAAGGGTCTTGTAATAAGACTTAACCACAAATTTTCCAACTGAGTTCAACCTTCATTTAATCTTATATTCCTCAAGCAAGTTCACTTACGCCTTTTGAATGTTTTCAAAAAAACTAATCATCCTCTAATTCCCAATCATGCGCATTTTGGGCAAAGACAATGTCCCAAACAAGCTCTCCATTATGAGAGCTCACACAAGAGCTCACCAAGTCCTCTTTATCTCGAGTAAGAGCAAAACCTATGGGAATTGCTCTTTTAAAGAAGCGTCACCAATCCAAATATCATGCCAAAACCGAATACCATTCCCATTGCCACACACAAAAAAAAAAAAAAAGAAAATCATCCAAACCTTTTCTAATCCACTTCCAAACCCCAACACTATAAGAACCACGTCTTTCCTTAGAAATCCAACCATTATGCTCTAACCTAAAATTAGCCACAATAACCTTATGCCACAATTTATCCTTCTCCACCATAAATCTCCAAAGCCACTCTCCAAGAAGTGCTTTGTTGAAGAGAACTAATGACTTAAGGCCAAGACCCGCTCGATCATTGGGTTGCTTGACTACTCCCCGTCTCACCAAGTGGTATTTAAAATCTTCCGTCAAATTACCCCAAAGGAATCTACGTTGAGTTCCCTCCAGTCTCTTAGAAATCTCACAAAGAATAGGGAAAAGAGACATAGAATAGATAGGAAGACTCGATAGGGTGATCTTAATGAGAGTTAAGCCTCCCCTTTAGATAGATAATGGCTCTTCCAACGGGCTAGCTTCTTTTAAATCTCTCCACAATGGAACCCACATACCTTTGTCTTTAAATTTAAATTTAGCACCCAACGGATGGGTTGATGTTTGATAGTATTGGGGAGGATTCGGCTCTTTGGCTTGAGAAACCCTTTGAGGAAGAGGAGATCCTTTTTGCTCTTAGGACGTCCTGCAAATCAAACCAATTATTATTTATTAATTTCTATTTTTTATTAGTTGTTTGCTATTTTTAATTATATAAAACCATACTCGGATGGTTTACGCCTAGGGATGGATCCAAGACCATTGCCTTGGGAGGCCAAGGTGTCCAATTAAATTTTCCATCATGAGATTAAAAATTCATCAAACTGTATTTAAAATAAATTTGTATACAAAATAAGTAACAAAAGAAATGAGGAGTACAGGAATATATGACCACTAACCATCTTTTGAATCCAATCACTAGTTCATTGCCTTTTTCATATGATCGATTACTTTACTTTTTAATATAATATGTTTTAATGCCTAGCAATGCCAAGTGCCAAGATCCCTAATATAAAATTATGTAACATCAAACTTTTTCTATAGAAATATTATTTTTAAATATATTATAATTATCTCAAAAAATTATAAAAGAACCATAATATAAATTTATCTTAAATCAAACTAACCATCAATAATAATAATAATAAAGTTAACAACATTATTTAGTAAACAACAAGAACAATTCAACACTTAACAATAGGTAAAAGAAACTTACTAATAAGCATCATGTTTTTCCTTGGAAGGCAATTTGGAACGCCTTTGTTCCCAAGAAAGTTAGGTTTTTTATTTTTTTATTTTTTTGTGTGGGAGGCCTCTTGGGGTAGAATTCTTACTATTGACAATCTTCAAAGGAGGGGGAAGATAATGGTCAATAGATTCCATATTTGCACCGAGAAGGCCGAGCCCATTTAATATCTCTTGGTGGATTGCTCATTTGCTAGAAACTCATGGGAAATGGCAGATAGGATTGTGTGGGTTTCTTGGGTGGTTGTGGGTTCGTGAGAGATGAATTTGGGGCTTGGAGTGGTGTAAGGGCTTCCAAGGAGGTAATAAGAGACTTTAGTTTTAATTCCACACTCTATTTGATGGATAGTGGATAGAGAGAGGAATCGGAGGGCCTTCAATGGTATTGAAAAACTGATTGCCACTATTAGAGATAGTTGGTTCAATACTCTTAATTTTTGGGTTAGAAGAAATTTCTTTGTAAACAATGAAGATCTATTAGATTTTGTGGAGTTCTTACATTTTTAATAGCCTTTGGCTTTGTGGTGCACCTTCTTGGTGCTTTTTAATAAATTTTTTACTTATAAAAAAAATATAGGTAAAAGAAACTTATCTTTAAGAAAGATATGTAAGTTAAATCTTTTTTAATTTCTTCAATGAAAAGATTTAAAACAATAATAAAAAACCATAATATAAATTTATCTTAAATCAAACTAACAATCCATAATAATAATAAAAAAGTTCACAACATTATTTAGTTAACAACAAGAACAATTCTACACTTAACAATAGGTAAAAGAAACTTATCTTTAAGAAAGATATTTAAGTTAAATATTTTTAATTTCTTCATTGAAAAAAATTAAAACAATAACCTTGTGACTCAATAATCTTGACAAAACCTTTTGAGTGATGGCCATGTGGGGGATATATCCATCTTAATTCAAGATAGAGTATAGTTAAAAAAAATCAATATTCGGGAGGGCTGGGAACACCAATTAAAAATCCATATGAATTCCTTTCCCCATAAGACTATATATTTTAGATTTTTTTAATCTTTGGGGCCCCGGCTCCCTTGGCATCAGTCCATGCTTACTCCCCAAGGTGTCGGAGCATATGACCTCACAAATAGTAAATCGCCTGGCCTTACGCATTCGCCTTTAAAAACATTGAGTGGGAATTATATATCATCTATGCCTTCTGGTTGTAACTGGCTTGAGTTGCTAGGTTCTGTAGCAGTTAGTTTCCAGAACCTTTATTAAACATAGTTTTTATTCTTTATGTTTAAAGATTTACTAATAATCATGGAACAAATGTAGATTGATCCTTTAATGTATTTCTGATGGTGCATAACTACTGTCCAATTTCTCAGTTCAATAGTGTCTCTTACTGGACTTTTTGGCTTAAGGTTAAATATGTGAAATTTATGGCCTAAGATATATTTTTGGTTTATGGAGATGACTTGCATAGATCGTTTTGTTATGTATATTATATTATAATTTTAATATGTTTCCCTTCTACTTTCAGATCTGGTAGGCCATCTTTACATGATTCTTGGGCTAACAATGTGACCTGGCATCAAGGTGCATTTCTCTCTACAGTTTGTTCTTAAGAACCTTATTCTTGGGATGCATTAGTGCCTCTAAACTTTTTATGATTGCCAGGAAACCTTCTTTCACCTGATTCATGGAAGGAAGCTCTTAGTGACGTGACTGCTGTTGTACGTAATCTCTTAATTGAGTCGCAAAAAGATCAAACTTTAGGATTTCTATAATTCAAACTTCATTGTAAATTTATGCCAGCCCCCCTTTTTCTGCTTCTTTTCTCCCTGCAGAATATGATATTGGTTTGGTTATTGTTTCCTTTCAGATCTCCTGCGTTGGTGGTTTTGGTTCCAATTCTTACATGTATAAGATTAATGGCACTGCTAACATCAATGCAATAAGAGCTGCCTCAGAAAAGGGTATAGCAATCTAGATGGCTTAAAATTTTGTTAAAGTAATTTTTCTTAACCGACTTTTGACTGGTACTGGCCCTACTGGGCGAATCGAGAAAAAATGGTTTGAGATTTTGCTAGATAAAGAAAAAGGCCCAGGAAGAAAAATATGAGCCATATGATTACAAAATGAAGCCCTAACGTGTTGAAGTTGGCCTGCCGAATAGTCTTGGAACTTATACGAAAGGTAGCCTCCCTATTAAAAGCAACCCCCGTATTCCTGGATATCATCAGAGCATCTTGTAAGCTTTCTGCTATTGCTTACAGAAATGCATTTACATCACTTTTAACAAGGCTCTTATCCATGCTTGTGAGGATATTATCATGCTTACATTTACAGTATTAGTAAATACATATGAAGTGAGAGAATTCTACACTTCCTTGCTTGATTCTTATGTTTTCCTCCTTAGATCCTTGTTAGTTGATCAGTGGCAACAGACCAAACTTTTATATCTTCAGAGATTCTTGGGCGGAACTGGCTATTATAGTGACATACTGACATGGGTAGTGTCAGCAAGAGTTTTCACCATTCGAATTTCTGGTTCTCTTTGCTACTTGTCTTTGTTGATAATTGGTCCTTCATTTTCTCATTCAGGTGTAAAAAGATTTGTTTATATCTCTGCCGCGGATTTTGGCTTGGCAAATTACTTATTGAGAGGATATTACGAGGGAAAGGTACCGTATTTATCCCTTCTGATTGTCCATCAGTTTTTAGGGATCAATTTTTGGATCCTGAGTAACAATCTCATTACATGACACTATCTTTTTCTTTTTTCCTTCTATCCAAAGTGAAGTGGGTGCAAACCAATTATACCAGATTTTTATGGTGTAGGACAGGAAGTGGCCAAACAACTGAAGACCTATAAATCCTTATTAGTAAGGGTGATGTAGGACAGTAACTGAAGAAGAAATAGATTAAAGGGAGAAGTAGAAGAGGAGGAATAAAGAGAGAGGAAGAAAAGGGAGAGAATAAGAACCTGACTTTAAGAGGGAATGAGAAGTATAGAGGAAATATGAGGCTGAGATAGAAGAATTAGGGGATGAGAGAGGAAGAACAAGAGAGAGGAGAGATAAAGAAACAGGATAACCAAAACTTTTATTACATAATCAAAAGTCTAATTAAAACCCAAATAGAGTTGCTCTTTTATAGGCAACACTAATAACTAAACAAAGAAATATAATCAAACTCTAAATAAAATCCCTAATTTCCTAAACTTAAAGTCCTAGAATATTCCTACTTGATTCTTAAGAAAAGTATAATTAGAAGATAATCCCACAAATAACCCAAACCCTAAAATAACAAATCTCTGCTTTCATTTACTGCATCAATGAAAGGGCTCCTTCTTGCCCCAGAAGAGAATGGGAACCAAGAAAAAAGTAATGCTGGAAGACCATCTTAAGTGAACACATAAGAAATTCAATTCCTTTGAACATCTTCCTGTTTCTTTATAGGATACCATTTTAAACAACTGCTATCTGAGAAACTATACCTTTGCCTTTTCTTTTCAATAGTCTCCCTCTCCCAATAATTTAGCAGCCCAACCACAGATGTTGAATGATTTCAAACACACTATATGAAAAGGCCACGAATTCCCATGGCTCCTACAACCAACGGTGTAAAATGTTCCACAATCTCGCCATCCCTTTTACACACGCAACAATGTGGTTTCAAATGACCTATCTTTACCAAATTCTCCATTATCAGAATTATCTTTGGAGCTGCAGTTGCCAGTAAAATGCTACCTTAAAAGGAAACCAGCTTGAGGTTATCTTCCATGGAAATTAACTTTTCCTTACTTCTCTCAGACCAAAATAAAACCAAACTTATGACTCAACTCATAATGATTCTCTGGTGAAACCACAGCCAAGCTGTAACACATACACGCATGTCATACACAGCTGAATAGAACTATGGTATTTCATCTCATATAAATTAAGATATTAATGATACATCCAATATATAGTCACATCTTAGATACTTATACTAGTGATGCTGATTATATTATATATTTTATGTTACCGTATTTATCTCATTCAAAACTTTTCCTCGCGTCTTGTTTGATGTAGAAAGCTGCTGAAACAGAGTTTTGCTTACCAAATTCCCTTATGGAGGTGAGCTTATTCTCTCACTCTTAACTCGTGAGCCATGTTCTATGTAGTCACATATGATTATTCATGATTCTGGTAGATAATAGCTGAAGGCTGAATGGGTTTACCATAAACTTTTAAACAAAATGCGTAATGCTCATCTTGTAACAATTCAATTATACGTTGAAAATTGTGAATGTGTTTTTGTATTCTTTATTCAGTTCTTTTAGTTGGATGCTACGGTTTTACTTATGATATATCTACTAATAACTTGAAACCAAGATTCTTCTTATAGCGGACCAGTTGAGACTGAAGTATTAGATTATGGTTCATAGTATAATTGGGTTTTGCTGATAGAATATTTGACGTATTCTTTTTCAGGAGTGATACCGAGGCCTGGTTTTATTTATGGAACTCGCAGTGTTGGGAGCATGAAGATTCCACTAGGTGTAATTGGTTCTCCAATGGAGATGGTAAATTGCTTGTTTTTTTTTGCATTTCATGTTTGTGTCTACTTCAGTGTGTTTCTTCCCCTGCTACTTTTAATCCATCTGAATAATTGGTGGGCGGATTCAGCCAAACTGGGCATGTCCTTTGTGATCGTTTTCCTCTCCTCTTTCACACATTTTGAATTCTGGAATTCTATACATTTCTAGCTAGCATTATCTTGGGCTCTATTTTGATAGCTTCCTTTTTTGGGGTGTAAATTTTGTGTTTCAACCAAGTTACGTGTAAGATTAACATGTCGTGCAATGTAGGGTGAGGCAAATATAATACTCACCTAAAATGTACAGGGAAAAGGCATTCTTACTCTGATGTGGCCTGTCCTATTGTGCTACATGTTTGTTCTTGAAACACTCCCCCCTTCTCTCTCTCTCTCTCTCTCTCTCTCTCTCTCTCTCTCTCTCTCTCTCTCTCATGCTGGAAGCATTATTTTCTCTAAACTTTATTTGAAGGAACAAGTCGACTACTCCAAGATTTTGTCAAAAACCTCTCCAGTTTTGTTCTCATTTGTTCATTTGTGAAGGAGGCTTTGAGTTTCTTCCCCCATCTCCTGGTCTCCTTGGATTAAGTTGCTTAAGCATCAATATGGCAAAATTAAAAACTACTTCCCAATGCTTCTAGGGGAAGGGAGGAGAATGGAACAACACCTTTTAGGAGTTAGGGATGTTTATTTATTTATTTTTTAAGTAGGAGTTAGGGATCCTTATAATGACTGGAAATCAAGTCTAAGCAGTATTTTACTCCAATGTTAGTGTGTATCAGAGAAACGAATCTAACATGTAATTCAAAAGGATTCTTGCACTCTCAGAAACTGAGCAACTTTATATTTTGCTGACTTATTCCTGATTTTATGTTCAATTCATTGCAGGTTCTCCAACATACAAAATTGTTAGAATTTAAGAGAGTAAAGAGATGTGAGAATTGAAGAGAGTAAAAAGATTGTACAAATCCTTAATTGAGTTCTTATTATTGAGAATACAATTAAGAGTAAATATAGGTTGTTAAAGGAAAAAGATATTTCTTAAAACAAAGAAGGAAACATGGTCTAAAGTAAGCCTTAAAACAAGGATGAATATATAGCAAGTGTGGGTGAAGTGGAATAGTTAGTGACCTTAATTAAAGAAAAGAATATGAACTTTGCCATCCATTGACAGCCCCCCTCAAATTGATGCAGGTTGATCAATAAACATCAATTTGTTGCTTAAGAAGCAATGTCGATGGCGAGTGAGCGCTTTGGTGAAGATATCAGCAATTTGTAGGTCAGTGGAAACATGTGGAAGAGTGATAACACAAGTTTCAAATGCTTCGCGGATAGAGTGACAGTCGACTTCAATATGCTTCGTGCGCTTATGATAGATAGGATTGGCCGTGATCTGAATAGCACTTGTATTATCAGCATGTAGAGGTGTAGGATCAGTTGCAGAAAAATCTAGCTTAGCAAGCAAACTTCGAAGCCAAATAATTTCGGAACAAGCAAGAGACATCGCCCGATACTCAGATTCTGTAGATGACTTAGAAACTCTGTCTTGCTTCTTACTTTTCCATGAGATCAATGCATCACCTAAGAACACACACCAACCAGTAATGGAGCGACGTGTATCAGCACAACCAGCCCAATCAGCGTCGCTATAAGCAGTAAGTCGAGGAGAATTGCCTGTAGGAAAGAATAAGCCACGGGCAGAAGTGCCCTGAACATAGCGTATGATCCTACGGACAGCAACCAAATGAAGGTGACGAGGGGTCTGAAGAAATTGGTTGATTTGTTGTACTGCAAAGGAAATGTCCGGTCTAGTAATGGTGAGGTAGATAAGACTGCCCACCAACTTTCGGTATAAACTAGGATCAGCAAGTAAATCACCATCCTCTTTGCGAAGCTTGACATTCAATTCTATGGGAGTATCAACAGAAGTGGCCTCTTGTAGGCCAGCTGTAGCTACCAGGTCACTAGCATACTTATGTTGATTGAGTGAAATACCCGACGGACTACAATGCACCTAAAGACCGAGAAAATATGTAAGAGACCCAAGATCTTTCATATGAAAGGACTCGGAGAGATGGGTCTTGAGCTGGCCAAGTAAAACAGAATCGGAACCAGTAATCACAATATCATCAACATAAACTAAAAGAACAACAATACCCATGTCTGATTTTCGAAGAAACAAGGAAGTGTCATACTTGCTCTGCTTGAATGAGAATTGTAATAAATTAGTTCGAAATTTATTGAACCAAGCCCTTGGAGCTTGTTTGAGACCATAAAAGGAGCGACGAAGCTTACACACATGTGAGTTTGGAGAAGGAAACAATCCCAGGGTGGCTTCATATAAATACACTCTTTAAGATCCCCATGAAGAAAAGCATTCTTGACATCCATCTGATGTAGTGGCTAATCATTGGAAGAAGCAAAAGCTAGAATCGTACGAACAGTGGTCATCTTAGCCACAGGAGCAAAGGTTTCTTCATAATTAACACCATATTCCTGTTTATTTTCAAGTGCAACAAGCCGAGCTTTATAACGATCCTAACTTCCATAAGATCGAACCTTGACGGAGTAAACCCATTTGCAACCCAGGGGGACTATAGTGGAAGGACAAGGTGCAATGTCCCAAGTGTGATTGGTCTCTAAAGCAGCAATTTCTTCCTGCATAGCTTGTCGCCAACAATCATACTTGACAGCATGTGAGTAGCATGTGGGAATATCAAAATTAGACAATGCAGCAGTAAGAGCAAAAACAAACCACCCATACCTATTCGGAGGTAAAGATATTCGAGAAGAGCGACGTACCAAGTGTTCTGAAGGTGCTGCAACTGACTGGAGCATGGTAGGATCAGATATCGGTTGAGCCATCAGAAGAGACTGTGGGCGGGAGTGTCTCGTATATACAATACATGGTTTAAAGCGAGAGCTGACTTGATGAAGATTTGAAAATTGTTGCTCAAAGAAGGGGAGGACCACTGTAGAAGAAGAGGGCTCAGAGGACACAGGAAAGAAATGTTGATTTTCAAAGAAAATAACATTTCTAGAAATATGTGTACGATGTAAGGTAGGATCATAGCAAACAAATCCCTTTTGACACACATTATATCCCAAGAATGCACATGTAACAGATTGAGCAGATAATTTATGTCGCTCATGGGGAGGTAAATAGACAAAACATACACAACCAAAGATACGGAGATTATCATAACTAGGTTGTTTAGCAAACAAGCGGAAATAGGGAGACTCCATGTGTAAGATTTGGGAAGGTAAACGATTAATCAAGTGAGTAGCAGTTTTCAAAGCCTCGACCCAGAACATTGATGGAACTGATGATTCTAACAAGAGAGTACGTACCACATCAAGAAGATGACGATTTTTACGTTCGGCTACTCCATTCTGTTGGGGAGTAGCAGGACATGAACGTTGATGAATAATACCTTTAGAAGCCAAGAATTCCTGAAACTCAGTAGACAAATATTCACCACCAGAATCTGTGCGTAATGTCTTAATAGTCGCAGAAAATTGATTGTCAACATACGCTAAAAAATTAGTGAAAGTACGAAAAACCTCAGATTTAGAGCGAAGAAAATAAACCCAAGTGAATCTGCTATAATCATCAATGAAAGTCACATAATATTTAAAATTTTCATATGAACTAACGGGGGAAGGTCCCCAAACATCACTATGGATAAGATCAAAGCAGTGAGAAGCTCTACTAGCATGTAAATGAAAGGGAAGAATTTTGCTTTTACTAAGTTTGCAAGAATCACACTTAAGAGATAAAGAAGAACGTTCTTCATTATCAAGAAAACCAGAGTGCAATACATGAGATAAGATTTGATTATTGGGATGGCCTAAACGACGATGTCACACCATACTCAGATTTGGAACATTATTGCAAGCAAGAGACTTAATAGACAAAACTGGAGAAATTGCTGGGACAGATAAAAATAGTGGAAACAAGAGTCCCACTTTAGGTCCCTTCGCGATCAGCTCTCCCGTTACTTGGTCCTGTACAACACAACCATCACCAGAAAAGTTAAAAACACAATTGTTATCAACTAATTGACCAACAGAAATAAGATTCGTGGAAAGTTTAGGAGCAAGAAACACACCAGTGAATTTAGAAGAGGCATATCTGACAGCAGCGATTGGTAAAGAACTGCCATTGGCAGTCTGAATGGCAGATAGACTAACATAGGGTCGAACATGACACAGAGCGGTGAGAGTATTCGTCATGTGATTAGAGGCCCCCGAGTCTACGTACCAGAGTTTGGTAGAATTTTTACCTTGAAACTTCTTTGCAGATAATGCTGAAATTAGCATTTGTTGCACCATTTCGGGTGTGCAGTAATTCGCTGCAGGAGGTGCCGGAACTGGGGAGGCACTAGAAGAAGAGCTAGGAGCTACGGAGGGTACAATAACAGAAGTCTGAAATGCTTGAGCTTGACGATTCTGTGGGCGGAGACGACATTCTTTGATGATGCGACCATTCTTCTTACAATAAGAGCAATATTTCTTGGGACAATTGGCAGCAATATGCCCATATTCCTTACAGCAAAAACACTGCAAGTTTTTAGAATGCATAGACGATCCGCGTCCTTGGGCAGCATAAGCAACAGTTCTTGGACTACCATAAGATTGCTCCAAAGTGGCTTGAGTACTAAGACGTTGTTCTTCACGAAGTAACTCACCAAAACAAACATCAAGAGAAGGAACAAGAGATCTATTCAGCAGAGAGGAGCGAATAGATTCATATTCCGGGCGTAGTTTCATAAGAAATTGATCACGCCATCTAGTCTCGTGGAGTTGCTGAATAGTCGAAAGAGTGGCAACAGGAACAGCCGCTGTAACAAGATCAGTATAGTCAGTCCAAAGAATCAGAAAGGCCGAGTAATAGTCTTGGATGGAAAGACTGCCATGTTGAAAGGTGGCAATTGCATGCTCTAACTGAAAGCGATAAGCATCATTATCTTGATGATAAACCTTCTTCAGATAAGTCCACATAGATTGAGCAGAGCGATGAGTACGCAAGTTGGTGACAATATGTGGCTCCATCGAACCAAGAAGCCAAGACACGATCCGAGCATCAAGCACGGTCCAAGAAGGAGAAGACCCGACATCATTCGATTGGTCTGTATTGGATGTTTGTGCAACATCCGTGCCATCGATATGGCGCCAAAGTTCTTTTCCCTTGAGGAAAATTTCAAACTGAAAGGCCCATGTAGAGTAATTTTTGCTCGTAAATTTGACACACAGGTGCAGAGTCCATTGCAAATAAGTGCAAAAAAAATAGCCCGACAAAAAAAAGAAGCTAAAACCACCCAAAGCAGAAAAAAAACAAACTGCTAAAGAGATCTGAGAACAAAAAAAAACACCGAGAAATCTGAGACCCAAAGCCACAAAACACCTTTCTAAAAATAGATGATGTCATGAATACCGAAACTGCTCAAACCAAAAAAATAGGAGGTGCCGACAACACCAACCCAAAAAGAGAAGACCGAAAAATAACAAAAAAAAACTTTCACGTCGAGTTCACCGAGAACAACACAGAACACGCCGAAACACGAAACTGAGAAAAATTACAAGCGAGAGAAGAACCTAAGCAACCGGCTCTGATGCCATGTTAGAATTTAAGAGAGTAAAGAGATGTGAGAATTGAAGAGAGTAAAGAGATTGTACAAATGCTTAATTGAGTTCTTATTATTGAGAATACAATTAAGAGTATATATAGGTTGTTAAAGGAAAAAGACATTCCTTAAAACAATGAAGGAAACATGGCCTAAAGTAAGACTTAAAATAAAGATGAATATATGGTAAGTGTGGGTGAAGTGAAATAGTTAGTGACCTTAATTAAAGAAAAAAATATGGATTTTGTCATCCATTCCCAAAAATCACTTAACCGGGTCCCAGTTGTTGGACCTCTGTTCACTCCTCCTGTTAATGTCACTGCTGTTTCAAAGGTTGCTGTCAGGACGGCAACTGATCCTGTCTTTCCGCCTGGCATCGTAGATGTGTACGGCATACAGCATTATAGCCAGCAAAAATCGAGATAAGTTTAGTGAAAATATAGAGCTGTCGACACCAGTCTCTCTCTTTGAATGTAAATTTTTGGAATATGTGCTTGAGAGGTGATACTACCAAAATATGTCACCTCAACAGGAGGAGGACACGTGGATTATCTTGAGCCCTGAATTCAAAGAGACACGCGGACAGTTCAGGCCCAGACAGCTGGGCCTCCAGGTCATGACCGCCTTTCAGGCATCCACCTCCAGCTGGGCCTCCAGGTCATGACCGCCCTCAGGAATATCTTGGCTCCAGCTGGGCCTCCACGTCACCACCGCCCTCCGGATCATCATTACCAACCAAGTTGGGGCGTCAGACCGAAACACCGTCTTACGCATAGACGGCTCTGGAATAAGCCAACAAGGCTAAAGCCCTACTGAACGGTTCTCAGCTTCCTAGCTGGGCCTCATAGGCATCATTACCCTACCCAGTTAGGGTATCCTGTCACAGCTGCCCCGATCCATCACCGCCTCCGGAACTCTATAAAAGGATTTGGTAAGCGGTCCAACAGGGCAAGGGCTTTTTCAGCTTTAAACACATACAACCTGAAACTTTTGCTAACTTAAGCATCGGAGCATCCTCGGAGGCATCCCCTCCGTCGACCCAATAGCAAATCTCCCTTTCCCTGTGCAGGTACTTATACAGAACATCCATCCAGCTCAGCAATACTCATTTTTTGGCATCAACAGATTGGCGCCGTCTGTGGGAAACCACATCTCTCGCTGACAGTAACAGCGAAGAAGTCAAAAGAACTCATCTGTTAGCATGCCTCCAAAAACACTCGCCAGAGATCTAGGCGCTCGCGCGCTACAGTCGGGAGACAGTTCTTCAGCCGAACCCGGCGTTCACCCGAATGAAGGCAC
Organism: Bretschneidera sinensis; assembly: GCA_023935145.1. NCBI lineage: Eukaryota > Viridiplantae > Streptophyta > Magnoliopsida > Brassicales > Akaniaceae > Bretschneidera > Bretschneidera sinensis. The sequence goes on along the minus strand of CM043699.1, from coordinate 22,800,604 downwards.
GCTCCAGGCGCAATTCACAGAGCTTGCACACCTGGTGGCCGACCTGGCTGCCGAAGTTCGTAGGAGACCTCAGCAGACGCTGCCACTCCCATCGCTGGAACCAGGTCACGGTGTTTCCACTGATCGTCGCCCACCAGCGGATGTCTGCTCAGCGACCCACTCACCTTCCCCAGCTAAATTCAGAGAGAGTCCCGTGCCCAATAACAGCGAAGGGTTTGGCAAACGGATCGAGGACATAGAGGGACGCATCAACGAAGCGTTTAAAGAACGCGGCCACAGTATTAGCGATGATCTCGATGTACAGGACCCACCTTTCATAAAAGAAGTCCTTGACGCCCCTCTCCCCCAAAATTTTCGTATGCCACAAATCAAACTTTATGATGGATCCACAGATCCCTTAGATCACCTCCAGCACTACCGAACCACAATGACCCTCCATAGACATTCGGACCCTATAATGTGCAGAGCGTTTCCATTAACCCTAGAAAAAGCGGCTGGGACGTGGTATTCCCGTTTGAAACCGGGGGGTATTCGCACCTTCAAAGACCTAAGTTATGCCTTCGCCTCACATTTCATCAGCAGTAAAGGACCCAAGAAAACTTCGGAGTCTCTGTTTAACATTGTCCAGTCGAAAGGAGAGAAGCTTCGCGCCTATATTTCCAGATTCAACACTGCAGCCTGGGAGATTCCAAACCTTGATCCCAATGTTCAGCTCCTGGCATTCAAAAATGGATTAAGATCCGGATTCTTCAGCTCAAAACTCATCAGACGTCCGCCTACGGACATGAATGAGGTCTTGGCCCGAGCCGAAAAATACATGCTAGCAGAAGATGATCAAGCATTCCGAAGAGAACGCGAAGGAGATACGGAAAAGAGGAAGAGAGGCCCCACTAGTCCCAGCCTTGAACCCTCTAAGCGGCCGTTCCGCGAGGAGAAACCCAGAACCCTCAGGCCTTTCGAGGATAGGTCCCGAACTCTTGCAACCTATGGAACCAGAGCCAGAACTCCGAGGCAAATCCATGGCTATGCACCACTGAATGCCTCCAGAACCAACATTCTGATGCAGATTCATGATAGGGACCTCTTGCAATGGCCTCCAAGGCCGCCAAACCTCAACCCGGATCGCAATACTTGGTGCAGGTTTCACAAAAACTTCGGCCATGATACGGAAGAATGTAAGGCCTTAAAAAATCAGATCGAGGCCCTCATCAATAGAGGGTATCTAAAGGAATATGTCAGGCCACGACAAGAGAAATATGATGAACGATCGCGAAGAGGCCCTGAACGTTCTTATGAACGAAACAGACCTGCAAGGACAGCCCAGAAGAGCCCGAGGCCAAGTTATAGAGAGCCCAGCCAGAAAAAACCGGAGGTCCCCGTGGCGAAGATTATCAAAACCATTTACGGTGGGCTCGTTGCTGGAGGGGGATCCCGTGCTCGCAGTAGGTCTTATGCTAGGTCAATAGCCTCTGTTGCTGGATCTCAGAAAAGACCTAGGACCGGAGAGATTATTTCTTTTTCGGACGAAGACTTGGAAGGAGTGCAGATCCCACACGACGATGCTGTCGTAATTTCACTCCTTGTGGCTAACCATGAGATAAGACGAGTCCTAGTCGACAACGGGAGCTCGGCCGACATCCTCTTTTATGATGCCTTTCACCAAATGCAGTTAGGCGATGCACATCTGGAGCTGGTTTCCACCCCACTCTATGGCTTCTCAGGGGGACCGGTCTTTACAGAAGGCAGTATAACTCTCCCGGTAACTGCGGGAACGGCACCTCAAACAACAACAGTACAATCCACTTTGTTAATCGTCCGACAACCCTCTTCCTACAATATGATACTCGGACGACCCACACTGAATAAACTCCGAGCTGTTGTCTCTACCTATCATCTCAAAATCAAATTCCCCACGACAGACGGAGTAGGCGAGATCAAAGGAGATCAACAAACCGCCAGATCCTGTTATCTCAGTGCAATAAAAGGTAAAAAGACGGAAGCCCTACCACTCGAATTGGATGACCTTAGGGATGAAGCAAGCAACCTACGGGGTAGGCCCGGAGAAGATGTACTCACAATCCCCCTTGGCGAAGATAGCACCAAAACTGTGCAAATTGGTTCCAACCTGTCCAGCTCTTCCCAAGAATCTTTATTAGCCCTTCTCCGGGCAAACCAAGATCTATTCGCCTGGACTGCTGCAGATATGCCAGGAATCAGCCCTGACGTCATTGTACATCGCCTGAGTGTCGACCCGACCCACAAACCGGTTATTCAGAAGAAAAGGTCGTTTGCTTCCGAGCGACAGGCAGTCGTTCGGACAGAAGTTGAGAAATTACGTTCGGCTGACTTCATCCGAGAGGTGAGCTATCCGGATTGGGTATCTAACGTTGTAATGGTAAAAAAGGCCAATGGCAAATGGCGAATCTGTATAGACTTTTCTGATCTAAATAAAGCCTGTCCAAAAGACAGTTTTCCTTTGCCTCGGATTGATCAACTCGTGGACGCAACATCCGGCCATGAGCTGATAACATTCATGGATGCTTACTCCGGGTATAATCAAATCCTCATGCACCCGCCCGACCAAGAAAAGACAGCATTTATCACAGAACAAGGCCTCTATTGTTATAGGGTCATGCCATTCGGTTTGAAAAATGCCGGGGCCACTTATCAGAGGTTAGTAAACAAAATATTCAAAGAACAGATTGGTCGTAATATGGAAGTATATGTGGACGACATGCTGGTTAAAAGCGTCGAGGCAGAAACCCACGAAGCTGATCTCCAAGAAGCTTTTACTATCCTTCGTCATTATCATATGAAATTGAATCCTACAAAGTGTGCCTTTGGAGTTACTGGGGGGAAGTTCCTCGGCTTCTTAGTCACCCATAGGGGCATCGAAGCCAACCCAGAAAAGATTGACGCCATTCTTCGTATGAGTCCGCCTCGGACCGTGAAAGAAGTCCAGCGACTTACTGGAAAAATCGCGGCCCTCAGCCGGTTTATGTCAAAGTCAGCAGAGAAGTGCCTGCCCTTTTTTAAAGCCATTCGTCGGACGCAGAACTTCGTGTGGAATGAAGCTTGCCAAGAAGCATTCAGGACGTTGAAAATATATTTGGGGACACCACCCGTGCTTACCAAACCAGTGGTCGGAGAAGAACTTTTTTTGTATCTTTCGACTGGGCCCGAAGTGGTAGCCTCCGTGTTAATACGAGAAGAAGAGGGCGTGCAGAAGCCGGTGTATTATGTCAGCAAAGTACTCCATGATGCTGAGACAAGATATTCCCCGGCAGAAAAAATGGCGTATGCTCTGTTAACTTCGGCCCGGAAGCTTCGACCTTATTTTCAAGCCCATACCATCACTGTCCTCACCAACCAGCCTCTTCGACAAATACTTCACAAGCCAGACGTTTCTGGTAGAATGGTTAAATGGTCGATAGAGCTGGGAGAGTTCGACATCCGTTATCGGCCTCGGACTGCTATCAAAGCACAAGCCCTAGCTGATTTTGTCATGGAAACTACTTTACCGGAGGAAGACTCTCCCCAGGATGTTAGTCAATCGAATTCCTTTCTGCATTGGACTCTTCATGTGGATGGGTCCTCTACTGACTCTGGAAGTGGAGCCGGGCTCATTCTAAGCGGTCCTGACAACTTTTCCATTGAATACGCCCTGAGATTTAAGTTTCCAGCGTCAAACAACGAAGCCGAGTATGAGGCTCTACTCGCCGGCATGAAATTGGCCAAGGTAATATCTGTACAAAACTTACATGTATATAGCGATTCCCAACTGGTGGTGAACCAGGTGAACGGCGAATTCGAGGCCCGAGGAGAAAAAATCGCTCGCTACCTAGCAGCAGCAAAGGCATTAGCCGGGCAATTTGAAGTCTTTTCTCTAAACCAGATTCCCCGGGCAGAAAATGCAAAGGCCGACTCATTGGCCCGACTTGCTTCGTCTCGCCAGCTTGAGTCCAGACGAGCAGTTTACCTCGAAACCCTAGCCGTGCCGAGTATCGACGAAATAATGGTCTTACCCGTGGTTGGTGAGAGAACATGGATGAGTCCTATCCTGGAATATCTACGTGACGGTATTCTTCCCGATGATAAGGGCGAAGCCCGAAAGATTGTGTCTCGAGCCGCCCGTTACGCTATTCTGGATGATCACCTGTATAAGCGGGGGTTGACAACGCCCTTCTTAAAGTGTCTTGATCCGACCGAAGCTAACTACGCCCTTCGAGAAGTCCACGAAGGTATATGTGGAAATCACCTCGGAGGACGTGCCTTAGCATTCAAAATCCTCCGTCAAGGATACTATTGGCCGAAGATGAGGGAAGAAGCCATGGAGTTGGTGACCAAATGCCAAAGCTGTCAACGGTATGCCCTTGTGCCACGACAACCAGCGAACCTTTTGACACCAATTGTCAGTCCACTTCCTTTCGCTATGTGGGGAATGGACCTTCTCGGGCCCTTTCCCGGAGCAACCGGCCAGCGAAGATACCTCATAGTTGCCATAGATTATTTTACAAAATGGGTAGAAGCATCACGGACTTCCAAGCCCGAGCTTTCGTATGGAAATCAATCGTGTGTCGGTTTGGAGTACCACAAGTATTAGTAACAGACAACGGCAAACAGTTTGACAGCGTTCGGTTCAAAGCATTTTGCGATGAATTACACATTGACCATCGTTTCTCTTCGGTTGGATATCCGCAAGCAAATGGACAAGCCGAAGTTACCAACCGAACGATCTTGCAAGGCATTAAAAGGCGAATAGACCAAGCAGAAAAGCAGTGGGCAGACCATTTGCCCAACATACTTTGGGCATATCGAACCACGACTCGAGCACCTACCGGGGAAACCCCTTTCTTCATGACTTATGGGTCCGAGGCAGTCATCCCCTTGGAAATAGGAATACCTTCCTTACGAGTTCAGAATTTCGAAGAACGAAGCAATGAGGAAGCCCTTCGCGCGAACGCTGATCTTTTAGACGAAGCCCGAGACAAAGCCCAAATTCGACTCGCCGTTTACCAGCAGCGAGCCACTAGGTACTTCAACTCAAGAGTAAAAGTAAGACGTTTCTGTCTTCACGACCTCGTCTTGCGAAAAAATGAAGTATCTAGGCCCCGAGACTCAGGCAAATTAGTCCCTAATTGGGAAGGGCCTTATCGAATCAAAAAGGTGTGCCGCCCCGGTTCTTTTGAACTCGAAGAGTTGAACGGAAAAGCCCTTCCTCGTACTTGGAATGCGGCACATCTTCGACGTTTTTATCAATAAATAAGTGTTACACATATGTAAGTACTCTTGTTTTTATATATATGAAAAGATTTTACTTACATCATTTCGTCCAATACGAAACAAAATTAAGTAGGGCGCTAGCGGCCTCAAAATACAACCCTAAGGCACAGACCGGGTCAAAACAACAAAAAAGGGCTACAATAGATCGCCCTCAACCTAAACCCTACTGATCTCCAATGGCAGGAGATCCCGTGCCCGAGCGTCCGTCACGATCCTGTCCGTCAGCAGCCTCGTCATCCGAAGCCGGCAACTCCTCATCCTCCGGCCCAAGCAGGTCCAACGCGGAGAAATCCAGCTCTGGATACATGGACTCGGCCTTCTCCTTGGCCTCCATGAACCCCGTAAGGTACTGCTGGCCACCCTCAGACACCACGGCTAGGCGATAGGCCTCCGAGTTTTGGAAGGATGCCAAGGCCTCCTCCACTGTAACCCTAGTACGGACCTCAGCCTCCTCTGTAACGGCTCGAAGACGAGCCTCGGCCTCCTCCGCTGCGGCTCCAAGGCGAGCCTCGACCCCCTCGACGGTTGCCCGAGCAGTGGCTTCAGCCTCGGCTTTGGCCCGGACAGCAGATTCTAGAGAAGCCTGCAGCCGGCAAACAGCCTCATTCCTCTCCTCCAGCTGGCGTTGGGTTCGCCCAAGGAGCTCCGCTGTCTCCATGCACCGACGAGTAGCCGCGCCCACCAGAACACCCATCTGATACCAGAAGCCAAGTATGAAACAAAAGGCGATGAAAACAACGTAAAGTAAAGCGAAAGCGAAATCTAACCTGGGAAGCAAGAGCCTCAGTCGCCGCACATAGAGACTCCGTGGTCTTTCGACCCAACTCAGCGATATCACGAGGGGGAGTTCCCTTAAACAGATGTTCTCTCGCCACCCGAGGATGTGCGAAGACGGAGTCGTCTGTCCGGATGGCCCAATTGGGCATAAAGATCGAGGCTTCCGAAGCCACCCCTTGGCTAGGGCCCGAGAGAATGGGAGTCCCTGCAGTCGCTGGGATCGGAGCCGGGGCACTGCTTGCTGGAGCTGTCTCTGACTGGGTCGGTGGCCTCGGAGGAGTCCCTAAGTCAATCGGAGCCGGAGATGGGGCTCGTGGCCTCTTCTTCGGCCGCGAAGTCGAAGCCGATTGCTTCTCAGACCGAGCCGATCTTCTCTGCTCCATCGCCAATTTCTTGGCATGCTCACGAGCACGGGCAGCCGCTTCCATTTCTGAGCAGAGCACACAAACAAACAAATGAAGGAAATGGCGTTAAGTATAAATTGCAAGATAACAATGCAAAATGAGAATAAAAAGAAGGTAAACTAAAGCCTTTACCGCTCTCTAGCGAAGGCTCGGGGCACGAAGAACAAAGACCTCGCCGGGCCAGTTCTTCATTGTCATATAGGACCCCAACGTCCAAAGGCGAGGCCAGCATGGCATTCACTGTCTCTTGCTCGTACGGAAGAAGGCCCGCCTTTTTGCACTTCCCGGTGCGGTCCATACTCCACGCACGAGGCAAGCCGAAGTCCTCGACAGATCGGATGAAAAAGAAATTCTTCTTCCACCTCTTGATAGATGAAGGGGTCTTCTTCAGCAACCTCCTCTTCGGCCGAGTACTGAAGACCACCCACCCTGTCTGGCCATGCCGGCTGATCAAGAAGTGGGCCTTAAAAATGTCCATCGTCATTGGACGGCCCACTTCTAAGCAAACACAGATAAAGGCCATGATCAGTCGTACCGAGTTTGGTACCAACTGACACAGCGCTATATCAAAATATTTTAAAATTGCACAGAAGTAGGGGTGGAGGGGAAACCGAAGCCCGGCCTGCATGTGATGTTCATACACGCAGAGCTCGAACGGAGCTCGGTCAGGGAGGACATCACAGGCCCTCTCCCCCACCCTGGCCAGCCGAAGAACGTACTCGCCCGGAATACGGTAGGTCTTCCTAAGTACCTCCAAATCTTCCTCCCTCAGTTGGCTAGGAATGTCGTTGGCTGAATAGTACCATTCCTCCCTCTCCTCTCCAGCCGAGGTCTCCCTAATATCGGTCACAGCTCTACGAGTTTCCTCACTAGACGAGGACTTTTCCTGATATTCTCTCCCAACCCCCGAAGGAATATAAGGCACTAGTGCCATGGGGCCTGCCCTTGGCGTACCCAATCTGAGGGCATCCCCCCCAGAAGAAGACGAGGACGCCTCTGCGCCCTCGGAGCTACTACCACTCCTACCATCTACACTACTCCTACCATTACTACTACTAGGCCTATCGCGGTATGTATCAAACGAAGAAGACATGGTATGAAAATAAAAAAGAACACGAACTCACCAACGTCCGAAGGATTCGGACTTGAATTTCTCCTAGAGCTTTCCTCCCAAGGTCTCGCGATTGCAACGATCACACCAACCTTCTCACTGAGTGGACGAGGACGAGGACTCCAAAGCTTCTTTGGGCGAGGCCGAATGCTCTCAGGAAAGCAACTCTCTGAAAACAGAAGGAAATTATGGCAGGTGTGTGGAAGAAGAAGAAACCAAAGCCCCTTATATAGCAGAAGTATCACGGCCAACGAGGAGCATTTAATGCGGTCGCAGGAATCTAGGGGACAATTTAGACCTCCCAAACGACCCACACTCTTTCCCAGGAGACGTTACGTCCCTCGAGGCGGCCGCCGTTTTCCCTAAAAAGGGTAACATGACGCGGCATCCATATGGTGAGACCACGTGGCTCTATCGCCGCCGTCCTAGACACGAGAATCTTTCACGTAGCTCCACGTGTCCTCGGACCCATGGTGTTCTTGGCCGAGGAGATGGATTGCTCCACTGGTCCTCGGCCCTCTCTCTTCAAGGTCCGAGGAGATGGATTGCTCCACGTGTCCTCGGACCCCTGGTATTCTTGGCCGAGGAGATGGATTGCTCCACTGGTCCTCGGCCCTCTCTCTTCAAGGTCCGAGGAGATGGATTGCTCCACGTGTCCTCGGACCCCTGGTATTCTTGGCCGAGGAGATGGATTGCTCCACTGGTCCTCGGCCCTCTCTCTTCAAGGTCCGAGGAGATGGATTGCTCCACGTGTCCTCGGACCCCTGGTATTCTTGGCCGAGGAGACGGATTGCTCCACTGGTCCTCGGCCCCTTATCTTCAAGGTCCGAGGAGATGGATTGCTCCACGTGTCCTCGGACCCCTGGTATTCTTGGCCGAGGAGATGGATTGCTCCACTGGTCCTCGGCCCTCTCTCTTCAAGGTCCGAGGAGATGGATTGCTCCACGTGTCCTCGGACCCCTGGTATTCTTGGCCGAGGAGATGGATTGCTCCACTGGTCCTCGGCCCTCTCTCTTCAAGGTCCGAGGAGATGGATTGCTCCACGTGTCCTCGGACCCCTGGTATTCTTGGCCGAGGAGATGGATTGCTCCACTGGTCCTCGGCCCTCTCTCTTCAATGGCCGAGGAGATGGATTGCTCCACGTGTCCTCGGACCCCTGGTATTCTTGGCCGAGGAGATGGATTGCTCCACTGGTCCTCGGCCCTCTCTCTTCAATGGCCGAGGAGATGGATTGCTCCACTGGTCCTCGGCCCCTTATCTTCAAGGTCCGAGGAGATGGATTGCTCCACGTGTCCTCGGACCCCTGGTATTCTTGGCCGAGGAGATGGATTGCTCCACTGGTCCTCGGCCCTCTCTCTTCAAGGTCCGAGGAGATGGATTGCTCCACGTGTCCTCGGACCCCTGGTATTCTTGGCCGAGGAGACGGATTGCTCCACTGGTCCTCGGCCCCTTATCTTCAAGGTCCGAGGAGATGGATTGCTCCACGTGTCCTCGGACCCCTGGTATTCTTGGCCGAGGAGATGGATTGCTCCACTGGTCCTCGGCCCTCTCTCTTCAAGGTCCGAGGAGATGGATTGCTCCACGTGTCCTCGGACCCCTGGTATTCTTGGCCGAGGAGATGGATTGCTCCACTGGTCCTCGGCCCTCTCTCTTCAAGGTCCGAGGAGATGGATTGCTCCACGTGTCCTCGGACCCCTGGTATTCTTGGCCGAGGAGATGGATTGCTCCACTGGTCCTCGGCCCTCTCTCTTCAATGGCCGAGGAGATGGATTGCTCCACTGGTCCTCGGCCCCTTATCTTCAAGGTCCGAGGAGATGGATTGCTCCACGTGTCCTCGGACCCCTGGTATTCTTGGCCGAGGAGACGGATTGCTCCACTGGTCCTCGGCCCCTTATCTTCAAGGTCCGAGGAGATGGATTGCTCCACGTGTCCTCGGACCCCTGGTATTCTTGGCCGAGGAGACGGATTGCTCCACTGGTCCTCGGCCCCTTATCTTCAAGGTCCGAGGAGATGGATTGCTCCACGTGTCCTCGGACCCCTGGTATTCTTGGCCGAGGAGATGGATTGCTCCACTGGTCCTCGGACCCCTGGTATTCTTGGCCGAGGAGACGGATTGCTCCACTGGTCCTCGGCCCCTTATCTTCAAGGTCCGAGGAGATGGATTGCTCCACGTGTCCTCGGACCCCTGGTATTCTTGGCCGAGGAGACGGATTGCTCCACTGGTCCTCGGCCCCTTATCTTCAAGGTCCGTGGAGATGGATTGCTCCACGTGTCCTCGGACCCCTGGTATTCTTGGCCGAGGAGATGGATTGCTCCACTGGTCCTCGGCCCTCTCTCTTCAAGGTCCGAGGAGATGGATTGCTCCACGTGTCCTCGGACCCCTGGTATTCTTGGCCGAGGAGATGGATTGCTCCACTGGTCCTCGGCCCTCTCTCTTCAATGGCCGAGGAGATGGATTGCTCCACGTGTCCTCGGACCCCTGGTATTCTTGGCCGAGGAGATGGATTGATCCACTGGTCCTCGGCCCTCTCTCTTCAATGGCCGAGGAGATGGATTGCTCCACGTGTCCTCGGACCCCTGGTATTCTTGGCCGAGGAGATGGATTGCTCCACTGGTCCTCGGCCCACTCTCTTCACGGTCCGAGGAGATGGATTGCTCCACGTGTCCTCGGACCCCTGGTATTCTTGGCCGAGGAGATGGATTGCTCCACTGGTCCTCGGCCCACTCTCTTCACGGTCCGAGGAGATGGATTGCTCCACGTGTCCTCGGACCCATGGCATTCTTGGCCGAGGAGATGGATTGCTCCACTGGTCCTCGGCCCTCTCTCTTCAATGGCCGAGGAGATGGATTGCTCCACGTGTCCTCGGACCCCTGGTATTCTTGGCCGAGGAGATGGATCGCTCCACTGGTCCTCGGCCCACTCTCTTCACGGTCCGAGGAGATGGATTGCTCCACGTGTCCTCGGACCCCTGGTATTCTTGGCCGAGGAGACGGATTGCTCCACTGGTCCTCGGCCCCTTATCTTCAAGGTCCGAGGAGATGGATTGCTCCACTAGTCCTCGGACCCAATGGTATTCTTGGCCGAGGAGATGGATCGCTCCACTGGTCCTCGGCCCACTCTCTTCACGGTCCGAGGAGATGGATTGCTCCACGTGTCCTCGGACCCCTGGTATTCTTGGCCGAGGAGACGGATTGCTCCATTGGTCCTCGGCCCCTTATCTTCAAGGTCCGAGGAGATGGATTGCTCCACTAGTCCTCGGACCCAATGGTATTCTTGGCCGAGGAGATGGATTGCTCCACTGGTCCTCGGCCCTCTCTCTTCAATGGCCGAGGAGATGGACTGCTCCACGTGTCCTCGGACCCCTGGTATTCTTGGCCGAGGAGATGGATTGCTCCACTGGTCCTCGGCCCAATTTCTTTAAGGTCCGAGGAAATGGACTGCTCCACAAGTCCTCGGCTCCTTCTCTTTTGCCTTAGAGCACATCTTCGACCCAGCTTCATGTCTCCACAGAGGGCCTAACGCCAACTCAGTTATGCTACTTCCTTAACCACAGTGCTGCACTTAAGGAAGTGGGGGGCCTCTGATACTACCAAAATATGTCACCTCAACAGGAGGAGGACACGTGGATTATCTTGAGCCCTGAATTCAAAGGGACACGCGGACAGTTCAGGCCCAGACAGCTGGGCCTCCAGGTCATGACCGCCTTTCAGGCATCCACCTCCAGCTGGGCCTCCAGGTCATGACCGCCCTCAGGAATATCTTGGCTCCAGCTGGGCCTCCACGTCACCACCGCCCTCCGGATCATCATTACCAACCAAGTTGGGGCGTCAGACCGAAACACCGTCTTACGCATAGACGGCTCTGGAATAAGCCAACAAGGCTAAAGCCCTACTGAACGGTTCTCAGCTTCCTAGCTGGGCCTCATAGGCATCATTACCCTACCCAGTTAGGGTATCCTGTCACAGCTGCCCCGATCCATCACCGCCTCCGGAACTCTATAAAAGGATTTGGTAAGCGGTCCAACAGGGCAAGGGCTTTTTCAGCTTTAAACACATACAACCTGAAACTTTTGCTAACTTAAGCATCGGAGCATCCTCGGAGGCATCCCTTCCGTCGACCCAATAGCAAATCTCCCTTTCCCTGTGCAGGTACTTATACAGAACATCCATCCAGCTCAGCAATACTCATTTTTTGGCATCAACAAGAGGTTTCGTACTCAGTGAGCTGAAAGTTGCAATAAAAGTTACTATACACTTCGCAGACGGATGAGTTGATCATTCTTTGCGAGTTCACCGAATTGTGGTAGTGTGAACTGTTGGGTGCTTCGTGGTAGATACAAGCTATGACACTTTTTGATAAATTCCTCCAGTAAGGACGTAGAGGGAAAAAGGGGGTTATTAATTGGTCTCTAAAGTGTTTTTTTATCTTTCTTAATTTTTTTAAGATTGAAATACTTTTTTAATTAAACACATATTAAAATATTTTTTAATCAAGTTTGTTTGGAATCAAATAAAAATAAAATTAATTCAGAATTTAATTTTTTTATGTTTGATATTCTTGTTTTATATTATAGAATTCATTTAAATTTTAATATTTAAAATAATTGAAGTAAATGTAAAGCTTAAAAGAGGAGAGAGGAGATAGGGGAAGGGAAAAGGAAGGAAAGAGTATTTTGGTTATATAATTTTTTATTTTGTAGATTTTATTTATAAATTTTAACAGAATTTACAATAAGTCAACTCAATTTTACAGTAAATTTATTTTATTTTTTTAAACATGAAAACTATAAAATTTAAAATGATTCTATAAAATTATAGATTTCATTTGTTTTAATGGGTTGCAAAATGTATTTTTTTAAGTTATGAACGATCCAGAATAAACAGCAAAAATGGTTACTTGTGATAGAGATTCTTTCTATGCTGTGTAGCCCGATATTTGGAGTCAGATCAGTTTATTTATATTTGATCAAGATAATAACTTACTTAAATTTATCTTAAAAATAGTTTTAATTGGTTTAAAAAGTCATTCTCTTCCTTTTCTACTCCACTTTATCTTTTTTCTCGACCGTGTTCTCTCATTCTTTTAATTTATAAGTAAGATTGGCTAAGTGGGGTTATTTTCCTACTTATCACCACCAACTTGCTACGATTTTCCTCTATCTCCATTCATTTTAGACTGACCGATCTTATAATTGCTATTAGTAGAACGTTGATAACTCGATCGCAACAAATTATTATTGGATGATAAAAACGAATTTGTAAACAAAGTATAGGGATCAGAATTGGTTTTTGGCCATCACAAATATTTAGCAAGGCCAAACACAAATATGAATCAAACATGACTATTCTATTATTTTTTTAATATAAAAACATGACAAATAATCATGCATCCATTTAGAGCTTGGTTGATTAAGCAGGAGCAAGAAGAAAAAAAAACGGCTGAGAAATAGTTGATTTATATCCAAAAGTAGAAGTTAAAACTATATAGTTTTTAATCCAAAAAATTCACCAACACTTTTAATGCAAAATTTACCAAATATTAAATATCACATAACCAAAAAACTATTTTCATATAATTACAATTGTCACTGTTTTTCAAAAAATAAAAATCCAAAATGAAAAAAGTATTGAGCAAATAAAACTAACAATGTGTTTGGAACGGATGGAAAAAGAAGAGATTGAGATCAATCCTATCTAACTTCAATTTTTCATACCCTTCGAATTGAGTATGAGATGAAAAAGGATCGAAACTAATAATTAAATCATTTCATTCTCTTTTCTTTTCTAACCAAATAAGAGAAAATTACTTTACCTTTTTAAAAAGAAATTAACATCAAAATTAATAGGAAAAAATAAACAATTAACCTTCTTATTCTCTCCATTTAAACGGTTTTTACTCTCTTCGTCTAAAAACTCTTAAACTACAAAAAACCAAAGAAGATATATAAAAAGATACGTTTACTTTGTATAATTTATTTGTGATTGATCTTAAAAATGGCAACAATATCTATCTTTATTAAATTTTTATACAACTTTTTAATTTTTTTAATCTATTAGTGAGAGCACATTAGAGTTGGTAGAGGGGGACTTGTTAGTACAAAAAAATCTCAAAGGCTTTTAAAATTTGAGTGGGGATGAGTGTCTCTGCTAGTCCCCAATTAGATTCGTTTTTAGTTATTAAAATATAAATATCAATTAACTTAGTTGATAAAATTATTTATTTTCACAAAAAAAAAATTAAGATTAAATGCCACACACCAAAAAAAAAATGAAAAAATCCCGTTGCAACTCATCTAATGAGTAAAAAAAAAAATAATTATTATATCGATACTTTCATGTTATCACAACGAAAATTTTAATTAAATCAAACGAATGCTTACAAAACTAAGAATTGATAATTTTATTTAAATTTATAGTTCAAAAATATTAATTGGTGTTACTTTTGAGTTTGTATTAAAAAATCTAATTAGACTATCGATGTGATACAAATGTATCGAATGATCACTAATTTGTTGCTTATGAAGTATTTTTCAATTTTAACTCTTTTGATGAGATGACTTTTTTATCCTCAACGAAGTAACTTTTAAAAAAAATATAATTATGAACCAGTCGTTTAATTATTATTTTATTGACTGAACTAGTCTATCAATGATCTGATAATCAATTTGATGTTCAGTCCGGTCCAATCAACTCTGGTTGGAATCACAATCGAACTGAACCGGTCTTTTCAGTTTTAATGTTTGTCAGTAACAGCCAACTTGAAAAGAGCACAGATTGAGAACAAAGCTTAGCAGTAATACGGAGAGAGAAAGAGAATGAATAGCCAGCAATCGGGCGATGGAAAGCATGATGATGACTCTGCTCTCTCGGATTTCCTCGCGTCCTTAATGGATTACACTCCCACTGTATAATTTCTTTCTCTCACCTAACCATCTTTAATTTATTTCTTTTCTATACAGTTTAAACATGTTCATATGTTGATCGATCTCTGCGTTTTATATGTTTTTTAGATACCCGACGAATTGGTAGAGCATTACTTGGCAAAGAGTGGCTTTCAATGTCCCGATGTTCGATTGTAGGTACTTCCTTCTTATTCTACCAATTTCTTTTTGCCCTCTGTTTGGTTGCCGAGAAAGTTGAAAGAAAGCTAAATTCATTAATAGTATTCGAAATTTATTGCAATGTATCCTTGGTTTGTCTAAAGTGAGAGTAGATTTCAACAAATTCACCTGTTGTTAGTCGAGTGGTTTCATGGTTAGTTGAGTTCTGGTGTTTTTCTTTTTTCCTTTTTTTGTTCTACCTAGGGTTCCAGGTAGTTGAGTTCAGGTGTTCTTAGCTGAGATGTTTGTACTCTTTTTTTTCTTTACTTGCACTTTCGTAGGAACAAAGCAGGTGCGGGATTCTTTTTTTTCTTCGTATGAGCACTATAATTTTGATAGGTTTTGTTATAGTGTATGAAGAACCTATATTCGCATGGCTGTTGTTTATTTGTTAATTTAAATCTTAATCAAAGCTATAGTTGAAAATTAAAGTTATAATACTTGCTTTGGAATTTTTTAGAGTGCAGAGTACACTTGGTGTCTCACGAAGAAACTAAAGAACACCAAGTATATTCTGCACTCTAAAAAAAGTATACTTGGTGTCTTGTTCTTCATACACTTCACCCAAACACAAACAGGAGAAAGGAATGAATATCATATTTCCATATTTGGAAATTGAATTGAAGGTTCATCTGTTAATGCTTTACAAAGGATGTTAGTTTTGCGCTTTGAGTCCCAAATCCTTTTAATTATAAGGATGGTTTTATAGTTGTAGCTTTTCTTTTAGGAGAGGGCCAAATGGGGATTGGGATAGATGCAAGAGATTCGATTTATCCAAATTTATTACTAAGATGGTAAATAAAATGATGGCACATATTAATATAACTCTATCCTAGAGATATGCCACTATCTAAAAAAGAAAATTTAGATAGTTATAATAATCTGTGCAATGATATTTTTTTATCAATAAAAGCGAAATCACTAAAGGGCACCAAGGAGGTACCGACTCGTGTACAAAGTCATCTTGAGGACAAAAATTCTATGAACTAGAGAATCTCATATTTATTTACAAAAAAATAGTTATGGAATGAATTTATTTACTGTTTTAGTTTGTAGTTATGATACACATCTAGTTTGAGTATACTCCATAGGAGAGTGCTGAATATTGATGGGGCTCAAACACTGCAAAAGCCAAATAGGACAATAAGTTGCTGGTATTCTCCGGAATAGTTAGCGTGAGTTCCTGTGTGCTTCTGGGTAGGGGTGTGCATAGTTCGCACCGTGAACCTATCATTCGGAAAATTTCCAAGCTGAAACTGAACTGATTCCCATGATTAATCGAAGGCACTGCTGATTAATGGTTCGGTCTTTCGATCCTATTGGCTATAATTAAAAGGATATAAAATATATTATAATATCTATAATAGATTAAGAAAATATATATTTACAATGTTCATATATTTTCTCACACACATATATATATTAACTGTGGTTTTTTTATTTTCGAACCAAAGCCGAAAGAACTGAAATTCAGAATCAAAACCTAACCGGAACATGGTTAACCAATTTTTTGGTTTAGGGTTTTTGTTTTTGTTTTTTTAATACCCCTACTTCTGGCGGTGTTGCTGATCGTACAGAGGTCATTTGGCATATAAAGGAAGTAGTTGCTGAGATTCTTGTTACATTTCAAAGTGCTGATAGCATTCTGAATGGCCATTTGATTTACTTTTCTGGATCTATAATTGATTACTGATAAAAACTCGTCTTGTGGATGTGATGTGGTTGCCTACTTTCAGTGTCTATGAAATTGCCAATTGTGGTTTGAAATAACGTTTTCGAGCTGACAAGTTTTGGAATTTAGATACCTTTGTATTGATTTGACAAACATTGTAAATTTTTTACTGTTGTCTTTTTCATTTGCCTTTTAAATCATATTGACTTTCTAGTTCATTTTGCAGGATTCGGCTGGTAGCTGTCGCTACACAGAAGTTTGTTGCAGAGGTTGCCAATGATGCCCTTCAGTATGCTACCATAACTTTCTTGTTATGTTTGTTGTTTTTCTTTTTTGATTTTGTACTTCAATTCTTTTCTGCAACAAAATCCTGCACTTACATACTAGTTGGAAATATAAATGGGGAGAAGTTTCTAAGGTTTTGAACAGGAGGATTTGATATATGTTAACTTATATTCATGAACCAGTGGTTTCTCTAGGTGCAATGACA
This sequence comes from Bretschneidera sinensis, assembly GCA_023935145.1. Classification (NCBI taxonomy): domain Eukaryota; kingdom Viridiplantae; phylum Streptophyta; class Magnoliopsida; order Brassicales; family Akaniaceae; genus Bretschneidera; species Bretschneidera sinensis. Next base: position 22,783,767 of record CM043699.1, on the reverse strand, counting down.
ATGTTTAGTAAGTTATGTATTTGGAATTGAGCATATAGTTAGAAGCTGTTATCTATTTATATTCTGCTGTATCTGGGGGAGGAAGTGGGTTTTTGCTGTTTCACATCATCTAACCTTATTGTTGATCAGATCACAATGTTTGTCTAGTTCGCTGGGGTAGTCCTACTATAGAGTATTGTTTCAGGAAACAATGTTTAGAGCTCCGTATCTAGTTTTTCCATGTTAAGTTGGTAATAGAACTGATAGTTTACTAACTTATGCATTCTAATGTAGGCAATGCAAGGCAAGGCCGGCAGCAGTTGTTAAAGATAAAAGAGACAAGCAGCAAAAGGTGCTCCTCTTGTACTCTTTTGAGTTCGGAATTTCCTGATTGTTTTTTACTTCTCTGAATTTTTTCCTGCAAACAGGATAAGCGCCTAATCTTGACAATGGAGGACCTCTCAAAGGCCCTGCGTGAGGTAAGCTCTGATATATTTATATCACCCTTCATTCAGAGAGCCTGCATTTTATTCTAGCTTGACCGCGATCATGTAATATTTTCAAAAAAAACTTTAAGATGCGTAATAACTGTTTCTTTAATTTCTGAATTGTCTTCTTTTCAGCTTGAGTCAAGACATGATTATCCCACCATGACTAAAATGCTCCTAATAACTGGAAAATAATTGGAAAATTTTGATAATGTCTCGTGACACTTAAGGAGATGCTTGAGAGATGCTCGTCAACATAAATCTGACTATATAAGTGATAAGCATTTTTTTGGGAAAGTACAAATAAACCCCTTGTGCTTTGGCTGTTTCAAAGTCAGCCCCTTGTAGTTTAATACGTTACAACTGAGTATTGTGTGGTTCCTCTTTCAAAGTGGGGAGGAGTTCTGGCGAACTTATGATTTCTCACCTAATTTTCGCCGACAATACCATTATTTTTTTTTTAATGCGAGCATGGAGCAAATTCTTAACCTTAGATGCGTATTGCTGTGTTTTAAAGCGGTCTTCGAGCTCAAGGTTAACTTGAGCAAGAGTGAATTAATTCGTCTTAGCGGGGCTCCCAATTTCTTATTTGGGACTCTTGTTGGGTACCAAATTCAAAGAGAAGTGTGTTTGAGATCCTATTGTGAAACTCTTTGAGAAGAGGTTAGCCGTGTCACAGAAGCATTGCCTTTCTAAAAAGGGGAGATAGATGATCATCAAGAGTTATCTTTCTAGTCTTTTTATTTATTTCATGTCCCTTTTTCCCTTTCTTAGTGTCTTTGCTAAATGGTTAGGAAGTATTCAAAGAAGATTGTTTTTGGGAATATGGGAGAAGAGTACAAATATCATATGGTGAAGTGGAAAATGGTCAAGCAACCAATTAAGAGAAGATTCTTATGCTTAAAATCTCTCTCTTTTCAATGAAGCCTTACTTGGGAAGTAGTTATGGAGGTTTATGATTGAAAGAGATCACTTGTGGAGAAAAGTGATTGAGGCTAAGTATGGGTTGGACGGCAATAATTTGATCTATAATTTTTCTAGAGGCCCCTATGGAGTGGGTGTGTGGAAGTGGATTAGAAGAGGATGGAATGATTTTCCCCTTTTATTTGTTCTGAGGTGGGTAGCGGGGAATCTATCTGCTTTTGGCATGATGTTTGATGTAGGGACTCCCCATTGAAGATTCAATTCTCAAACGTATTTTCTTATGCTAGGGAGAAGGATTGCATTGATAAGTTCTTGTGCTACTTTTTCGGATGTAGGGATCATGTGGAATGTGCCATTTAGTCAGAATGTTGAAGACTGGGAACTTTAACTTAGGATGTTTCTTTGGGAGGGTCTATGCCACGAGGATGGTGCTTCAATGGGAAGACAAATTTAAGTGGACGTTTATGAAGGAGTATACCTTTGAGGTAAAGTCTTACTTTAGGGCACGTTCAGAGTCCTATCTTCCCTTGGAGAGCAATTTCGAAGCTTTCTGATCCCTCAAAAGTTGTAAGTTCTTGTTAATTAGTGTTATCTTTGCAAAGAGAAGGTCGAGTCTGTTTTGCATCTCTTCTTGTTTTGTTCATGGACTAGACAATTGCGGGAGATGATGCACTCAGTGCTTGGGATCTCTTGGGTTGTTGCTGGTCGTATTGAGGAAGTGTTGTTGGCTTAGAGGGTTATTTAAGCTGACAAAGTAAAAGAGAGACTGATTGCTTTGACTTCCCTCTCAATTTGTTGATTTGTATGGGATGAGAAGAATAGAAAGGCTTTTGATGGAATTGAGAGGTCAATCGTTGTCTTGAAATATAGTTGGATACACAACTTTAACTTTTGGTTCAGTCCATGTTCTTTTGTAAATGAAGAATGTTTTATGGAGTTTATTGATATTTTGCCTAGTAAGTAATAGCTTTTGATCTCTGGTTGGTACCTCCTTTGTACCTTTCAAAAAACATTTATCTACTTCATTTTTTGGTTGTTAATGTTTTCACCTCTTATGAAGGAAAATTACCGCAGTTTGAGGAAAGAAAATTATAGCAAGTGATAGTCAATGTCCTTCTTGTTTTTAACCACCTGAATGATAGAAGAACCTTAGCCCGACCATGCCTAGCACCATTCTGTGCCAATCATATATATGGTTAGTCTATGACATGATTTAGTTGCTAAGAGAGAGTTCATGAGGATTGACACATGCAGCTATATTTCAGGAAAAGGAATGTAGCCACGAGCTAATGTGTATGTAATATACAGCAGAAGCATATTTTTTCTGGCTCTATTGTCATTGTATCTTGAAGAAAGATATTACTTCTTACGAAACAAAAAAAATACAAGTGTTTATTGTCATTTTTTTACTTATCCAAAAAAAAAATACAAGTGTATAATGGAATTACTTTGACCAGAGTAGTGCTGAATTGAATTTGCTGCTGATACATGTCACTATTTTGCTAGAATTTATCTTCATTTTGCATGATGATTCAAGCAACAGCCAAGCATATTTCATTTTGCTGTTTATACCAATTTGACAATGTTCTCTCTCCTCTCTCTCAAAGTGTGGTAAAACTTCAATTTTACTTATTTTGGCTTGTGTCAAAATGAGTAGGTTACTGTTAAAACAATGAGGTGACAGTCACGTGTCAATGATGCTGCTTAAGGGCATGTCGCTTGAGATAAACAACTTATAGAATTAATTGACGCTTAATTTCCAGTAAATGATATTACTGCTGCTAAGTGTACTGGTGGTGTTATTCCTTTTATGCGCATAGATTGTAGTTCTCATGTTACTTTTTCTTAGACCTAAAACTAACGCTGTTGTTATCATTAAATGAGCAGTATGGCGTGAATGTGAAGCAGCAGGAGTATTTTGCCGATAGCCCGTCGACGGGGATGGAACCTGCTGCAAGGGATGAATGAGCTCGGGTTTGAATTGGAGAAAAAATTTCGTTTTCATTACAGTATTGTGTTTTTGTGATATTACAGATACTTTCATGTTTCAACTGAAAAGATAATTAATTTGAGTCGTATGTAGAGGGAATTCTGGATATCTGTATCCTTATTCAACTTTTAGTGCCATGGAATCAATGAGTTGCTTTTCAGTGTTTTCAAAGGCTTTTTCTCGGCGTGCTCAGAACGTCCCAGTGATCAGGTCATAACCTTCGTTGAAGTTTTTTTGAAAGCTTTAAAAATCAGAAAAAAAATGCAAATCAAAAGTCTAAACTTTGTTTAAATGAATAGGAATATAAATTTTAATAAACAAGTTAGTTGTTCTTGTTGTGATGTCATTGTGTTTTATAAATATTTATTACTTATTATTTGGTTTAATAATAGTTATAAATTATTTAATTAATCACTTTCAAGTCACAATAATATAAAAAATATATATAATTAATATATAAATATATATTAATATTTATAAAATTATAATTATAATTTATATGTTTTAGAGAGTTAATAAAAGTATTAAAGTGTTAAAAATTGATTCATTTAAATTTTAATGAAGTAATATTATTTTATTAGAATTTTTAAATAATGTCTCAAGGTTTACTTCTAATCTTTTGAGGTAAAATGTCACAACTAACGCATTTGCTTTTGAAAATACTTGTTGCTTTTGCCGTGTCTTTTTCTTTTCCTTATTATTGTTATTAAGAAATTAATGTTGATAAATAAGCATATATATATATATATATATATTCATCAGTAGAGATTATGCAAGTAACACGTTAGATCATGTTGGTAGTTGGCAAATTATTGTATACGGAGAGAACAAGTATTGGAAATTTGAGTTGAACTGCTTTCCACAAAAAATCGCTTGGAAATGTAATCCTCTTTTTTTTTTTTTAATTATTTTTATATATTTCCTTTTTATCAATCTCCTTTTTTTTTACAAGGTAAGAACATTTTCTCTTCCCTTGTCAATGTTCTTCTCGTCAGGACACCAAAGTCAATTACCAGTTGCTAACGTTAACAAGTAGTATGAGTCAAGGATCGGGGAAGAGACTTCTCACCTCAACATCGTTTGTGCTGACAATTCCAAACGTACCTCAAAGCGAGTTGAATTTCAAATTCATGGCTTCAACAAGCTGTAATTTACTTTGATCTGTTAGCGAAATTAGCAGTGACTGTGACCATGACCGAGGACACGATGCACAACTTCCACACGCTTGAATTCAGTTTGAATTCTTAACCAAAATAAATTACAATTTTATGTTCAACTTGAGTAGTCAATTGTAAAGTATATTTAGATTGGAAGTCAAAAATAAAAAAGATTGTTGTGCATACTACGCTTAATTATTAGTTAGTAAAAGGATTTGATTTGGTGTTTTAATCATTCTTTGTTACTCTTTTATCTTATTGACCCGTTCTTCTTAGTATCAACACAAGTAGAAGTACTGGTAAGAATTTTGAACTTTACCAGTTGGATCTATTGGGTTCATTCGTTAAAATACTATGGCAAAGGTTAAAAGATGTTTTAGTCCAAACTTTAGAGAGAAATTTGGGTGTTTGATAATTTTCAATTGGAAATGAGTTTTAATTAAGATCTCAAATTAGTAATGAAATTGTTAAAAAGAGTGCATGCCATGTTTCTTTGTTTGATAACTTTAACGAATTGTAAGTAGGAAAGTATAACTTCATGGTGTTTCCAGTGTCTTCATAAGAAAGTTAAAGAAAATATGTTACTAACGAATTTGTATAGTACTAAAAATATGAATTTATCATTTAATATCAAGAATTTTTTAGTGGATCATTTGCGGATTCATTCACCAAAAAATGAATTGAGTTTGGGTGTAAAAAAAATTGATCCAGTTAAAACCGGATAATTTTATTCGTATTCGTTTGACTCGCGACCCACAATAGATTACGCGCAATCGGATCCAGTTAAAACCGTATTCTGGAGAATGTGATCACGGATGATGTGACAATAATTCTCGATGTGTTTTGTACGCTCGTGGAAGACATCATTGTGAGCGATCTGAATAGCACTCCTGTTGTCATGGTGTAAGATAGTGGCAGCAGCAGAAGAGATACCCATGTCAGCGAGTAGCCATCGAAGCTAGAGAAATTCTTGAGTTGCATCAGTCATGGCACGATATTCAGCTTCAGTACTAGAGTGAGCAACCACAGTTTGTTTCTTATTACGTCAAAAAATGAGAGAATTGTCAAAAAAGAAACCGTAACCAGTGGTTGAACGTCTGTCGATGGGGTCTCTGGCCCAATCGGCATCAGAATACGTGTCTTAGTTCGGTACTTTCCATGAACATTAGTGTCTTTTGTGCATTCCCAAGTTAGCTCAGTGAGAGCTAATTGGTTCCACACAGCAGTCATCTGAGATAGAAAACTGTTGATAGTTTGTTCAGGTTCTTGGCGCATGCTATGAAGGGTGGAAAGAAGACGATACCAATTTGAGATGTCTGCTCTAGTGTAGCGGTGTTGGAGAAAATCCCAAGCTTCTTTAACTGTATAGAGTGTACTAAATTAAAGTTTGATTTCTAGGATAATAGTGGCACGAAACCATGTGAGAATCTGATAATTTTTACTATTCTAGTCCTCTAGACGGTCAATATAGTTGTCAGCATCTTCGTCGTCTTTCTTTTTGGGTTCAGTGATATCTCCAGTCACGTAACGCCACAATTTTCGTTCATGGAGGAAACCAGACATTTCTTGAACACACACAACATAATTAGATTCATCCAGAACAGTAGTATTAACCTGGAGTAAGTCCGATTCAGCCATAGGCGCAAAGAGAAAAGTGAACCTCCAAGAAACTGATGATGTGGCGATCAACGGGTGGCGTGGCGCTGATGTGGCAGTGATGTGGCGTTGACGTGGTTTTTAGGGCTAAAGTGGCAGCAACGTGTATGAAACAGGAGCGGTGGCGGAGATGACGTCGATGGAGAATGAGACTCCGACTATAGTGATGACCCGACATATATGAAAATGATATACTAGAAGTTTTTCTGATGTGAAATATCCACTAATAATGGCAATCACAGAGCATACTCAACTCTTAATATACCGAGAACCATTATGGCTCTGATACCATGTTGAATTTAAAAGAGAAAGTGAGACAATACAAATAGGAGAATTGTATTGAATGGTGTGATTTACTTACAAGGGAGCTATCCTATTCATACAAGCCAATAAGAGAGATAAAGCTATATAAAACCAATGTAGGACTAAACTGACTAAGCTCATATAATACATTAACACGTATGATGCAAATTCAAGATTTTTTTATTTTTTAAGAAGTCTTGATAAAAAATGAAGTCAATCCTTAAGAGCACCTTCATATATTAATGGCGCATGTAAGTGTGCGAACAGGTCTTTGGCTTGTGATATTGTAGTCAGTACACAGAATCTGGTGATTGTGATCTCAGTAGTAGAAGCAAGTAAACCCCTCCCCGCTTCCTCTCTCTGTTTCTGAGCAGTCAAACAGCGTTTTTGTTTTCTTTTGTTAGTTATAACTTAAATGGAAGTGACCAAACAAATTTTTAACAAGGCAGAGGATGCTTCCCTGATGTGGTGTTAATCTCTCATGTAGCAGTGTTAGTGATCAGTTTCAGCTACTTTTAACTAAGGAAGAATTCAGTAGAGAACCGACAAAACAATATTAGATGGTAATTTTTAATTATTTCGATTTTATTATTTTTATGTGTCTGGGCAATAAGTACTAAAACGCAATATATACCATACTTTGATTTTGTCAAAGGTAAACGATGAGATGAAACAAGACAAATGATGTCACACTCCTGTTAATTAGGACCATTTATATTAGCTACCTAAAAATGACTCGCCATCATCAATCCAAAATTTAATATTTATTTATTTATAATTTTTCTGTGGTTTCTATTAAAATAAATTGGTTTATATCAAGTGGTTGAAAGAATTTTGGAACTTTGTGAGTTAATAGTTATATAAGATTTAACGAATTTTTTTATTTTGAACTTAAATTGAAACCAATAAATATTGAATTGCTGTAATAAAATATAGCATGAATGTCCAGTGAAACCTGCAGTCACGGAAGAAGTTTCTCCTGCATGGACACTAAATTCTGTCCAGTTGGATTCCTGCCATGCACTGTACTTATTCTTCTTCAAAGCGTTTTGCTCTTACTTTTCAAATCTTCTCCTTCTATAAATAAGGTTAATTATCTTTTAGTAAGTTGTTAAAGACTTAAAATCTCTAGGATAGAAGAGCTTGAAAGATGGAGAAGAACCTTGCCAGATTACCATTTTTCTCTTTCTATATTTTTTGCCTCTTCATGATGATTTCAGCTCTGATCTTGTTGTCATCAATAGAAGTGGGCATTAATGCACAACACACAAAAACCCAAGTAAAAGTGGGTGTTATTCTTGACATTGAGAGATCATTTGGGATGATAGGTTTGAGTTGCATAAATTTGTCTCTTGCAGAATTTTATGAAACTCATGCTTACTTCAAAACAAGGCTGGTCTTAAACGTCAGGGACTCCAAGCATGATATTATTGGTGCTGCTGCTGCAGGTACCCTCTCTCTCTCTGTATATATATATATATCTTCTTCTCCCCTTTGCACTGATTTTGAATCATTGCTTAATAGTTTCTAGTTCAAGCAGTTAGCTCCTCATGTAACCAAATGATATATAGGGTATTTTTTATAAAAAAATTCACTTGTTTTTGTTATATTTTGAATCTCTCTTGTACATCTATTCTTCAAACTTCTTTAACTGTGAAGAGCATGACAGTTTCTCTAGCAATATTGAAGAGATGCCACTGAAAATTATGATCAGAACTATCTGCAATTTTACTAAAACTTCAACCATTGCACCATAAATACCACAAATACGTGCTAGAAATTTAAAAAAAAAAAATCAGTTGTTTAACTTTCAAAATATGTTTGGTTAATGTTTTCAAAAACAAATTTTAAAAATTGTTTTCGAAAACAAAACTTGTCTTTGAAAGCATTCTTTTGATATTTCTGTTTTATATATGTATATAAAACTGATTTTAAAATAGTTCTAAAATATACTGACGAAGCACATTAAAAAGCAATCAATAAATTTTTTATCATTAAAATGTAGCATGATTATCATGAGATATAGAAAAGAAAAAACAAAAGTTATCCAAATATGATTTTAGTGAAAAAGGTACAGCATAATATTGTTTTTCGTTGATAATATTTTGAGAACATATTAAACACAAAACAAATCCAAAAATGTTATTGTAAAATGCTTATGAAAAATAAATTTGTTTGTATTTCTAATTTTTTTTAATATATCGTTTGAGTGCCTACTTGGTAATATATATATATATATATAGACATGAAGGCTTTCAAGCTGTACACCGCAATAAGATAATTATCATATAGGGGAGGCCATATATGTTCTTATTAAGTAAGCCAATTTTGTTGACTATTGACAAAATATATTGCTTTGTTAGTTGTTAGTATACAGTTGTTTAAGTAGACCGAAAAGTCTTGATGAATTTGTTGTATGCTTCTCCAAAGTCATCTTTTGTGGATGACCTTAGGATATATTTTCTCACTGGAAGGGGAGGAAACTCAGAGCATATATATAAGCCAATCTTAAAAAACTTCATAACATTTTATTCTCTTTTTCTCTTTCCTTCTTTATTTTATTTTATTAGTTAGTCCATTTAAGGTCTCTAATCAATCTTCAAAACAAAAAAAAAAAGAAATAAATCCTTAATTTATATGAGTGGTGATACCACGAATTTCGGTTTCGTGAGGATTACCATAAAATTGAAAAAATTTATTATAATAATTATAATATTTAATTTTTTTTATAATTATTAATAAAAAATTTCGATTTTATAATAACTTTAAAAAAAAATAAAACCCATAGAATTGCCATTTTAATTGACATAATTCTTCACATTGAGAAAGAGGAGTTTGGGATGTGTAGTTTTTGCGAAAACCAAAAGACATGTTAGGGTTGTTTTGAATCCTACGATTTGATTTCTTTTCTTTGGTATTTCAGAGCAAATTCATGGCTTTTTTTTTTCTCTGTAGTTGTATTTAGATGTTTGTGAGTTCATTTGAGAGTTGGTTTTGAGTTTAACTTATGAAGGATTTTTTAATATTTTTTATTTGATTGAAAATCTCACGTTTAACTAACTGGATTATTAATTAATTAATGTATGTTTTTATAGTATAACCTACAAACCACAAGTAGAGTTATATAATTTTTTATAGCAAAGATATGTTTTTATAATTATCCTTAACTTCATGTATGATTTTGTAATGGGATAATTACATGAACCCACTCGACATTTGGACATTTGGACACTTACTTACCTATTGGGAAATTACTTTTACCCACTTTGATTGAGTTTGACCATATAAAGAAGGTAGTAATTGCTTCATTTCCATTCCTAGTAGGAAATTTTTTTCCCAAGCTTTCTTAACCGTTGACCAAAAAATCAATTAATTGATTAATTCAAAATATTGATTTAGGAAAATTTTTATCAGAAATTTAAATTTTAAATAAAACAAAATAAGTAAGTGTAATTTTCCTAACAAAAGTAGTTAAGTGGCAAGAGACCCAAATATAATGTAAGTTTATGAAATTTCTCTTTTGTAATTTATCCTACTTATATAAGGTCGTAGTATTTCGGTTTTACGCCAATGATGATGATCAATGTTGAAAAACTAAACCAGATTTTTCTTTGCTCGACACACAGCTCTAGACTTGATAAAGAATGAGGAAGTGCAAGCCATCCTTGGACCAGAGAATTCAATACAAGCCGATTTTGTTATCGGCCTTGGCAAAAAATCTCAAGTGCCCATCATTTCATTTTCTACAACAAGCCCTTCTCTCACTTCAATTCGCAGTCCATATTTCATCAGAGCTACTCAAAACGACTTATCTCAAGTGAAAGCCATAAGTGCAATTCTTCAAGCTTTTGGTTGGAGACAAGCCGTGCCCATATACGTAGACAATGAATTCGGTGAAAGCATCATACCTTACCTAGCCGATGCTTTGCAAGATATCCATGTACGTGTCCCCTATAGGGCTGTGATCCCTTCATCGGCTTCTGATGATCAGATTCTTCAAGAGCTTTACAAATTGATGACAATGCAAACTAGGGTTTTCATTGTCCACATGTTGCCTTCTCTTGGGTCTAGGGTTTTTGCAATAGCTAAAGAGATTGGTATGATGAATGAAGGCTATGTTTGGATAGTGACAGATGGGATAATTAATCTTATGAGTTCAATGAATCTTGATTCAACGCAAGGAGTACTGGGTGTTAAGACTTATGTTCCCAAATCGAAAGAACTTGAAGATTTTAGGGTTCGATGGAAGAGGAAATTTCAGGAAGAAAACCCAACTATTCTAGATGCCGATTTGAACATTTTTGGATTAAGGGCATATGATGCTACCAGGGTGTTAGCCATGGCTGCTGAGAAAACCGGAGCTTCAAATTTCCTCTTCGATAAGACAAATGTTTCAAGCAATGCAACAGACCTTGAATCTTTTGGGGTTTCTCAATTTGGCCCTGAACTTCTTCAGGCATTGTCAAGTACTAGATTCAAAGGTCTGATTGGCGATTTCTATCTTGTTAATGGGCAATTAGAATCATCAATATTTCAGATTGTTAATGTGAACGGTAATGGAGAGAGAAGGATTGGATTTTGGACACCCAAAAATGGACTTGTGAAGAAACTGAACTCGACAAACACAAACATTACCTCGTATTCTACCTCCAAGGCTAACCTTGGACCTATTATATGGCCAGGGGATTCCACATCTGTTCCCAAAGGATGGAAGATCCCAACAAACGGGAAGAGGTTGAGAATTGGAATACCGCTGAAGAAAGGTTTTAGTGATTTTGTGAACGTGACAAGAGATCCTAGTACTAATGAAACATCAGTCACTGGATTCTGTATAGATGTCTTTGATGCTGTAATGCAAACAATGCCATATGCTGTCACTTACGAATACTTTCCCTTCGAGACTCCTGATGGCAAGGCTGCCGGTAGTTATGACGATTTGGTCTATCAAGTGTATATTGAGGTCAGTTAATTTTCTCTCATTTTCCTCTAGCATTCACAAATTAATACACCTAGCTAGCTATTGATCAAACATTGAATTGATGCAAAATAAACCCATTTAATTAGTTGGTTTCTTACCCTGAAATTTGGAATCTTATTTTTCTTTGAACAGAATTATGATGCTGTTGTGGGAGACATCACGATAGTAGCAGACAGGTCCTCCTATGTCGACTTCACATTGCCATACACAGAATCAGGAGTGTCAATGATTGTACCGATTAGAGAGAAGAACGAGAAGAACGCATGGGTGTTTTTGAAGCCTTTAACATGGGACCTTTGGGTTACAAGCGCTTGCTTCTTCGTCTTCATTGGGTTCGTGGTCTGGGTTCTTGAACACAGAATAAATGAAGACTTTCGTGGACCTCCAAAGTATCAAATTGGCACTAGCTTCTGGTTCTCCTTCTCAACCATGGTTTTCGCCCAGCGTAAGCTCCCTTTATCCTTCTAAATTGTAGAACACAGATTTTTAAGAGGGGAGGAAATGATGTTGGAAATGAAACACTCACACAAACAATTTTTTATTCAAACTCAAAGAAAATATTACAAGAGCACTCTCACTTAAAAAACAAGATATTAGAACTCACTCTTAGAAGACTTTGCTTCTTCACTCACTTAGAAGCTCTTACTTCTTCTTGATGATTAAACCAAAATGGGGAGGTGTATTTATACTACTTAAGAACAATCTTATACTACACAAATAAACTAATCCAAAATTACAATAATCATACACCTCATTTTTCTTGGTGGTTTTAACAATATTTTAAGTTACCAAATGATTAACATGCACAACTACCACACCTATAAAATTCTAGGTAGAAAGCTTGTAGTTTTGGATCTTGATTATGGACTTGGACTCCAAATTGATTGGGTTTGGGTTTGGGCTCCCATAATGGATCAAGTTTATGATCCAACACCCCCTTAAACTTGATCTTGTGACCCCTAGAAAGTTCTTTAATCTTATGAAGTCTTCGCTTGTCAGTGGCTTGGTAAAAATATCAGCAACTTGATCTTGTGACCTCACATATTCAACTTGCACATCCTTTCTTGCAACACACTCCCTTATATAGTGGTAGCGAATATCGATGTGCTTGTTTCGATCATGGAATACTGGATTCTTTGCTAAGGCAATGGCTGACTTGTTGTCGATACAAACCTTGGTCGGCTCTTTTTGTATAAAGCCTATTTCCTTCAATAGATTTCTAAGCCAAATTGCATGACAAACGCATGAGGTAGCAGCAACATATTCTGCTTCACAAGTGGACAATGTGATAATCGGTTATTTCTTTGACATCCATGTGAAAGCAGTATCTCCCATGAAAAATATGAATCCAGTAGTGCTCCTTCAATTATCTATGTCTCCACCCCAATCACTATCGCTATATCCAACAAGCTTGTAATCATTAGAAACTGAATAGAACAAGCCAAAGTCAATTGTACCTTTTAGATAGCGAAGAATTCTCTTTGCGGCTTTAAAATGGGTGGCTGTTGGAGATTCTATGTAGCGACTAACCAATCCAACTGCATGAAGAATATCAGGCCTCGTGCAAGTTAGGTAGCGTAGACTTCACACCAAAATTTTAAAAAATGTTGGATCTACACTTTCGCCTTCTTCATGTTTAGACATCTTGACTCCGTATTCCATCGGTGTGCTTATCGGCTTACAGTTCTCCATCTTGAACTTCTTCAGGATCTCCTTTGCATAGCCTTCTTGTGAAATGAAAATTTCATGCTTTTGTTGCTTAACTTCAATGCCAAGGTAGTACGCTATAAGCCCCATGTCTGTCATCTCGAATTCCTTCGTCATCATTTCCTTAAATTCATTGAACATGCTTGGGCTACTTCCGGTGAAGATCAAATCGTCCACATAGAGGCACACGATCAAAATATCTCCATCTTTGATCTTGATATATAGAGTGTGCTCGTAGGGACATTTGTTGAAGCCATTCTCTTGGAAGTACTTGTCGATTCGGCTATTCCATGCCCTTGGTGCTTATTTTAACCCGTAAAGAGCCTTCTTCAACTTTAACACCTTGTCTTCATGGCCTTTGAATTCGTAGCCTGATGGTTGTTGAATGTAGACTTCCTCTTCAAGAACTCCATTTAGGAAGGCAGACTTTACATCCATTTGTTATATCTTCCACTTGTTTTGAGCTGCCATGGAAATAATTAGTCTAACAGTCTCCAACCGAGCAACGGGGGCGAATACCTCATTGTAGTCAATTCCAGCTTTTTGACTGTAGCCTTTTGCAACAAGCCTCGCCTTGTGTCTTTCGATCTCTCCCTTAGCATTTCGCTTTGTTTTGTAGACCCATTTGACACCTATCACCTTGTGCCTTTTGGGAAGTGAAACGAGTTCCCATGTGTCGCTCTTCTCGATAGCCTTGATTTCTTCATTCATCGCGTCTCTCCACTTCTTCTCTTTTGCAGCTTCTTGATAGCTCATTGGTTCACAATCAGCAAATAGACAAAATAATGTAAGATTATCTTGTCATTCATTTACTTCATAGAGATCTCGAAGGCTTCTTGTTCGTCGCACATCTCTTTCACTTTGACTCCCACTTAAAGATGATGAAAATGACTCGTCTCCGTGGGTAGTTGATGTTGGTGAAGTAGGTGGAGTTGTTGGCTCTTGTTGGGCTTCTCCAGGCTGTTCTATTTCTGTCAGCTCATCTTCAAACGGAGGAGAGAAATTGAAGTCATCTATATGAGATCCAAAATCCCATAGTCCTTCTTCGTCAAGCACCACATCTCGGCTAATCACAACCTTCTTATTGTTCGGATTGTACAGCTTGTAGCCTTTTGAATTTGCGTCATAGTCGATGAAGATGAAACTCTCGCTTTTATCATCAAGCTTTGTTCTTTTCTTGTCTGGAACACGAACATGGGCTATACTTCCAAAAACTCTTAGGTGGGAGATGCCGGGCTTTCTTCCACTCCATGCTTCTTGCGGTGTCTTTCCCCAAACACTTCTTGTTGGAGATCTGTTGGATAAGTAGACCGCACATGCCACTGCTTCGGCCCAAAACTCTTTGGGTAGTTTCTTGCTTTTAAGCATACTCCGAGCTATGTTGAAGATAGTTTGGTTCTTTCTTTCTACTACGCCGTTTTGTTGAGGGGATCTAGGAACTGTCATTGGTCAACGAATTCCATTTGTTTCGCAGAACTCTTGAAACTCCCTAGAAGTAAATTCTCCTCCTCGATCGGATCTCATAGCTTTGATATTTCTACCGCTTTCTCTCTCCATTGCAGCTTTGAACTTCTTGAAGACTTCGAAAACTTCTGACTTCTGTTTCAGGAAATATACCCACGTTTTTATTAAAAAATCATCAATGAAGAGAAGAAAATAGTTATTGTTACCGAGAGAGCTTGGTTTGATTGGACCGCACACATCGGTATGGATGAGCTCGAGTGGCTTCTTGGCTCTTGAGTCTGACTCATTTGGAAAGCTTTTTCTGAATTGCTTCCCAACTAGACACCCTTCACAAAGCTGGTCAAGATGGTTGATGCGAGGTAGTCCCTTCACCATCTCCTTCTTGGATAGTAGCTCTAGACCTCCGAAATTGATATGCCCAAAACGAAGATGTCATAGCCATGATGCATCTCTGTAGCAAGCTTTCAGGCACTTTGCAACATCGTTTTGTATGTTGATCAGGAACATTCTATTCTTTGACATCGGTACTTTAGCAATGAAGTTATTCTTATCATCTTTTGTAGAAAGATTATAATCCTTCATATGAATATCATAACCTTTCTCTAACAGTTGTCCTAAACTCAAGATGTTACTTTTCATATTGGGCACATAGTAGACATTGGAAATAAACTGATGTCTCCCGTCTTTTAAACGGATAAGAATGTTACCTCTCCCTTTTACTGCTATTGTGGAATCATCGCCAAACGAGACATTTCCACTTACTGACTCGTCCAGCTCCACAAACATGTCTTTCCTTCCACACATGTGATTGCTTGCACCACTGTCAAGATACCAGGATTTTGCTTGGACACCATCAGTCTCTTTTCGTGCTAGAAGAAGCGTTTCTTTATCATCGGTCTTTTCCTCCACGTAGTTGGCCTTCTCCTCAATTCTGTTGTTAGGAGCTCTACATTTTGAAGCATAATGCCCAAACTTCTGACAATTATAGCATCGAACTTGAAATTTGTCATTCCTTGAGTTCAGATTGCCTCTTCCACGGCCTCGTGTTGAGCTTTCTCCTTTCTCATAGTTATTGTTGGAATTGTTGTTGTTGTAATTCCAACCTCGTCCACGACTGCGATTTCCTCCTCGTCCATGGCCTCTACCTCTGCCTCGGCCACGTTGGTTTCTATCATTTCCTTGGCTTTCATGCATATCCTTGAATTGCAGCTTGAGGAGTTGATCAGTAAACCCTTGCTTCTTCTAATGCTTATCTTTGTATGCTTGTAATGATCCTTGGAGTTGCTCAATCGTCATTTCTTCCAAGTCTTTAGTTTCTTCAATCGTCACGACGATGTGCTCAAATTTGGAATCCAACGAACGGAGTATCTTCTCTATTATCCTCACATTTTCTAACTTTTCACCATTTCTTTTTAATTGATTAGAAACAGCTGCTACTCTTGATAAATAATCTGAAATTGACTCAGATACTTTCATGCGTAAGGAGTCGAATTCACCTCTTAATGTTTGGAGACAGACCTTTTTCACTTGCTCGGATCCTTTGTAAGAGGTTTGCAGCTTTTCCCATGCTTCCTTGGCAGAGCTTGCACTCGAAATCTTCTCAAAACCATCATCATCTAATGCTTGATAGATGAGGTAGAGAGCTTTCTTGTCTCTCTTTCTTGCATCTTTCAAACTATCATTTTGAGTTGTAGTCAGCGCAGCTTCGTTATCTGGCTCGCTAAAACATTTTTCTACGATATCCCAAACATCATGTGCGCCAAGAAGAGCCTTCATCTTGATACTTCAGTTGTTGTAATTGTTATTGATGAACGTCGGGACTTGGAAGGATGCCACACCATTTACCATATCGCTCAATATGTTGAGAATTTGGAAATTCTGATTGTGTGAATAGATCCGGAACGTCGAAAAACTTTGGGAGGGACCTGGTCAAAATTTTCAACTTTCGATCAACGGTCCAAGTCAACCCTAACTTGGTCAACGGTTAACGACTTTGACATCTCAGTCAACTCGACTTGGACAGCTCGGTCAAGCGGCTCAGTCAACAGGCTTACAGCTCGGTCAACTCGGCTCAAACTCGGCTTAACTCGGTGAGTCAACTCGGTTTTCTGGTAGCAATTTTCCGAAGGCGCGTGGCGGCGCGTCTAAACTCCGACCGAGGAGATTCTGAGGGTGTCGGATTCCTCTCGTCGAGAACTTCGATTTGATATGCAATAGTGTATACTTTCCAACTTAGCTCTGATACCACTTTGTTGGAAATGAAACACTCACTCACACAAACAATTTTTTATTCAAACTCAAAGAAAATATTACAAGAGCACTCTCACTTAAAAAACAAGATATTAGAACTCACTCTTAGAAGACTTTGCTTCTTCACTCACTTAGAAGCTCTTACTTCTTCTTGATGATTAAACCAAAATGGGGAGGGGTATTTATACTACTTAAGAACAATCTTACATCACACAAATAAACTAATCCAAAATTACAATAACCATTCACCACATTTTTCTTGGTTGTTCTAACAATATTTTAAGTAACCAAATGATTCACATGCATAACTACCACACTTATAAAATTCTAGGTAGAAAGCTTGTAGTTTTGGATATTGATTATAGACTTGGACTCCAAATTGATTGGGTTTGGGTTTGGGCTCCCATAATGGATCAAGTTTATGATCCAACAAATGAGAGGATAAGAGTACTCCTCCAAATTCTCTCATTTACTCTCCCTCTAAATCCTATCAATAGGAATCATAATACTTGGACATTCTACGGATTGAGGGATAAAAATGATCCTTCAAATTCTCCCATTTCCATTAAAAAAAAATCCTAAATAAAGATGTACCCAAACTTCCTTTCCCCTCTTTTCCTTCAATCCAATCAAATAGTGAAGCTTTCTAGCAACAAATTTTATGTTAACTTGTTTAAACTTGTATGTTTACAGGGGAGAGTGTGGTGAGCAACTTGGCAAGATTTGTGGTAATCATATGGTTCTTCGTGGTGCTTTTACTAACTCAAAGTTACACAGCCAGTTTGACGTCACTTCTCACAGTGCAGCAGCTCCAGCCAACGGTTACCAACTTCGAGGAGCTGGTAAAGAAAGGAGAGAATGTCGGCTACCAACGGGGTTCTTTTATTTTGGGGATTTTGGAACGGTTGGGTTTTGACA
The DNA here is from genome assembly GCA_023935145.1 of Bretschneidera sinensis. Taxonomy (NCBI): domain Eukaryota; kingdom Viridiplantae; phylum Streptophyta; class Magnoliopsida; order Brassicales; family Akaniaceae; genus Bretschneidera; species Bretschneidera sinensis. The sequence goes on along the minus strand of CM043699.1, from coordinate 22,765,953 downwards.
AATCAAAGCTAAAAGTTTATGATTCTCCAGAAGAATGTGATGAACTTTTCTCGAAAGGAACTGCAAAGGATGGTATAGCTGCTGCTTTCGATGAAGTTCCCTACATGAAGCTTTTTCTTGGAAAATATTGCTCGAAATACACAATGGTTGAACCAACATTCAAGACTGATGGATTCGGCTTTGTAAGCAAACGTCTCTAACCCTTACTTCAATGTGAATTTCTGGTGAAGTTTTTTTTTTTTTTTTTTGTCTCTCCCCATTCTTTGTTTCTTCTAATTAATCCTTATTTTCTGGCTTGTAGGTCTTTCCGATAGGGTCCCCTCTAGTACCTGATGTTTCAAGGGCAGTCTTAAATGTGACTGAAGGAGACAAAATGAGGGAAATTGAAAATGCATGGTTCAAGATGCAATCTTGCCCAGATCCAAGCACCTCGGTTTCTTCCAACAGCCTTAGTCTTGATAGTTTCTGGGGTCTGTTTCTAATTGCAGGAATTGCTTCTCTGTTAGCTCTCTTCATATTCACAGTCATGTTCGTATATGACCATAGGCACGTCTTGAGGCAATCTAATTCTGGAGAGTCAATATGGAGAAGAGTCGTTGCTTTGCTAAGAATCTTCAATCAGAAAGACATGAGCTCGCATACTTTCAGAAAAGGCAAAGACAAAAGTAGCATTGGTGCGCATTGTATGTTTTCAGTTGAAGCTTCACCAAATACTCACCGCCCGCCAAGCCCGTCAAACTCTCAGAACACTCACTGCCCGCCAAGTCCGTCAACCTCACAAAACACTTGCTGGCCATCAAGTCCATCAAACTATTCAAACCAGACAGATCCAGGCTTCTCTTTTTTCGGAGAGCAAGGAAGATTTTCTTCTGAACATGGTGAGCCAAATCCAACTGGACAAGCTCCTCATGAACCGGTATCAGTTATTGAGCTTGCTAACCCAAACGAATCAAGACCAAGAAATCTCGAAATTTCTCATGAAACCAGCTGATGTAGATAATTTCTATCGCTTGAATGGCACAAACAGTCTGACAGTTGTAAATTATTTATTCAGAAAGCCACTGTAAGCTAGAATGACATTCTTCCTGCTTTCCACTGATAGAAGCCAAACTTGTTTGGATGTCAGTATAATAGGTTGGAAGTCAGTATAATAGGTTGAACGCTGAAGATGTAAGATTGAATGCAATTATCTCAATTTTTCCTCCTCTTAATCTAGTATACTAAATACGCACTAAGATTTTGTGAAATGTCCAAGTGCCCTTTAATAATAGTAGTAAATTGTGGGGAAAGTGTTTTTTTTATAAAACTACAGGACTCAGGTTATGACTCGATTTTGTTTATTTCCTTGTATTATTTAGAAGTTCTTTTTTTCCTGGAAAAGCGAAAAAAACTTCTCCACCTTGGCTTGTTTGATAATTTTATAACTAAATAATATAATAAGAAAACTTCATACTATCAAAGATATCTTCTTCCATACCTACCAATATTGTGGGTAACTTCTCCACCTCTGATTTCATTTCCAGAGATTTCCCACCTTCAGAAGTACTAGCTGTTAACAAGTTTTTTAAGACAAACAGGAAAGAATGATCTATATACCTATACATTTCTAAAAGATGCTAATAGCTACGAAAGCATGATAAATGGATTACAAAACTTTCCTAACATGCTTTCGCTTTTTTTATACACAAGCATTAATTTACAAGATATATCATGGTAAATACTGTTCAAGACACTCTTTCAGTTTTCGAAAGGTGACAGGCTTTGAAACAAATGAGTCCATACCATTTGCAAAACACTCATCTCCACTCTCTGCCAATGCATTCGCTGTCATCTGCATTTGCACCATCTAATCTTGTCAGCAAAATCTTTAATAACTAGTATTATGCAATTGAATATAATACAGAAGCTTGCAGAAGCAACATTAGCTGTACATTTTAATACGGAGTATCATCTTTGGATGCAGTTACAAATATTTATAGGGAAAAATACATTTACCTCCTTGAGGTTAAGGCTAATACGTGATGTATTGATGTCCTCCCCCTCTTTTCAAAAATTACACTTACCTCCTTTGTGTTATTCATAGTTTGTTATTAACTGGACACTTACTTACCTCCTTCTGTTAGTACCAACGTTAATCAACTGTTAAAGAGCTGGTCAAAAGTGGTGCCAACTCATATTTATAATGAAAATAACCCTAAAATACTCTCACAACGGTCAGATTAAGATTTACTCAATGTTCTTCATTTCCTTAGGACTCCTTTCACCTTTTGCAACTTAGTATGGGAGGATACATGTGATAGCGAATGAGGCTAGTACAATAATTTATAAATGAAATTGGAGAGGGAAAAGAAGTAGAAGAGTTTTCTGCACCGGGGATATCTCATAGTAGGAAGGCCCAGAAATCATAAAGGATGGGACGGGAATGGAGTATTGTGTGGTTCCTCTTTCAAAGTGGGGAGGAGTTGTGGTGAACTTATGATTTCTCACCTAATTTTCACCGACAATACCATTATTTTTTTTAATGCGAGCATGGAGCAAATTCTTAACCTTAGATGCATATTGCTGTGTTTTAAAGCGGTCTTCGAGCTCAAGGTTAACTTGAGCAAGAGTGAATTAATTTGTCTTAGAGGGGCTCCCAATTTCTTATTTGGGACTCTTGTTGGGTACCAAATTCAAAGAAGTGTGTTTGAGATCCCATTGTGAAACTTTTTGAGAAGAGGTTAGCCGTGTGGCAGAAGCATTGCCTTTCTAAAAAGGGGAGATAGATGATCATCAAGAGTTATCTTTCTAGTCTTTTTATTTATTTCATGTCCCTTTTTCCCTTTCTTAGTGTCATTGCTAAATGGTTAGGAACTATTCAAAGAAGAATTTTTTTGGGAATATGGGAGAAGAGTACAAGTATCATATGGTGAAGTGGAAAATGGTCAAGCAACCAATTAAGAGAAGATTCTTATGCTTAAAATCTCTCACTCTTTTCAATGAAGCCTTATTTGGGAAGTAGTTATGGAGGTTTATGATTGAAAGAGATCACTTGTGGAGAAAAGTGATTAAGGCTAAGTATGGGTTGGACGACAATAATTTTTCTAGAGGTTCCTATGGAATGGGTGTGTGGAAGTGGATTAGAAGAGGATGGAATGATTTTCCCCTTTTATTTGTTATGAGGTGGTTAGCGGGGAATCTATCTGATTTTGGCATGATGTTTGGTGTAGGGACTCCCCATTGAAGATTCAATTCTCAAACGTATTTTCTTATGCTAGGGAGAAGGATTGCATTGATAAGTTCTTGTGCTACTTTTTTGGATGTAGGGATCGTGTGGAATGTGCCATTTAGTCAGAATGTTAAAGATTGGGAACTTTAACTTAGGATGTTTCTTTGGGAGGGTCTACGCCACGAGGATGGTGCGTCAATGGGAAGACAAATTTAAGTGGACGTTAATGAAGGAGTATACCTTTGGGTTGTTGCTGGTCGTATTGAGGAAGTGTTGTTGGCTTAGAGGGTTATTTAAGCTGACAAAGTAAAAAATAGATTGATTGCATTGACTTCCCTCTCAATTTGTTGATTTGTATGGGATGAGAAGAATAGAAAGGCTTTTGATAGAATTGAGAGGTCAATCGTTGTCTTGAAATATAGTTGGATACACAACTTTAACTTTTGGTTCAGTCCATGTTCTTTTGTAAATGGAGAAGGTTTTATGGAGTTTATTGATATTTTTCCTGGTAAGTAATAACTTTTGATCTCTGGTTGGTACCTCCTTGGTACCTTTCAAAAAACAGTTATCTACTTCATTTTTTGGTTGTTAATGTTATCACCTCTTATGAAGGAAAATTACCGCAGTTTGAGGAAAGAAAATTATGTTAAAGGTGGAGACAAAAAGGGACAGCAGGCCATGTGGTGAGACTTGTCTATAAAGCAAAAAAGGACAGCAGCCCATGTGAAGTAGCCGCAGCCTTGGACTTGAATAATAAGAGTTGTAAATGTAGCAACAACTCTCATTAATGCAGCAACAACTCTTATTAATGCTCAGCTGCATTTTCAAGCTTCTCATACAATCGGTGCTGCGTTTCTGAGCATATAAATTGGTGTTAGTTCTGTAAAAGAAATATCGGAGTGTAGAGAATTAGAGAGAGCTTGAGAGGAAAGCTTAAAAAAAAATATAATTGAGTGTGGGTTGTGACTTGAAAGTGTTGTAAACACTTTGTATATTTTCTCTCTTAGTAAAAACGATCTACAGCATGTCCGGAGACGTAGGCACAATTGGCCGAACTCCGTTATCAAATTTGTGTGTGTGTTATTTCCGCTGTTATTTCGCATTCTCACTAATATGGTTTATAGGAAAATCTATGTAATTTCCCTAACAACTGGTATCAGAGCGTTTGGTGGTGAATTCTGTCAATTTTCTGCGAGGTTACTATTCATATGAATAGTGAATAGTGAAATTTTGTTGGTAATACCGATTCATCGGCAATGGTGTTCTAATACACGAAGGTTCGCAGGAATAGTCAGAAACGATCCAGATAAAGTCAGATTTGAGTGGGAGCGATGGCCGCAGACAAAGGGAAGATGAAACTCGAGAAGTTCGATGGCGCAGATTTCGGGTTCTGAAAAATGCAGATAGAGGATTATCTGTATCAAAGAAATTTGTATCAACCTCTCTCAGGAGAGAAACCTGAAACTATGAAGGATGAAGACTGGGCTCTTTTCGACAGACAAGCCCTCGGAGTTATCCGGTTGACGTTATCCCGTAATGTTGCTTTCAACATAGCAAAGGAAAAGACCACGGCGGGTCTTATGGTGGGTCTCTCCAGTATATATGAGAAGCCATCAGCATATAACAAAGTTCACTTGATGAGGTGGTTATTCAATTTACGGATGATAGAAGGCGCATCGGTAGCTCAACATCTCAATGAACTCAATACAGTCACAAACCAATTGAGTTCAGTTGAAATTGAATTTGATGAATGTTGTGAGTTTTAAATTACTCGCAAGCGCACGAATCGTTTGCAATATAGTGTTGTGCAAGTGCGAGGTCGAATCCACAGGGAGTGCGTTGTGAAAATAGTTTTTTATCTAAACTAACCTTATTTTAACCTAGTTCCGAATTGTGAATTATATTTTTGCAAAACAAATATAAACTAAACTAAATTGATTTAATAACTAATGATGAAAACACTAAGGTTTTCGAATCCACCCAACCAAAGTAAAGCATATATCTTCATGTTCTATATAAAAATAATCTATCCAAACATTCCATGAATCCAACTTAAATAAAAAAACAACGAATATCTCAATTAAACCAAAAGCATCCAATGTATCCGCTTTTAACAAATCACAAAGGAAATCCAATTTAATCGAAAAGGATTCGATGTATCCATTGGATGAATCACACAAAATATCCAACAGAACAATTAAAAACTATCAATCGTAAGAATTTACTCAAACAATTGAAATAGAACATTTAAACTAAACATATCAGAATTGTATAAACATATATGAAAATATAATGCTAAACAATGGCGAGGCTTCATCTTTAACCTTAGCTGAAGATTTTAGCCACCCATCATCATGAAACTAAATTTCACAATAAAAAGTGCTAAGCATTAAAAACTTGAAAAGAATTAAAACTGACTTTACATTGGGAGAAATTTCACACGCTGTTGGGCGGTACTTCCCCCGGTGGTGGTAAAAGCCCTTAGGAGATCTACTAGAATGCTAGTAGAAATCCACCAGACTGCGCACTGAATAATGAGGTGAGGTACTGTTTATATAAGGGAATTCTCAGAGTACAATGAGCTGTAAATTCGATGTGGGATACTGCCCCTTTGCGATCGATCGCAAGTCTGGTGTGATCGATCGCAGCATGGTGCGATGCAATGCGTCTGGCGCGCTATAAGTGCTTCTTATCCGATGTGGGATGTGCGAGTCAACTGCGATCGATTGTAGCCCTATTGCGCTCGAGTGCATCACAGTGCGCTATAATATATATGCAGTACCAAATGTTTCCTTTCCAATGTGGGATGTGCGAGTCACTTGCGATCGATCGCAAGTATGGTGTGCTCGAGCGCAGGTGCGATTGATCTCATGCCATGTGCGCACGATCGCAGGTGCGATCGATTGCACATCCTGTGCGCTCGATCGCACTAGGCATCCTTAGCTTTTGCTCTTTAAGCCCTGAAGTTTCCACATTGCTTCATTTTATTCCAAAACCTATAAAAACACAGAAAACACATAAAATAGATAAAATAGCACGAAATAACATAACTAAGAACTCAACAAATGTAAACTAAGGGGCTAAAACATGTAATATTTAGCACTCATCAAATACCCCCAAACTTACATATTGCTAGTCCGATAGCAATACAAAACTAAAAACTAAATGAAAAACAAAGAATATAAAGATAAGTTCATAACTCATGGTATCCAAAGATTTTAGGAGCACACACCACCATTATAATGATTCATGAGCAAGCTTAAAAAGATAAACCCATCTTCGCAATGAATAGAAATGTTAAAATCTAATTACTTACAAAAGGCAGGCTAATGCATCATAAGTCTGACTCAGTGTGAAGTGAATTAGCAAATAAAAATGAAGCTTCCGAATGAGTCCAATGTGTAAGGTCTCTATGTCTCAAGATTCACCGCATTTCCTATCAGAATGAACGAAAAATGGCACAGTTTTTATTTTTTTCTCTTTTTTGTAAGGCTCTGTTATGTTTAGTTTCCTTAAGCTTTCTAATTGACCCATGTAGCGAGTGTTGAGTCAATGACTCCCAAACCAGATGGTTTTAGGGCATTAGGTGTACAGAAACCTATTAGGACTTACTAATTCGAGTAAAAAAGGCTATGAAATTAAACTGGCCTTAATACTATTAAACAAAATTCCAACCTTTTGACGTGAACACTCATTGCTTACTAAGGCAAGAGGTCCAGTTACTCAGTGGAAAATTTATTTATGATCATCATTTTCATTTTTTTTTATATGCCAAATTGTTAATCCAACAAGTCATCCAGTTTCAGTTAAGACAAAAATATACACATTAAAATCACATGTCATACCTCACATAATGCGTACTAATGTGCTCGTGTTAGATTCGAGATCAAACATGTGAATTCTCAAATGCCTCAAGTAAGTAACTAAATTTTAAAACTTTATCAACAGATCATGTGTTCCAAAATTTAAGCTCACCAATGAATCACATCACAGAAATTGTTTAGATCAACCAAAATTTCAAAATAACATGAGCATGCATTAAAAAAAACAATAACAAATTAGGACAAAGTGTGTGTAATGTGTCTCCCATACCCCCAAACTTAAATTACGCATTGACCCCTGTTGTGCGAAAATATACCTAAATAAATAGGTGAATAATCGTACTAGTTATACTTGCAAGTGCACAAGGTCATCAGTGTAGTCTAGTGTGCGAAAGCAAGGTCATCTCCACAGGGATTGGTAAAGTTATTTTTAGAATTAGTTTCTCTAAAGTAAAAAGAGATAAATAACTGTTGGAAAGTGATTTGATGATAATAAAGACATAGGGCTTTGATATCCACCACTAGTCATACATTCTCAATGTGTATAAGGTATCAGTGCACTAGCTTTACTATGTATACCTACTGGTTGCCAACCTAAGGGCATGGTATCTACTCCTTAAGCTATTGATTTCCCTAAGCAACGAGTTAGGCATGGTATCTACTCTAACTATTTTCTTCCTTAAGGGATTCAGCATGGTATCTGCTCGAGTTATCCCTTAAGAAAACATAAGTACTGTGGAAATCAACAACCACATGAGACCTAGGGCATAGTATCTACTCCCGGTTTCTCATGTTGATTAACCTGGGTATCCGGATAAGATATCCCTTGTTACTAATGTTAGACCCAGGACTCGGTCATCCAAATTGATTTAACTAACCCATCCATACCACATGCATACGTTGGCCTTACACATACATATGAGGAATTTAAATAAGCACAGGTGTTAATCAAGTTAAGTAACATAATAAACTATTGGCAAAGATTTTATCAATGAATAAAAATATGGAAATGCATAACTAGGGCTTCAATCGAGCCCTATAAGAGAGTTAGTTACACATACTAACTGAAGTAAACATTATAAATAAACTAAACATAAAGAAAAAGAATAAACCCGAGAGAAGAGGCGTCAATTCTCTCCCAAGCCCTCAACTCCAAGTAAAAGAAAAGAGAGAAGTGTTTTCTATCAAAAGTGTCTTTTTGTGTGTGAGTTACAAGTGTATTTATAGGTCTTTGAGAAGTCCTAAGAGAACTATGAGTTCCTAAACCTTCCTAAAACAACAATTCTCTTATTTCCAAAATAGGGTTCTGCATTTTACTGTTCACGCCCGTACATGTGCGCTCGATCCTTCAAGTGTGCGCACGATCGCATGTGCGCTCGATCGCTTTGCATGGCGCGATCGATCGCATTTTGTCCAGAGAATGCTCCAAGGCTTCCAGATTTCTTCCTTTAAGTGCCAAAACTGCATCTTTTTCTCCAAGACCCCATAAAAACATGTAAAACACACAAATAGAGTAAAAGAGACCAAATTAACATAATAAATTACCTAACAACTGTAAATAAGGGGGCTTAAATATGAATATTTAAGTGTCTATCACACCCCCAAACTTACATATTGCTAGTCCCTTAGTAATACTAAATTAAAAATTAAAATGAAAGACATAGATAAATCCAATGTTCATGGTGTTAATCAAAAGTCTAGATTTAACACAAAACTATGATGCGCATTCATGAGCAAGCTTAACAAATGTAAACATATTTTTTGCAATGAATAGGAGTTTTGAACGTAAATCATATTCATGAGGTAGTTTAAGACATCACAAGTTTGACTTTGGAGTGTGGTGACTAGCACATAAAAGATTGGGTTTCCAAGAAATTCAAACGTGTAGTGTTTCGATGACTCAAGATTCACCAAACTTCCTATTAGAGTCAACAGACATGGCATAGACTTTTATTTGCGAGATTTTTGTCACGTTAGTTCCCTTAAACTTTCTTGCTGACTCATGTAACGAGTGTTTAGCCAATGACTCCCAAACCAGATGGTTTTAGGGCATTAGGTGTAAAGACAACCCTAAGGACTTACTAGCTCGAGTCAACAAGGCTACGAAACTAACTGGTCTTAATGCTACCATTTAGAATTTTCCACCTTTTGACGTGACACTCAATGCTTACTGAGGCAAGAGGGCCAGTTACTCAGCGAAAAGTTCTTTTTAGTGATCATTTAAGATTTCCACCTTTTGACGTGACACTCAATGCTTACTGAGGCAAGAGGGCCAGTTACTCAGCGAAAGATTTGTTTTATTGATCATTAAGAGCATTTGTTTCTTTTGAGCACTAATCAATCTTTTCTATTTTCGTATGCCAATATGTCAATCTAATAGGTCATCTAGTTCACAGTCAAGCAAAAGAAACATACAAATCCAAATAACATGTCATACCCCACACGGTCATGTGCTAATGTGCTCGTGATAGTTAAGCTAAACTTGTGAATTCTTAAATGCCTAAAGGGCAGTGATCTATGTTCAAAACTTGATTATTGGCTTATATGTTCAAAGTGTTAAGCTCGCTGATGAAGTCGAATCATACAGTTTTGTTTAGATCACAAAAAAAAAGTTTATTGGATAAAATGAACATGCAAAATCTACGAAAATAGCAACAAAACAAAAAAAACTGTGGGACAAGTGAGCGCGTGAATGTGTCCCCATACCCCCAAACTTAAATTGTACATTGTCCCCAATGTGTGAGTAGCATGGAAGGATATAACCTGGGAGATGGAAAGCTATATGGCTGGCATGGCTTGGAGCACGCCCCCAAACTTCAACTGGATGCACTGACACTGTCCTTGAAAAAGAAAGAAAAACAAAGATAAAATGAAAAACAAGTAATAGACAATAATATAAAAGTATAAAATAACATAAACTATAAAAAGGATATGCATTGGGGTGCCTCCCATGAGCGCTACGTTTAACGTCTTCAACCAGACGTGGGACTCTCTCACTGCTGATCATCAGGTGGTGCAGTCGGAGAGGTACTGGGTGCTGGAGGTAGGCGATCGAGAATGGCCTGCAGCATGGCCTCCTGCCGTGTGAAGCGTGCCTTCAAACTGTCAATGCACTGATGTATAAGTGTGGTGGCGGTAGCGACCTCGCCTCGGAAGGAGGATAGCTCAGCTAGAAAGTGCTGGGACTCAGTGGGTCCCATATCCGAATGGTCCTCCTCTCGCACCGGGCTCAGGATCGGGGCCTCAGTCTCCATGTGATCCTCCTCTACTGGCTCAGCTGCTGGAGCAGGTACTGGGGGGCCTCGTGGCATGTGTGATATGCTATGTGTCCACTGAGCCCTCCCAAAGAAAGGATGCTCTCGTACTGGCCCGTCACTGTGGGTCCCCTTAATTCTTTTTTTTTAGGATGAAGGTGAGTAGGAATGGGAAAGGGAGGCCCCAAGCATTGGCCGTGGTAGTCTGACGGCCATGTACATGATCCCTGAACTTGTGCAGCTGGCTTCAAATGACAGACGGGATGGAGTACCAGTGGCCTCTATGGAAGACATATAAATTCTGTAGGAACTGGTCCCTCCGTTGTGTCTTGTGCCCCAATGGACACACATTACGCTGTAGGATCGTATCGACAAGCCACAGTCGGGGAGGCAGCTTGGACCGACTGGCCGTATTATTATGTTTGTCCGCATACTGGCCAGCACACATGCCCGTGATAATCTCAGCCAGGGCAAAGGACTCCGGCTGCTCCTCTATATCAGTGTCCTCAGGAGGGGACTCATCGGTGTAATGAAGAGCAGCGACAATATCAGCACTAGTCACCTCGATGGGCATACCCTGGACTGAAGAGATGAGGACTCCCGGTCTGCTGCAGTCGAAAGATAGATGCTCATAAAACTGGACTACGAGCTGGGAGTAGGCAGTGGAGCACACTGGTTTAAACAACCGCTTTAACCCTCGATGTTGGAAAGCTTGGACGGCCTATTGGGTGGCGTCCATATGCCGGAATACTTCATCGATGGCGAACGTGGTCTCAAACAACAGCTCTTGTTGCTCGATGAGGAGGCACGACTGCTGGATGCGTCGGACGTGGAAACAGATGGTCTAGACATGCTGGTTCTTGGCTTCTGCCTGATTTGCGATCGATCTCACTGAGGTGTGCTCGATCGCACACTGTCTATGCGCTCGATCGCAAGTATCGTGCCCTCGATCGCACACGATCAGACTTTTTCTCGAACAGGTGGTGTGCACCAAAAAACTAAGCGATGGTTTGTAAGACTTGAATTCGTACCTAGCCTCTTACAAACAAGACAAACCCCAAACATACACAAATTGTAAGATATATAGATAAAAATTTAAAGCAAAATATAAAAATCCATGTGTGTGTGTGTGTATATATATATATATATATATATATATATATATATATATACATAAATTGGGTAACGCGTGTGTGGATGCAATGTAGAAGAAGAAGGGGGTAGACGGTGGTGATGGCGGAGGACTGTGGTGATGAGGAAGGACGGTGGTGAGGGGGAAAGACGGTGGGGAGGTGTGTGAGTGAGCGTAAGCGCGAGTGTGCAGAGTGCAGAGTGCGAGTGAGGGTGTAGGTGCATAGAGAGGTGGAGAGGTGTGAGTGCGTAATTGAAGGTTTTCAGACTTATAAATATGTCTGCCTCGAGTGCGCTCGATCGCACGCGGGGTGCACTCGATCACACTTGTGCGCTCGAACACGTTTGAAGGACACGCTCGATCGCACACTTGCGCTCGATCGCAGTGGAGGATGCGATCGATTGCAAGTATGGCACATGGGCACAAGTAAAACTTACCTTAGCTAAAAAAAATGATTTATTGAAACAACGCAACCTTACCAATTATTAGTGGCCTCAGTACCACTAACCTTACCAGAGGTGCTTGAGTTTAATAGGTGATCAAATTTTTACTTTGCTCAAGCACTCTCTTGCTACCGTGCTAGTTGTTTGGAAGGAGGCACTTAGAGTCCACCTCTTGGAGCTCTAGTGCTTGTGTTTCAGCTGTATCTTGTACTGATTTAAGTGCTGTTGATAGTTTCTTCATCTCCCATCTTGATATCTGGTTACAATAAGGAAAAATAGTATGAGTAAGTGCAGGAGGTTCAATTTGAAAAGCACACTTACTTGAAGGTTTTGGTGTGTCCTTGAAAGGGTGCACGTCTTTAATCACATTATCCTCCTCCGGTCTAATGTCTACTCTTATGTTCTCATGGTTGGGGATAGTCTCCAATGTAGTGGTGCGATGGACCTGAGAAGCTGTCTCAACAACGCTTTGCATGAAATTCATATTAGAATATTTATTATCATTACTGGTTGATTTTAATGTATTAAATATTTGAAATTGTATTTCCTCATCATTTACCCTCATTGTGATAATACCCCGTTTTACACTAATATTAGTGTCAGTAGTTATCATAAAGGGGCGTTCTAGGATGATGGGGAGAGGCAATGGCAAAGTACACTCTTCCATATCTAATACTATAAAATCAGCAGGTATAATGAATTTTCCTACTCTTACCAACATGTCCTCAAGGATACCTCTTGGTCTTTTGATGCTTCTATCCGCCAATTGCAAAGTGACGGAGGTTGGTTGAAGTTCTCCCAAACCTAGTGTCTCGTACACACTGTATGGCAGCAAGTTGACATTCGCTCCTAGATCCAATAGTGCATGTTCGAACAGCTGGTCACCTAGCCTGCAAGGAATAGTAAAACTACCCAGATCTTTTAGTTTAGGTGGTAATTTTCTTAAAAGTACAGCACTTACCTCTTCGGTTAAGGCTACCATCTCATGCTCCTGGAACTTCCTTTTGTTAGTGCAATAATCTTTTAAAAACTTAGCATATGCAGGAATTTGTTTAATGGCATCTAACAAAGGAATATTAATTTCTACTTTCCGTAAGGTTTCAAAAATATCAATTAGTTTATTGACTTTCTTCTGTTTTACTAACCTTTGCGGGAAGGGTGGAGCATTCACCTTCTCCGTCTCACTTACCCTTGATGCTGATGGTGTCTCTTTGGACAGTGCTGTAAGTTTATCGGACCCTATCACCTTGCCACTTCTCAAGGTTGTCACAGCATTTAGTTATTGATGCCCCCCAGGATTGGGTAATGTTTGAGCTGGGAGCTCTCATTGCTTTCTATCACTGAGCTCCTTAGCTAGTTGTCCCATTTGTACCTCTAGTCTTTGAATTGCTTGCGCATGTGCCGCATTAGTTTGTTTTTGCTGAGTCATGAACTGTTCTTGTGGCGTCACCAGTTGTTTTACTAGACTTTCAAGGTCATTCTTCTTTGGTTCGGGAGTAGCATGAGCAGTTGGATGGGGGTTTCGTTGCTGTCCTTGATTGTTCTGATTGTTGTTCCACAAGAAATTTGGGTGGTTTCGCCATCCAGGGTTGTACGTGTTGGCATATGGGTTGTTCTTCGGTGGATAGTTGTTAGGCCCTATGTAGTTGGCTTGTTCCGGATCTGCAGATGAGTATAAAGGACACGTATCAGTATTATGGTCGTACTGAGAACAAATTGCACATACCTGGAGTGGGGTGGATGGTAGGCTGGATGAGGCATTTTGAGTAGTCATGGCTTTTACAATCATATCGAGTTTCCTTTCCATTGCTGCCATTTGAGGTGAAGATCCTCCATTTATATTTACCTCATACATACCTTTACCCTTGGTCACATGTCTACCTCGAGAGGAGAATTGTTGGGTGTGCTCGCTGAGGGTTTCGAAGAGCTCCATTGCTTCTTCATTGCTTTTCTCCATCAGGACTCCTCCACAACCTGAATCAACAATACATTTATTAGTATCATTCAAACCTTCATAAAAGGCTTGTACCAGTTCATCTTGAGGCAGGTTATGGTGTGGGCATTTGAGTAGCAAGTCGTTGAAGTGTCCCCATGCTTCAAAGAAGAGGTCCCCATCCTTTTGTTGGAAGGACTGGATCTCCTTCCTCATTTGTCTCGTCTTTTGGGCTGGGAAGAACTTCTTCAGGAACTTGCTTGCTAACTCCTCCCAAGTGTGGATGGAAACTGCAGGCAAAGAATTATACCAAAGTTTAGCATTATCTTTCAAGGAAAAGGGGAACAGAATTAACCTTATTCCCTCTTGGTCAAATCCTTGTATGTGCTGGAATTTGCAAAGATCGAAAAATTCTCGGAGGTGCAAGTGTGGATCTTCGTTAGGAGTGCCTCTAAAATGAGTCAAAGCATTCAAGATTTGCGGAGATATGTAATAATTTCCCGCTGCCTTAGGTTGATATGCAATGCATGATGGTTGATCAATGTCTCGAGGGATGAAGGAGTGTTTCATTGGTACTCGTGCAGGTGGTTGCTGGTTCTCGAGCTGTTCCGCCATTTGTGTTTCGTTCTCGATTTCTTCTTCGTTCTCCTCGAAGTTGTTCCTTAGCTTTTTTCGGATAGTCCGCTCAAGCTCGGGATCGAGGAGAAAGAATTCTGGATGTCAGGATCGAAGTTCGTGCATAAATCAGAAGAAACAACTTCAGTGCAGCAGTTCAACTCTGCTGCTCGGATACTTTCTGCCCTAAATGCGCTGAATCGCACAGGAGGTTGCGATCGATCGCAAATACCATAGAAAGTAGAATTAGGGTTTTGAAGTGCATGAAACGAAAAAGAAATCAATTAGGGTTTGATGAAAAATAAAACATAAAAAAGCAAAATAATAAAAATAAAAAATAAGGACGAAAATAATTCTAAAAGAAAATTTAGCGCAATCCCCGGCAACGGCGCCAAAAACTTGTTGTGCGAAAATATACCTAAATAAATAGGCGAATAATCGTACTAGTTATACTTGCAAGTGCACAAGGTCATCAGTGTAGTCTAGTGTGCGAAAGCAAGGTCATCTCCACAGGGATTGGTAAAGTTATTTTTAGAATTAGTTTCTCTAAAGTAAAAAGAGATAAATAACTGTTGGAAAGTGATTTGATGATAATAAAGACATAGGGCTTTGATATCCACCACTAGTCATACATTCCCAATGTGTATAAGGTATCAGTGCACTAGCTTTATTATGTATACCTACTGGTTGCCAACTTAAGGGCATGGTATCTACTCCTTAAGCTATTGATTTCCCTAAGCAACGAGTTAGGCATGGTATCTACTCTAACTATTTTCTTCCTTAAGGGATTCAGCATGGTATCTGCTCGAGTTGTCCCTTAAGAAAACATAAGTACTGTGGAAATCAACAACCACATGAGACCTAGGGCATGGTATCTACTCCCGGTTTCCCATGTTGATTAACCCGGGTATCCGGATAAGATATCCCTTGTTACTAATGTTAGACCCAGGACTCGGTCATCCAAATTGATTTAACTGACCCATCCATACCACATGCATACGTTGGCCTTACACATACATATGAGGAATTTAAATAAGCACAAGTGTTAATCAAGTTAAGTAACATAATAAGCTATTGGCAAAGATTTTATCAATGAATAAAAATATGGGAATGCATAACTAGGGCTTCAATCGAGCCCTATAAGAGAGTTAGTTACACATACTAACTGAAGTAAACATTATAAATAAACTAAACATAAAGGAGAAGAATAAACCCGAGAGAAGAGGCGTAAATTCTCTCCCAAGCCCTCAACTCCAAGTAAAAGAAAAGAGAGAAGTGTTTTCTATCTAAAGTGTCTTTTTGTGTGTGAGTTACAAGTGTATTTATAGGTCTTTGAGAAGTCCTAAGAGAACCATGAGTTCCTAAACCTTCCTAAAACAAAAATTCTCTTATTTCCAAAATAGGGTTATGCAGTTTACTGTTCACGCCCGTACATGTGCGCTCGATCGCAATGTGTGCTCGATCCTTCAAGTGTGCGCACAATCGCATGTGCGCTCGATCGCTTTGCATGGCGTGATCGATCGCATTTTGTCCAGAGAATGCTCCAGGGCTTCCAGATTTCTTCTTTTAAGTGCCAAAACTGCATCTTTTTCTCCAAGACCCTATAAAAACATGTAAAACACACAAATGGAGTAAAAGAGACCAAATTAACGTAATAAAGGACCTAACAACTGTAAATAAGGGGGCTTAAATATGAATATTTAAGTGTCTATCAACCCCAATGTGTGAATAATATTGAAAGAGTTAACCTGGGATATGGAGAACTATCTGGACTGGTATGGCTCATAGCATACCCCCAAACTTGATCTGCAGTACGCGTTGTCCCTGAAAAATAAAGACTAGTAAACAAAAAATACTGGAAACAAACATTAAGCATAAATATGTAAAATAATAAACAAATAAAAAGATAAGCTGTGGGGTGCCTCCCATGAACGCTAAGTTTAAAGTCTTCAGCTAGACTCTCCTTAGTAGATGACCCTCAATCAAAGTAAATAGGATCCGTTAACAATATTGTCTCAATGTCCGGACTCCTCAACTTCAAGAATGGTTTTAGCCTCTTCCCATTTACCTTGAAAGTGTTACCATTCTTTAGATCCTCAATCTCGATGGCCCCATGAGGAAAAACTGACCGAATAATAAAGGAGCCGGTCCATCGAGACTTGGGCTTGTCTAGGAAAAGATGCAGGCGTGAGTTGTAAAGAAGAACTTTTTGACCCGGCTCGAAAGCTCATCTCAAAATGTTTTGGTCATGAGTCTTCTTCATTTGTGCTTTGTATGACCGTGCACACTCATATGCATCATTCACGGCTCCTCTAATTCATTGAGTTGGAGCTTCCTTTGGGATCCAGCCTTTAAAAGATTAAAGTTCAGTTGTTTGATAGCCCAATAGGCTCTATACTCTAATTCGACTGGAAGGTGACAGGCTTTTCCGTACACAATACGGTATGGAGACATGCCAATTGGTGTCTTGAATGTTGTTCGATATGCCTACAGTGCATCAGTCAATCGCAGAGACTAGTCCTTTCTATTAGGGTTCACAGTTTTCTCCAAAATGTGCTTAATCTCGCGATTGGAAATTTCCACTTGTCCACTTGTCTGTGGGTGATACGGGGTGGCAACTTTGTATGTGATGAAATACTTCTTCATCAACTGCTCAAAAATCCTGTTGCAAAAGTGCTTACCTCCAACACTTATAATTGCTCGAAGCGTACCAAAATGAGCAAAAATATTGCTCTTCAAAAATTGGACCACAACTCTATAGTCATTGGTCTTGCATGCAACTGCTTCCACCCATTTGGACAGATAGTCCACAGCAACTAGAATGTACAGATAACCAAAGGAGTTTGGGAAAGGTCCTATAAAATCAATGCCCCACACATCAAAAATCTCAACAATCAGAATGGGGTTGAGGGGCATCATATTCCTCCTAGAAATACTCCCTAGCTTTTGGCAACACTCACAAGATACACAGTAAGTGTGAGAGTCTCGGAACATGGTAGGCCAATAGAAACCGTACTGCAAAATCTTTGCAACGGTCTTTTTAGCACTGAAATGGCCTCCACAAGCATGATCATGGCAAAAGGTGATGACATTAGATTGGTCATGCTCAGGAATACACCTTCTGATGATCTGATCGGGACAATACTTGAACAGGTAAGGATCATCCCATAAAAAATGTTTTACCATGGCCAAAAACTTTGATTTATCTTGTCGCCCCCAATGCAAAGGCATTTGACCGGTGACAAGGTAGTTCACTATATCAGCAAACCATTGCGCAGGATTATGAGCAATGTGCATCAATTACTCATCAGGAAAGGTCTCATAAATGGGAGTGGCGACCTCAGTGAAATCCATAATCAATCTAGACAAATGGTCTGCCACCACATTTTCCGAACCTTTCTTATCCTGAATCTCTATGTCGAACTCTTGAAGTAGCAAGATCCATCGGATAAGACGAGATTTAGCATCTTTTTTAGAGAAAAAATTACTTCAATGCTGCATAGTCCGAGTAGATAATGACTTTTAGATCCTAACAAGTAGGATCTGAACTTGTCTAATGCAAAAACGACTGCTAGCAACTTCTTCTCAGTGGTAGAGTAATTGAGTTGTGCTTCATTTAGAGTTCGACTTGCATAATAGATAACATGGGGAAGTTTGTCAACACACTGCCCCAAAACAACTCCAACAGCATAGTCTGATGCGTCACACATAATTTCAAAAGGCACACCCCAGTTGGGTGGCTGAATAATGGGTGTGGACGTCAGAATCTTCTTCGGATCCCCAAATGCTTTCTTACAATCTTCATCTAATACAAATGGGGCATCTTTCATTAATAACTTGCACAATGGTCGGGCGATCTTGCTGAAATTCTGGATAAATCGCCTGTAGAATCCTGCATAGCCCTGAAAAGATCGAACCTCCTTCACTGTACGTGGGGGTGGAAGGTTAGAAATCAGGTCCACCTTCGCTTTGTCGACCTCAATCCCTCGATGAGATATGACATGCCCCAGTACAATACCTTGCTTAACCATAAAATGGCACTTCTCCCAATTAAGCACCAGGTTCTTCTCCTTGCATCGTACTAAAACCAAAGTGAGATGGTGCAGACACTCCTCAAATGTTGAACCGAAGATGGATAAGTCATCCATGAAAATCTCTAAAGAATGTTCCACCATGTCAGAGAATATGCTGACCATGCACCGCTAAAAAGTAGCAGGTGCATTGCATAACCCAAAGGGCATGCGATGGTAGGCGAATGTCCCAAAAGGACAGGTAAATGTTGTCTTCTCCTGATCTTCGGGGTCCACGGGGACCTGGTTATATCCAGAATAACCATTTAAAAAAAACAATAACACTCGTGCCCAGCCAAATGCTTCACCATCAGATCAATAAATGTGAGTGGAAAATGATCCTTCCTTGTGGCAGCGTTCAGTTTATGGTAGTCTATACACACTCTCCACCCTGACTGAACACGAGTTGGCACCAACTCGTTGTCTTTATTCTTTACTACCGTGAATCCAGCTCGCTTGGGCACGACATGAATCGGGCTCACCCATTTGCTATCAGAGATGGGATAAATGATCCCTGCATCTAACGGCTTAATTACTTCTGCCCTCACAACCTCTTGCATAGCTGGGTTGAGCCTTCTTTGTGGCTCCCTCGATGGCTTGGTATTCTCCTCCAAATGTATCTTGTGCATTACCAATAAGGGGTTGATTCTCTTAATATCTTCAATGGTCCAACCTATAGCTTCCTTGTGTTATCTCAAAACATCTAATAACTTTTCCTCTTGAGTCTCAACCAAATCTGAAGCTATAATCACAGGCAAAGACTCTGCTGGACCTAGGAACTTATACTGAAGATTGTCCGGTAAGGGTTTAAGTTCTTTCTTAGGATGCTAAAGTTCTTCAGTCTCTTCCTTCTCACTACTCTCCGTAGGAGTAGACTCTAAAATGGCATTTGCTTGCTCAAGTAAGTTATCCAAATCCAGATCCTCTCCAAACTGAGCAAAGCATGCCTCTAGGGGGTCCTCCATGCTTGATTCATCCACCATCTCTTCAATAATCTCCTCTATTAAGCATATATTTCTCACTTCAGCAAATTCCAGTGGCTGCTTAATGATATCGAAAATATTCAACTCCACAGTTATATTTCCGAAGGAAATCTTCATCACCTCTGTCCTACAATTGATTAGGGCGTTAGCCGTGGCTAAGAATGGTCGCCCTAGAATCATCGGTATCTGAATCCCTATATTCTGGACCAGCTCTGTATTTAGCACAATAAAATCCACGGGGAAATAAAACTGATCTACCTTTATCAAAACGTCCTCAACTACTCCCCGTGGTATTTTCACTGACCTGTCAGCCAATTGAAGTGTTGTAGATGTGGGCTTCAATTCTCCTAACCCTAATTGCAAATAGACTGAATAGGGTAGAATATTTTCACTGGCTCCTAAATCCAATAGAGCCCTCTCAATCTGGCTGACTCCTATCATGCAAGAGATGGTAGGACACCCTGGGTCCTTATACTTGATCGGCAGTTTGCACTGAAGGATTGAGCTAATCTACTCGGTCAAAAATGCCTTCTTCGGGACGTTCGTCCTCCTCTTGATAGTGATCAAGTCCTTTAAGAACTTGGCATATGATGGCACTTGCTCGATGGCGTCCAAAAGTGGAATATTGATTTGGACTCGCTTGAACACCTCCAGAATTTCTTCAAACTTCCCTCATTTCTTGGGTGCTTGTAATCTCCCAGGGTAAGGTGCTTTAGGTATAAACGACCTAGGAGGGTCATTTATAGTAGGACTGGCTGTAGATGGCTCAGCATCTCTCTTCTCCTTGTTTCCACTTTCTTACCCTTGCTGCATAGCAGGGCTCTCTTTCACTCGTTTATCCATTTGTCTCCCAGACCTTAATGTGACAATCGATTGCACTTGTTCCTGCCTGTGCGTAGGATTTCATGAATTTCCAACCGCAAACTGTCTCTTTGGGTTGGTCACGGGCTGACTGGGGAACTTTCCCTTTTTCTCTTTCACCCAAGTGACTTGCGATTTGCCCCATTTGACTCTCTAGATTGGCAATTTCTTGGGTGTTTACTATTGTCGCACTCCTCACTTCGCTGATGGATTGGCCGGTCATCTTCATGAACTCCTTAAAGGTGTCCTCCAATGACTGTGAAACCGGCGTTGGCGCTTGAGTGGGAGTATGGTAAGCAGATGCTGGTGCTGGATGGACTGAGCGACCATGACTTGTAATTGGTGGAGGCAATCCAGGAGGGTATTGATATTAAGCATGATGAGGGGCTCCTCCCTGATTCAGCGATTGGTTCTACTTCCTTGAAAAATTAGGGTGGTTTCACCACCCTGGATTGTAAGTCTCAGAGTAGGATCCACTTGAATGCCTCTGATAGTCATTGAAAGCGTTTACATGTTCCGTGGGACACTAAGCAAAAGCTAGCATAGATGGAAAATTCTGTGCTAAATGCGTAGGACTAGCACAGATGGAACAGCAATCGTCATTAATTGTATTGGCAGCATTGATGGACTTGCCTATAGTGAGAGCGCCAATTTTCTTGGTAAGAGCATCTATCTTTATCTTCAAGTCAGTCTCCTCCTTAATCTCATAGATGCCTCCTTTCCTAGGAGCACGAATGGACTTATCCCGACAGCTTGAAAAATCCTACTGCTGCGAGTTATCAGACAGTTTGTCCAATGCCTTGTATGCTTCATCCCCTGTCAGACTTAAGAATGCCCCCCTATTCATAGACTCGGTCATACTACGGTTTGGTTGAGTCAACCCTTGGTAGAAAAACTGAACAAGTCTCCACTTCTCATATCCATGTGGAGGGCATCTAATCAGTAACTCTTTAAAACGCTCACAACTCTCAAAAAACTTCTCATCCTCCTCCTGAGTGAAAGAACTAATCTCCTTTCGGTACTCATTCACTCTAGACATTGGAAAAAATTTATTATAGAATTTTCTCAGCAGATTTTCCCAAGATGTAATAGACCCGGACGTGTTGGAATCCAACCATGCCCTAGCTCTATCATGAAGAGAAAAAGGGAAAAGTCTAAGATGGACTGACTCCTCAGAGAAGTTCTGGAACTTGAATGTGGCACAAATATCTTTGAACTTTCTTACATGGCTGTAAGGATTTTCAAGATCTAAGCCATGAAATAAGGGTAGGAGTTGGATGACATGTGGCTTTAAATCAAAATGGGTAGTATTGGTGGGTGACAACACGATGCAGGAAGATGAGTTAGTTGCAACTGGTGCGAACAAATCTCTCAGGGACGTGGTGGAGTCCATGTTCCACGCGCCAGGTTGCTCTTGGTTCCTCAAGTTTTCTCCCATCTCAATTGTCTCTTGTTCAGCAAGTGACTTCTTCTGTCTCCTAAGAGTTCTTTCTAAAGCGGGATCTAAAGGTGTTAATTCTAAATTCAGGGATCTCCGACCAAGCATACACTAAACAGAAAACAGTAAAACAAACTAACTAGCAGAAGCAGCAAAATAAAATAAAACAAAAAGAAAAAATAAAACAAAAATGCTAACTAAACTAGTAGAAAAATAAAATCAATTTAGACAAAAATTTCACAAACAAAAACAAATCCCCGGCAACGACGCCAAAAACTTGTTGTGAGTTTTAAATTACTCGCAAGCACACGAATCGTTTGCAATACAGTGTTGTGCAAGTGCGAGGTCGAATCCACAGGGAGTGCGTTGTGAAAATAGCTTTTTATCTAAACTAACCTTATTTTAACCTAGTTCCAAATTGTGAATTATATTTTTGCAAAACAAATATAAACTAAACTAAATTGATTTAATAACTAATAATGAAAACACTAAGATTTCCGAATCCACCCAACCAAAGTAAAACATATATCTTCATGTTCTATATAAAAATAATCTATCCAAACATTCCATGAATCCAA
Source organism: Bretschneidera sinensis (assembly GCA_023935145.1). Taxonomy (NCBI): domain Eukaryota; kingdom Viridiplantae; phylum Streptophyta; class Magnoliopsida; order Brassicales; family Akaniaceae; genus Bretschneidera; species Bretschneidera sinensis. The sequence goes on along the minus strand of CM043699.1, from coordinate 22,743,617 downwards.
CTTAAACAAAAAACAACGAATATCCTAATTAAACCAAAAGCATCCAATGTATCCGCTTTTAACAAATCACAAAAGAAATCCAATTTAATCGAAAAAGATTCGATGTATCCATCTGATGAATCACACAAAATATCCAACAGAACAATTAAAAACTATCAATCGTAAGAATTTACTCAAACAATTGAAATAGAACATTTAAACTAAACATATCAGAATTGTATAAACATATCTGAAAATATAATGCTAAATAATGGCGAGGCTTTATCTTTAACCTTAGCTAAAGATTTTAGCCACCCATCATCATGAAACTAAATTTCACAATAAAAAGTGCTAAGCATTAAAAACTTGAAAAGAATTAAAACTGACTGTACATTGGGAGAAATTCCACACGTTGTTGGGCAGCACTTCCCCCGGTGGTGGCAAAAGCCCTTAGAAGATCTACTAGAATGCTAGTAGAAATCCACCAGACTGCACACTGAA